>JAPDVR010000018.1:32069225-32669225 GCA_026230005.1 Gila orcuttii | reverse complement strand
AACAAGAAAAATAACAAAATAACAACCAAATAAAAGGGTTGTTCAACATTAAACTATAAGTGTAGCACAGATATATTTTCTCTCACCTACACTAACACTCTGACTGAGTGTTTGAGTTTTTATCTTGCCATCGTTACAGCACACTATTCCTATTGATATCATATAAATGTATATGCAGCATATTGTGATGAACTGTAGTGCATAGGCGCCTACTCTCTGTCGCTTTGCTAAGAATGCTCTTTTTCTCACATGCACTCAAAGAGAGAGAAAGCGAGAGAGTCTAACACACCATGTAGAATTGACGTGCAACATGTCAATGGGATTCTTTCTTGTTTTTTTTTTCTTGTCAAAGTGACTGAGGTTGTTTGAAATGACTGAAGCAGAAGTCACTGCCAGATCCTTTGTTAGTGGGCGGAAATAATACACAAGCTGCAATCTCATTGGCTTGCTCTCACCTATTACGTCCACATTTTGATTTCAGACAACATGTTTTAATATTCATGAGCCCTGCAGCTGATTAGTTAGTTAGAATGAGTAGTATTGGTAGTAATATTTTATTAGTATTACTGTAAGTGTTTTTTACAGAAACACTGGACCACCAATATTTTCTCAAGCACACTTTACACATACTCAGTCTGGTAAATTTTCTAGTAAATGCGATTATTTTGCATGGAGATGTTCTGATAGATATTCTGTACCTGTTTCCTCATAGTAGATGAGCATGTTTGACTTAATTTTGTCTAAATAATGAAAACGCTCTTCACAGTTTATATGGAAAGATTGACAGCTTAAATTATTCAGAATCCCAGTGACATTAACATTTGATGGCTAACAACTTACAACTCAGTGGATGCTGTTTTCACGGTCCTAAATCAAGACATCTTTTCATCTTCATCTTATACACTTTCTTTTCTAAGCTGTGATTATTACTGAAAACTGATGGACACTTTGGTTTCTGGTTCAGAGGAATGTGTTGTAGACCTATCTGCCTATGATGCTGTGAATTCACATCAATGTTTGTCAAATCTGCCACAAGGGAGCGAGTGTCCTAATTTATGTGCGGGGTGAAAAAAAGCATGTTTGTGGAGAGTGTCTGTCATTACGTGGCTCAGAATTACATTTCAACTGACATCAGCCAATGCACATGCACTTGGTTTCAATGAAAACTGCATCGGAACTCTTAATGGAATGAAAGACCTGCCATTTTAAAAAGGAAGAAATGAAAGAAGGCCACATAAATTATGACTTTGCATTTGCAATTATCCCACTTAGAAAAGAAAGTCTCTGCAAAGGTCAGATTTTGCTCATGCTTTAAAAGAGAGCAGATGACAAGCATGGATTCCTCCTCACCTCAGGCCAAACATGCTCCCAAAATGCATTGCGGGCACACAGCTGCAGCCACGCACAGCACAGGCAGAATGTCAGACTGCCCTCAGACGCTCTCCGACACGCTAAAGAAAGGCCATTCGGTCACAAGCTGTTTAGTGCACACTCTTGCCAGGAGCTCGGCGGAAACATACAATATACAAGCGACACAATGCTTTCTCAAAGTCTGCCCTAAGTGCCAAAATTCTACACTTATTTTTTCCCCTACTTATTGCATTTGGGTCATTCTCAAACATTATTGACTTTCTGACATACAAAATATTATAAAATGTTGATTATTTGAGGTTCAGTTTTATCCTATGTTAATCTTTTTGTAAACTTTTTGTATTTTTTAAAATCAGAATAATAGTTTAACTAATAACTAAATTAATTATTTATATTATTAAAATATTGTATGTTAGTTGCATTAAATGTTAATTTAAATAAGTGAATTTGATTAAGTATTTTATAGTAAAACTTTTTTGATTTTTTTGCTCTATTTAAACTGGAAAAAGAAAATTATATATTACATTATATTATATTATATTAAAAATGATTTTATATGAATTTAATTTAAATGTTAATTGTATTGTATTTTACAAAATTGTTTTGCTTCATGCACTAATGTTTAAAATAGAAAAACAAAATGAGTATAAATATATTTTTCAACATAGATTGTTCAACATTAAACCATTACATTTATGTATTGTAATATTATGTTAGGATGTTAATGATGTATTTTATAAAGTATTTGTTTTTAAATATCTGAAATATTTAAGGACATGTTTATCACTGTATTTTGAGAATGACCCATTTGCTGTTTTTCCCCAAGACCACTCTGGAAGGACACACAATAACATCCTTTATTCTTATTTGTCCTTTAGAGACGAAAATCACGCTATGCAGAGCTGGACTTTGAGGTCAGTGTAATGTAAATCTTTCCACAAATGACAGCAGTCTTGCGTGGTGCAGATTCATTCATCACTGCAGTGGTTTTAAGACCGGTTTTGTCTTGCAGAAGATCATGCATACACGGAAGCGCCACCAGGACATGTTCCAGGATTTAAACAGGAAACTGCAGCATGCAGAGAAGGACAGAGATTCTCCCCCAGTGGATGGAAAGCCTGGGAAGAGATGGAGTGTGTCGTCAGGAGGCAGCGATAAAACCAACCTTAGTGTACGAATTTACATTAATCACTCCATGTCTTACATGTCTCAATGTATTTGTCATTAATGGGATCTTGTGAAAAAAGTAGTTTATTCCCAAAATCAAAAGAAAACATAAATTGTACTTTGAATTTAGGAGAATTCAGGTTATATGACATTTTTTTAATTTCCTGACAATTAATATAATATAATATAATTTGTGCTGTCAAATTGATTAATCACGATTAATTGTGATTAATCGCATCTAACATAGATGTTTGTACTGTGTATATATATATATATATATATATATATATATATATATATATATATATAATGTGTGTGTATGTATATATATATATATATATATATATATATACACACACACACATATATATATATATTAATAAACTTATATTAAATACAATTAATCGCGAGTAATCGATTTGACATCCCTAAATATAATATAATATAATATAATATAATAATAGTAACAGTGAATTAAAATGTATTACAAATAATAATAATAAATAATTTTACTAAATAATAATGTTAATTTTGTTTTCCCTTAAAGTAATATTAATTAAATAAAATAATATTGATAATTGATTCAGTGCCTGTACGCAATTAAATGTATATTAAATACAATAATAATAATACTTGTCCTAACAATATAAATTTTCTGTATTCAACTAAATGTATATTAAATACAATAATAATAATAATTGCCCTAACAATAATATTCATTTCCTGTATTGAATATATAATTCATTTTTGTTTTTGTGTTTTTTTTTTAAACGTTGAAGTATGGCCCAAACAGTTCTTGATATTTTACATAAATTTCAAATTGAAAACATTTTATGTTTGATAATGTAGGACAAGCAGCAGACCCCCAGTAAGCGGGTGTGGGAGGGCATCAGGAAGACCCACTCCCCACCATCATGGGTGCGTAAGGAGCTGGAGCCCCTACAGGCCTCTCCCCTGGAGATGCAAGCGGTGGAGTGGGAGAAGGCCAGTGCCACCATCCCTCTGGTGGGCCAAGAGATCATGGACCTGCAGACGGAGGTCTGAAAGACCAACAGAACATACAGAGAAACAGAACAAACTCTACTCGCAGGGAAACAGGGATAGGGAGAGGGGAAGATAATTGAGCAAGAGTGCAGGCAAAAAAAAAGTATGCAAGAAATACACTGAAAGAGAGTGAAAGCAACATGGCTGTGCAATTTTTATTTGTGTTTTTTTTTTTTTTTTTGTAATCCTGGAATGGCCTTTTCCTTAATGTCAAAGCGAATCATAACACTTTCGAAAATCCAGATCCGAGTCTGTTGCTATGGTAATGAGCTGGCGCTACCAAGAACGGCTGAACTGGGCAAGTTAAGTAGTGACCCGGGATGTTACCATGGGAACATTGGGAATGACTGACTAAAAGGAAGGACTGGAATTCAGGCTAAGAGCAGATGAGCCTTAGTGAGTGGCCTTCAATTTCTTACACCTCTGGATACATATTAGTGTTCATGTCACATTTGAGAGCGTTATGAAAGAGAGAGACGTAGCGCTACAACTGCCCGACAGGAATCAGGTGTGCTACACATCATTCAAAATCAAATTTTTGAGTATTCTTAGCACTATTATCATCGTTGTTGATCAGTGTGACACTTACGGTTGGGGCACAAGAGGTGACGTGATTGCCCAAAGCCATCTGCATTTGACTGTTAATCTGTCTCGAATGCCCTCCTGAGCCAGTACAGCCACAACTTAGCCACTGTGCTGTCCCATGCACCGCATCCATCTGCGGATCCTTCAGTTTGGAGGCAGGTTGAAGTCCAGTTGGTGGGTTTACGTTTTCATTCGCTTGATGTTTTCATCAGAATCACTGGAGCTGAGAGACCTGAAACAAACTGTTGTGTCTCAGAATATGTGCAGAATCAAGTTTGAAAGAGAAAACGGAGATGAATATGAATAAATATATATATATATATATATATATATATATATATATATATATATATATATATATATATATATATATATATATTATAAATAGTCATATATGAAACTGCAGAGGGGTGTTATTCTCTGGCTAGATGTGGTCGCACACAGAGAAAGCACAAGACTCACTCCTCAGAGTCCTGTTGTACAGCATTGTAATTATTTCCAGAAGAGTTCTACAAAATTAATTTTAGCCTATAAATATCTTTCTTACTGTGCTTGGGGACTATTGTTATCATTATTATAGATATCATTGCGATTCTGAGATCCCCCTCCTAACTCTCATCGGGTTACTGGACTATATGAGTGTTCTGTAACATCATGTAACAGTGTGTATTTCGATATCACTGACTGTCACTCCAGATGATACGTACTTGCCTGAATTCTCCACCATGAACTCCCTGCCTTTCCACACTTCCTTTTTTAATTTCACTGGGGTTTCTTTGTTATTGTACAGTTTTCAGAGCACAAAATGAATGTGTCATATTTCTAATAAAAAGTATATCTATATAATAAAGGGAAAGATGTCATATTGGTGCTGCAAAACTTGAATTTGCCCATGCTGCTGTGTCTTAGATAGATAGATAGACAGACCGACAGACAGATAGACATATAGTAATATAGATAGATAGATAGATAGATTGACAGTTAAATAAAGATATATAGATAGATGGAAAGATAGATAGATAGATAGATAGATAGATAGATAGATAGATAGATAGATAGATAGATAGATAGATAGATAGATAGATAGATAGATAGATAGATAGATAGACCGATGATACAAAGTCAGATAGATAGACAGACAGACAGACGGATAGACACAGCTAGTAAGATTGACAGACAGTTATATACAGTAGAAAGACAGATGAAGGATAGATGTATATATTTTTTTTAAACTACAAATATAAAAATAAATGCTAATTCAAAGTAAATACAATAATATATAAATAATCCTAAAACAACACTGCACTGCATTTTCAAATGAGGAGCCCATAAATCCACTGATAAAGATTTAACTAATTGCAAATGCTGATGATAATAAATATGTGTTATTATTCGATTAAAAGAATACATTAGGATTGGAGTTATGGGAATCTGGTGGGAGGGAAACTGTGGCCGTGCTGCAAATGAAGGACATTAATTTCATGTCAGCACAGAGCAGCCCAGTGTCCTGAACCTAATTATGTCAGCATTAGTTACTCAACACTTTTTTTAATGCATCACTGGTTGCAATAAAATGGAAAGAGTATTATTATAGTAAATAGATCTGTAAAATGCCCGTTAATAGATCCACTGCTGCTACAACAACAAATAATATTTATGAATTATATATGAAATAAATTGTAAATAAATGATAACACAGAAGAAAGTGACAAGGAGAGAAAATATTATAACGGTTATAGGTTGCAGTAGAAAAGAAAAATATGATAAATAGTATTTTTTTTAAAAACATTTGACAAACACTTTTTTATCAAAATGTCATAATTAGAAATTTAAGGTCGTAAGATTGCAATTGTGAACACGGATATTTATTTTTACAGACAAGCTCCATGTATACTGTATATATAATTTGTGTAAAGAAAATTAAACAACAAACCGAAGACATACTGTACATAGACACAGCTGAGAGGAGAAATAACAGCAGAAGAATATCAAAGTAATAATTAAATAAACATAACCCCACTGGCTTTGTCTCATGGTGTGTGTTAATTTTTTTATTCAGTTCACTAATGCATAAGGACATCTGTTTTCAAAGTTTCCCATGTACTTGAGCGCTAATCATGACAAGTTCAGGCTGTTTAGACCAATAAACAAGTCCATGAAGCCTGTTTAATGTTCAGTTACAGTACTGCTAAACAGATCTTTCAGACATTTATGAAGTGTATAGTATAAAAAAAGGACCTTTAATAACCTGTGCAGCTGGAAAGCTTGGTGAGATATACGCTACAAACCGCCGGGTGACTGAAGAACATATTCTAATTAAACACCTTGAGCTAATGAAGCATGTTAAGATGAGACAGAACAAACTGCTGGATGTTTATCTCATAGGGACATAAGAATATGTGTTCCGACAAATTACTGTATGCTGTGATAATTTGACCTCTGATTTGAACGTCTCGGTTTCATATGGTAACCCTCGTTCCCTGAAGGAGGGAACGGAGACGTACGTCGTGACCGACTAATAGGAATCTCGCTAGAGAGGCCAATCTACTTCGAGTGAAACTAAACAAGCCAATGCACATTGGCGTGCAATCAGCTGTTCAGCCATGCAGCGCAGGTATATAATGAGCAGCAGGTGCGATTTCACTTCAGCTTTTTGCTGAAGAGCCAAGCTTGATAAGCTGGCCACCCTGACGGGCGGCAGCAGGTGTGGCGACGGGACATACGTATCCATTCCCTCCTTCAGGGAACGAGGGTTACCATATATGTAACCGAGACGTTCCCTATCAGTCGGTCTCTTGACGTACGCCGTGACCGACTAGGAATCCCTACCAAAGCGCCACAGCTGCTGCACCCCATCCAGCGCCCTGTGCAAGCCTCTACACCTTCTTGCCTGGAAGGACGACAGGAGGAGGCTTACAAAGAGTGAATTTTTCACTGTTGTTCCGTGATAACCCATACAGTGAGATATTGGATAACACTGGGAAAGCGTGCCCTTTCTGTTAGGAAGGAGAACACTGTGGAAGCCACTTTCTTCAAGGAGTTATGTGGGAAATACATATGGACTAGCCCAAAGATTGTACTACATATGAATACTGGGTGACTTAGCCGAAGGGAAAGACACAGGCTTCCGATAGGAGCAGCCGTGGAGAAAATATATACATATGGGATCCCCGTAGGGTCACACATATGAGACCCAGCCTAGACCCGGTTCTCAAGGATTCAGCCAATAAAGTCCTGGCACCGGACGCTCCGCCATGTCCGGGCCGAGGGTGTTGGAGGACTCATCAGGTTTTTCACTCTGGAGTAATAAGGGTGCACAGTAGGGTGCAGCAAGCCAACAGAGCCAGACCTCTCTGTTCTTCTACCCGTTTAGGCTATAATATTTAGCGAACGTGTTAGGTGTCGCCCAACCCGCAGCTCTACAGATATCTGTTAGCGAGGAGCCACGTGCCAGCACCCAGGAGGATGCAACGCCTCTCGTGGAGTGAGTATGCAACCTGTGCAGGCAGGGCATGCCTTGTGCTTGGTAAGCCAATGCGATGGCATCCACTATCCAGTGGGCCATCCTCTGCTTGGAGACAGCCTTTCCCTTCTGCTGGCCTCCGTAACAGACAAAGAGCTGGTCTGAGGCCCTGAGACTTTGAGTTCTGTCCATGTATAAATGCAGAGCGCGAACGGGACAGAGCAAAGTCAGGGCTGGGTCTGCCTCCTCCAAGGGCAGCACTTGCAGGTTCACTACCAGTTTAACCAGCAGCAAAGTCTTCATGGCAAGAAGCTTTAAGTCTATTGATTGTAAAGGCTCAAAGGGAGCATCCTGAAGTGCTCGAAGCAGTCTGGGGAGGGTTGGATCGAGGCAGAGGCACGGGGACTCCGCCCCTTTGCAGGAACGAGAGTCTCGACTGCAACTCCGAGATGGTCATCTTCCCACAATGGGTACATGACTCATCCACGAATGCTGCCTCGGCGTGTACGAGGCCCAGACAGCTGTAAAAACAGCTTTTGAGCACTCTGAATGGCGCACCTTACCAGCTGTTATAACAGCTTTTTTGTTTGCTCAAAACCAGAAAAAAACAAAAAAGACAGAGAGAGAGAGAGAGAGAGAGAGAGACTGCTCGCGCTGCTGTGCTGTAATGCCCTCACCAGGGTGGAGAGATCCAGAAAGGCTTGTTGAATTCACACTCTGTTGTAGAAAGCATCGAAGTGCTTGGCTCCGAAGCAAAAATCTGAAGTGCAATCGCACGCATTATATACCTGCGCTGCGAGGCAGAGCAACTGATGCAAATGATTGCACGCCAATGTGCATTGGCTTGTTTAGTTTCACTCGAAGTAGATTGGCCTCTCAAGCGAGATTCCTATTAGTCGGTCACGACGTACGCCGAGAGACCGACTGATAGGTAACAGAACCTTATAGAATGTTTTGATTCCACCATCTAATTAAATAGGCACTAATGAGTTGCACTATATGTAATGAAGCTTCGGGTTATTTAGTTGGAAATGCCTGGAGGATACTTTGAATCTTTTAGGGGTTTTATTATTTTATTTTTTTTATTAAATGTCAGTCTTGCAAACTAGTCAATTCTGCAGCTTCCATGACTGACATTTTATCTTAATAAACATCCAATAGGCCAACAACATAAAAATATGATAATTCAAATGTATACAAACTAAATGTAAGTCTGGATTCATTTTTAAATAGCAGGGAGTGAAGCAATATGGAAAGTCTGACAATAGACTACGCTTATCACCCATCCGTCTGTCAGTCAGACAGACAGACATTTTTATGCAGATTTCTAACTGGCAGATTTGCCATTATTTTACTCTGGTGCTCTGTATGGTGTTTTCTGCAACATTGCCTTATTTGGGTTGACTTTTGTACATTTTTATTTTAAACAGTCTTGCAGTCAGGCATATTATTTTTTAAAAACCCATATCAATTAATATGAGGTAATAAAAGGCACTTGCCTTATAATTATAAAATATACATTTATAAAACAGTTTCAGAGTTTTAGATGTCACACCACAGGACAACATTCCTCATATAGGCCTACTGTGTCTAGATTTTGCTCAGTTAGACGCGTTCCTGGGTCAGTGTATTTTGTTGATCCTGGAAAAACATTCCTGTCTGAAAATGTAATCCTAACAATATCCCTACCCCTAAACTTAAACTTACCCATAGCTTATCCCTAAAATTAAAGGGAAATGATAGTCTGATTAATTGATTGGAATGTTGTTCCAGGAACATGTTGCACTTTGTGAAATCAGGTTGTGCGTATAAACGTACTGAAACGTACTGAAAATAAAATAATATTTTGTAGTGTGCTGCAGACCATTAATTGAAAAAAATATATAGTAACATTAATTCATAATATAACATCTAAATAGACAAATTACTTTCTTTGAGGCTTATGTGTGTGTTCCAGGGATGCGCTTTCAGACGTGTCAGATGAGGCCTAATTAAATGTAATCTAGATTCAATTATATGGAAATCACCACTCTCAGTATTTCAGCAATGCAATTTTGCTCCATATGTGTTTGTTCATCAGGTAAAATTTACAATATTGCTTGGAAAGCACTCGCTGCTGTCATTCTCATTAGTTCTCATCTGATGCAGCACCGTCAATAAATCTATGCAAATTTCTGTTGCACCTTTCAATAAAAACACCAAAAAGGGATTTGAAAAAATTCAATAAATAACAATTTAAGTTTAAGCCTAATAATTAGCATTATAAAAAGTAATTAGCATTATAAAAAGTCTAAAAAAAAGTATATGTATACTGCCGTTCAAAAGTTTGGGGACAGTTATTTATTTATTTATATTTTTAATATAAGAAATGTATACTTTTGTAATAATGTATACAATGTACTGTATTTTTCTTCAAATGAATGCAGCCTTCGTGGTGAGCATAATAACAGACTTCTTTCAAAAACATTAAAATGTCTTACCAATATCAAAATTTTGTCCTGGACTTCGGAACCAAAAGTGACGAACATCATGCAACATTTCTAAAATAATGAAGGCAATTACTGCATTAAATAGCTTTAAGGCAAGATTTGGTATTTGGTTTGTACCCGATGAGGAGCTTATGTTCAAACGACCAAACTGCATCACTTTCCTCAACAACATTAAAAACTAAATTACATTCTTGCAATGGTAAATGATGTAATAACAGTCTCAAATGTACTATTTTCAAATGCTCTGTTTATATTCAACCTAACTGTTGATACTTTTCTAGGGAACATTGCCAACTTATCACATTTAAAGCCTGGGATTATGTCAGGATGACTTCTAAGAGAGGCGTTTAGAAGCCTGTCAATTGTCCAGAATAGCACCCTTGGGGTGTTCTGGTTCTCAGAGACCAATTTGGCGAAATGAGCGTACCAGCCGGATCTAATTGCATTATTAAAAATAGATTTAGGTGCTGTCTGAAGGTATCAAAATTGAGTTGCAGCTTCATCTTCCTCTATTTATATGCAGCTCTTTAGCAGTTTCTACTGCTGATATTTTAATTCATTTGTTTCAAGAGTTTGTAAGCAAGAAGCTGGAGAAGGAATATGTGGTTCCCTTTTTAAAGTGGAACTTCAACACCATTTTCTCATTGTAATAGACCTTATTCAGAGCAGTGCCATGACAGGTATGAAATCGCTGCTGTGAGGAATAGACTTACAGTGTTTTCAATGGCATCAGCTGTAAAAAGCTGTATGAAGCTCCTAGATCACTTATAATTTTCCACAGCTCATGTGTCTGGTGTTTTTTTTCTACTGAAATCTCTTGGAAATATATTTTTGCAGTATCTTCAGCAGAACAATCCAAAAACACATTAAAAACAGTACACACCACTAAAGAGATGTTTATGTCTATCCCTCACAGCCGCACTTGCATTCCCGTTAAAAATCGAAGATGGCCTTGTTGTGAATAAGCTCAATAGAATGGCTTGTTATCGAATAATACTTTGAAGCTGACAAATTTTTTCATTTTGTAGCCTATTTGTTTTACAAAATGCAAAATTGAATCAGCTGTAGGATTTTGGGTTTTGTAGGCGTAGGATTTACTCTTCAACAACTTTAACTCAGAAATTGCTTGTAAATTTCACAAAAAAACTACAAAGAAATGGTAAACAAACAAAAAGTAGAAAGACTAAAATAATATTTTCTTAGAAACATACTCCAATAATCATATTTTACATTGTAGTATGATCATGTTTATGAGAGGAAATTCAGCTATTTTACCTATTGAAGATGAGAACTACATCACACATCCATTTGCAGGTTAGAGGGGATTTTGCATGCTCATTGATTCTTGTTTGTTTAAGAGTCTGCACCAAACGCTTTCCAATGGGAGAAAAAAATGAGAGTTTTCAAAAGCAATTTTTAAGAATTTCACCCTCTGATTTCTCCCTCTGTCCCACTCAGCGTTTTGGTCCGTGCTTACTGACCTTCCTCCAGCCTCCTGGTCCACCCTGGTGGTAAATCTGTCTCGAATCCATCTGCTGTGACAACCACTGACAGGCCCTGATTTAAAGCCTGTCAGTCTCACTCTCAGACACTGAGGTCTGCCAGAGACGCCCGGCCACGGCCCATCCAAACTGATCTGTTTCTGCTTCTGTCAGTGATTAATGTTTCCCTATTTTTAACACCTTCCTCAGAAAACACATGCTCACATTCATTCATGCACGTTCATTGACAGATGGGGATACAGACTCGCATGCAACTCTACAGACTCATTCATACTTCACACATACAGCTGCAATAAAACAGCCTAAGTGAAGAATTATGTATTGAAATCAGCGACTTCTCTTTTCTGATGACGTGTTTTCGGCACGAAGGCGGTACAACCTGTCACTCACATGACATCACAGCAATAGCAAACCATAATGATCCAATCAATTCCCGATGGACAAATCCAAGCCCCACCCTACGATTTTTCTTGTTCGAGAAGCTGTTTCACTCGGATATATACGTCACAATACATATTCACTGTACGTCACAAAAGGGAAGAACGGACTATCACAACTTCCGTTTCATGCCGACTTTAACAAAATAGTGTTAAGCAAGACAGTGGCTGCGTCTGAAATAAGTATATTTGAATAAGTAATTACTTTGTGACTGCTAAAAAAGTATGTTCTATATAGTATGTGTGTGTCATTCAGACATACTACTGTACATTTGCCATTTTGTCATTCTCCTTTGACCAACCAACGTCAGTTGTGTCTGAAGTATTAGGTCATCCAGGTACTTTTTGCCTACTCTTTTGTGAATTCAGACATACTTTTTTTGTCACATACTGTTTTTTGTCTACTGTATAGTAGAGAAGTATGCGCTTTTGGATGAAGCCAGTGTCTTGCGGTCCTTTAACTGTCCATGTATAGATCGGTTAGTCTTGGTTGTACAGCAGCAAAGAAAAAAAACAGATCTAATAGATGATAAAATCACATTCAGCATAAACTTCAACAATAAACATAAATTTTAACATGATGTCCAATTGCATCAGCAATAACTTCTAATGAATATTGTTGCATACATAATTGGAAAAGCTATTAAAAATAAATGAACAACAATTCTTAGTGTGTATAGCGGTATTAGTCGAACATCAGTCACCTTTTCGAGGTACAATAGCTGAGACATGAGCATCTAAAATGGAAAATTATACTTTTAAATATTTATACTTTAGAAGAAAAGTGTCTTGGTATTTTAGTCCCTCAAGAAATTAAAGAAATAAAAATATTTTATTTGCATGTTTCACTCTCTAATGATAATGATAATCTGCCCCTGTAATCACAAGTTGTCAAACTGCAGTGAGTTGAATGTATATATTTTTGGAGTTTTGCAAAAATGTAGGTGTCACGGCTGGGCTGGGGATGAAGATGAGGTAAGGTTTGCAGCATACTTAAAACAAAAGAGAGTAATCCAGACAATGAACAAATAAAACTGAGGGTATTACACAGGAACTAAATTATGTTTTATTAACAAAGTTCAGGAGGAGCATGTTCAGAAAATCAACCCAATCAGCACGAGTGGAGGCATATCTATTTATTTTTGTGAGAGACCAACCCGATCTCACGGCAATTTACGTATTTTACGAGGTAGCTAATTCATACGACTTTGTACGACCTCACTAAGAATTTTTGCTAAATCGTACATTTTACGCTGTGGCGAACAGGACGGCCGAGGGACGTGAGGGAACGGCGCGAGGCCGGTGGTGCGATTGCTAATGAGCAACACCTGTGGAGCACACCGGTCTCGCATCTCTCACGGAGGAGCGGAAGCATAAAGAAGGATCGACGACGTTGATGATCGAGAGAGGAACAGGCCTGTATTTTAGTTGTGTTTGGTTTTTGTATTTGTATTTTATTTTATGATCACCAAAATTATCATTTAAATGTTATTTTTCTTAATTGCATTTACACTCACAGTTAAGACACTTGCGAATGCATTTCCATTAAGAGTCTCGCAATGAATGTAGCAAAATTCAATGTGCAATTTGAAAATGCATTCTGAGCCGATCACGTGCCTGTCCCATCCCGCCCTGTCAATCACTGCATGAAGTTGGCCCCCTACCCAATGCAAAACGCCGTCAAAATAGGCTCAATCGTTTTTACTTTGTTTGTGCTGGTTTGTGCTATCATTTTTGTTTGTTTGTGCTGCTTCGGTTTATTAGATATTAAAAAAAATATTTATAGGTCATTCTGAGGTCACCCAGCCTCCCACATGCTCCAAATAAAATAGTCTCCTTCGTTTGTGCTGGTTTGTGCCGGTTAAAGTTTTCTTTGTACTGCTTCAGTTTTTGAAATATTAGACCGAATTATAGACGATGACGTCACCAGCCCCCCGACCTGCTCCAATTTCACCCAAAATATTCTCGTTTCTTTGAGCTTCGTTTGTGCTGATTTGCCCGGGTAAACGTTTATTTTGTGCTGCTTCGGTTTCTTAAATATTAAAATAATATTTATTGGTCATTCTGAGGGCACTCAGCCCCCCACATGCTCCAAATTCACCCAAACTAGTCTCGTTTGTTTGTGCGATCGTTTGTGCCGGTAAAAGTTTAGTTTGTGCTGCTTCGTTGTTTAAAGGCACACTGTGGAACTTTTCAACCTTTATAATATATTACCAAAACCCATTGAGATGGTACATCGACTTACAATAGGTTGAATGACACGTCTGCCGAAGCCTGAAGGTTTCTGTATCGCTTTTACTAGCACTATGTAACTTCGGGTTTCGGGTAGGAACCCGAGCACAAAAAGAACTACAAAATTCGACCGCTTTACGGCATACGTCACTTCCCCCACCACCCCAACTTCCTCAAATTCTAACGTGAGAGCTCAACTCGCGTTCGATTGCCGGCGTCTGTATGTTGTCGTCATGGCTGAATCAACAGCTACTCGGAAGAAAGCAAAGATTTTGTCAGAGGAGACCAAAAAAAGAAAAAGGAGAGTGATAAACTAAAAGCAAGGACGAGGATAAACATTGGTCAAGCGTTCCCTCGCTTGCGTGCGATAAAGGAGGATGAGGGATTCCCGACCGATGCTGACCTGGCCGTCATGCTTTTGGACTAGTAAGTTAAATATATTGCTTGCACAATATCTCTATTTTTTCAAATTTGTTCTCTGCCTGGCCATGTTACTGATTCTATATTGTCCTCCATTTAACTTAATGTAACAAGGAATGCTAGTAGAGTAAGTTAGCGAATTATCAATCTGGTAGCTAAATGTTAGTACAAATATACATTTTATAAATATTGGGAAAGGTTTGCATTCAGCAGACACTTTATCCTCCGATTTTGAAACGAAACAGGGCTGCAACTTAACAACTAGCTACAGGCTTTTGTTTAATTTGTACGCAATTCATCTGGTAGCATTAACGTTAGAAACGTTAGAAGAGTTAGTACACAAAGCTAACAGGCAAAGAAGTCAAGCCTTTATATTGAATAAAAGGTACACTTAATGTAAACTGAAATTTTAAAATAAATATCGGCATAAAAGTGTGTAATATTTACTGCGAATTCGTGTAACAAAACTGATATAAGTCACAACATACTGCCGTATACAAATGTAAATGTGTTTTTTTTTCCTTTCAGCTCATATATGTTTGTATTTGTGTAAAAGGAAAAACAAACTGAAGACTACAAATAACGGGAATTATGTAGTGAGTTATATCAGTTTTGTTACACACGATTTCCCGACTACTCGATTTCATCTCCAACCCATTGCAAAGAGATCCTGAAGATGTTAATTGTTTGCTTCAGGTGTGTTTGATTAGGGTTGGAGATGAACTGTGCAGGACAGACGATCGGCAGGAGCAGGATTGGGCAACCCTTGTCAATGCGACTTACCTGATCAGACATTGTTTTCTGCGTATGCTACTTTTATTCAATTTGTTTTCTTTATAGGATTTATATTATTAATCTTATATTTATATTATTATTTTGGTCAGTAGTGAATCGATTAACTTTCTCCAACATACAAATCAAATGCCGTCTGCACACACACATAAAGACACGGGAGGTTGATTGGTTGACTGTTTATTGACTTTTGCGACAATGCTGCGGTGCTTGTGGCCTCTAGGGGCACTAGACGTGAAAATTACAGGTCGAGCGCACCCTAGTGGCCAAAAATTCCACAGTGTGCCTTTAAAATATTTGACACTGAATTATAGACGATGACGTCACCAGCCCCCAACCTGCTCCACATTCACCCAAAAAAGGCTAGGTCGATGAATGTGACCCGTCAGATTCCGTGACCCTGTGTCTATTAATATCTGATCAATTTGCTTTATAAAATAGAAAGGGAACTAGCATGTCTGCCTCATATTTTATGATTATACAGCTGCATAAACAGAGATGGTCACTCACACATCACATGAGTCACTTTATTGAACATTAGCCTACATTCAGTTATGGTGAAATAAAGAGCGGTCACATTTTTCGGTAGCTATTAATTTGACCCGTCATATTATGTGATCTCAGAGTAATAGAGTAATCCTATGCATTTGTAAGGAAAAACTATAGGATCTCCAACATTATTGGGTAATTATATTTAATAGTAGCCTAATAAGGATAAAGATAAGCATTATCAGACAATGAGAATATTTTATACAAAACGAAACCATCATTAACACAGTCCAGCATCAGACAACAGCAGCGCAGAATAATGTTGACACCAAACGGGTGTCGACGCCTGATAAGGCAAAACATTCTCCCAGATGTTCCAACAACATACTGGTTCTATCACCTGCAGACGCGTAATAATCTTGGAGCATCTTGGAATAATCTAAAATTCAACCCAAGCCGTCAAACTGACGTCATCAGAAAAGGAACGCCATTCCAGAGCGAAAGCAAATTTTCAGATTCTGTTTAAAGATTATCACGACAAAAAACTTTTTTTCTGTGTATTAACTTGCACAGATTCATTGTTTACCATAAGACTAGTAATTTGCTCTATACAAAGTAAATAAGGTCATTTTTGATTTCATGATGACTTTAATATAAAAAGTTAGAAAAACGTTTTTTTACTTTGACTTTTAATATATTGTGTTCGTTGGGAAAAAAAAAAATCAGTTAATAATACATTTAAATGATTATTTCAGTCTAAACAGATAATATTGTTTTGTAGGCTACTGCATGTAGCCTATTACTGTCAAACATAGGCCTGCGTTTGAGACTAGAAATTGCTTTGATTGTTCAGTGTTTTATGGTCAGCTTTCGTCTTAGATATCTTAGACCTTGCCATCTGAGCCTGAGTGAGACATGATTCATTCATTAGAGACTCACAATATAGATCTAGGGTATGACCAGAGCTCTAGCTAAGAAAATTCAGTGTGCATTAAAAATTTGCAATATACGAAGCACAAGTGCCACTCTCCCTCCGAGCCGACATTCTTGATCAGCTTACACTAACTCCACAAAATCAAAATAAAATGCACTGCATGAGCAGTCAATTACTAATAATGACGTCTTCCCGAGGTGTTCGAATAATGCCATCACTAAAGGTACAAATGGATGCCATTGCGAGGGATCTCTTCAGAGCGCGCAATCTGCCAGAAAAGCTTTCATGGTAATGAAGGAGAGTGGAGCGGTGGCGTTTACTCTCTGTAGAAATGAGTCACAGGGCTGCGGTCGGGCTAGAACAGCCAGGCTCTGGCGGTAATGAGGAGCAGCATAGCCAGCCTATTCCCCGTACTCATAGTTTCCGTCAAAGCCCAATTTCTACCTGGAGAAAGGGAGCCAACTTAAAAGGGACTTCATAAAGATATGACGATATTCCATTACCGCCGCCTGTTAGTCAACAGAGGGGAGATGTGGCCAATAATCAGCAACGCATGTCTGTGAAAGACTGTTTACATGGGGAACAAGGGTCATCCTTATTGCTCTTAGAAATGGTCGTGGGCGTTGTTTTAAAAATATGAGGGTTGAAACGTAATCTTTGAGGGTACATTTTTCATCTTTTGTTCTGAGTTTTTCATTTCCTGTAAAACACAATAACCTGTCCAGAGGGCAATTATTCAACCGCCAGCATGTCCGCTTATAGCATTCAACAAATTACCATCATGATACATTTTAGAAAAGATGTTTAAATCTATGACACAGAAATGATTATATATTCATACAATATTATTATTTATAGTTTCAAACATATTTATACCCCAAGGGCTTGGAGATAAATTCTGGAGAGAACGTTTTTACCTGAAGAGTAACCATCAAAGGGCAGTTTTAGGTGAGTGGCTATAATTGAGTTCATTTTATCATAATTACTACTTTTTTTGGAACAAGAACACCATACACAAGTTTTTAAAGCACAAGCGACAAGTAAATTGCATTTGCACACACTTTATGTAACCTATTTAATGGTTAATTATTTCTGTAGACTGCTATAAATCTTAATGATTGGAATTGAATTGACTGGAACTGACATTCATTGTAATAAATACATATAGAACTTTTCATCTCAACAATTAAGTTCAGGGTGAGGAAACTGTTGATAATGTTACAACAGCTAAAAAGGGGGTCATCATTTCTTGATGTTCAATATTGCAAATGGAACTACAAAAATTAGCTCTCAATAGAGTGGTGCAGGTATGACATCAGAAGACTAATTCAGCGTTGGTTCCTTTGAGATTTTCCTTTGGGTTTAGGCTAATATTAGGGTTTTTCAATTTATGTGTAAAGCCTGTGGTAAACTATACTTTGACATTTTGTTCTACAACCTAAGTACACACACCAATACCGAAAACACGAATTTTGAAGCACTTATGTTCACTTTTTGGAAACGTACATTTGTAATATGTAATAAGACAAATTGGGGTGTGAGTGTGTGCAGTGTATGTTGTAGAACAAAACTTCAAAGTATTGATTAAAATTGTGTTTAAAAGGCTTTATTTTACTCATAAAAATAAAACATTATAAAACACCATCGGAAAATCTCGATGGAACCAGCGGCGAATTAGACTTCCGGGTTCCGGCGTCATACCTTCACCATTCTTTTGGTCAGAGTCAAACAGATTGTCACATCAATTATATATATATATTTTTAGCAAATCAAATTACTTGTCTATGGATATTAAAACCCAAGATAAAGTATTTGCATATAGAAAAATTATACCTTTTTATTATATAAAAATGACAGTCAATCTAATAATCTAGGCATTATAGAAGGCTTCACCAATGCATTCTAGAAGGGTTTAACAAATTACTTTTGGGTGTACATTAAAAGACTGTCATCACTGTACGCATTAAAGATTTATCCTTGCCGAGTCAGATAAAGACATTTATCAGATCACAACAGACATTTCAATTGCATTATAAATGCATTGATAGAGGGTGGAATCTAGCAGAGAAATGACGTAAAGCAACGTTATAACAGTGTGGGTAATACATGGGAAGATACATTTGCTGTGTCCATTTACCTACAGACAGCCATTTTTATTGTGTTCTGTCAGATTCCTTGTACTTTCCATCTCACATGGTGAGACAGGCTTAAAAGGGCCTTTCAATGAAAATATCAGGCTGGGAGATGCACTGCCTCTGTATTTAGGATATATTGAGGCAGTGTAGGGATGTTTTATTGGCATGGTTCACTCTGTAAAATGCTCTCTCTAAAAGTCATTTTTATTGTTCTACCTTTATCCTCAATTTTGTTCTTTCCTTCTTCTTCCTTAAAGGTATAGTTCACCCAAATATGAAAATTCTGTCATCATTTACTCACCCTCAAGTTATTCCAAACCTGTATGGATTTCTTTCTTCTGCTGAACACAAAAGAAGATATTTTGAAGAATATCGTCGGTAACCAAACAGTTGATGGGCCCCATTGACTTCCATAGTATTTTTATACTAACCCCAAAATAAGAGGACCATCTTATAAATTAAAGCTTTTTATTTGTATTTAATAAAAGATAAACTGATATATAATTCATTATGTATAATAATGTCATTATTATAAAGTTATATATAATTCTATCATTAATTATTAAGCTAAAGTCATATACCAATGATATTATACTGTATAATTCATTATTTTTATACTATCAAATTACATCATTCATTTTTTAATTGTAATACAATTGTAATATGCTAAATCTGACTTTTTGATTCCCTTGGCAAAGTATCACTGTGCAAAACACAAAAGAAAAAAAAATATTAAAGATTTTTTTTGCAAAGACTCAAAACCCCCATGCAGAGATCATCTGTCCTCAGCACTACCTCTGTGCTTTAAACCTCCCTGCTGGGATCACACTCCTGAATGATTTTATCTAGCTCAAAATGGGCAAAATTTCACATCAACGGCTCATTGTATAACCATTATCTTTATACCCATCAACTCGAAGAATGCAAAACATTTCCCACTAGTTCATTTTACTTCTTCCTCACTCTCGGAGTTGTCTGGTGGGCTAAGAATAGTGTTTTGACAGCGCTGCTGAAAGATAAGTATGTTTTGGCATGTTTTTCATCAGAGGAAGGTCTTCGGCTGACGCTGAGGGTGAATGACAGTCACGGGGGTGAAACTGATGTTCTTGCGTAAAGCTGGTGTTAGTGAGTGGCATTGCAACTAGGTGTTTTCTACAGCTCAGTCATTAAAGCTGTTTAATCGCCGCAGCACCTCCCACTCAACAGATGGCTACTGTTCAGGAAATCACGTTATTTCCAAGAATAACAGTAGACTGACGCTGCTCTTGCATTACGTTATCTCGATAAACTTTTGTGGAGAAACTTACTAATTACACAAGACAAAGAAAATAGAGAGAAATTGACCATACACTCAAGTTGTATAGCTGAGACAATAATTATTTATTTACATATTTTTATTCAAAGCAAAGCAGCAGAGGCACACTTCTGGGATCTTTGCACAACAGGTTTGAACCTGCAACCTTCATCTTGGCAGAATCCTTAAAGGAATGGTTCACCAAAAAATGAATCAAGTTTCCAGTGAGTATAACTTAAATTTGATCTATTTATCACACAAATCGATCATGTGGCTTCAGGTGACGTAGACTTTCTGTGATGATTTTATGTAGAGCTTGATGCTGACAGCACAGATTCTCATTCGCTTTAATTATACTGAGAAGAGTGGCTAGAATTTTCTTCAGAATTTCAGCTTCTGTGTGTGTAGGTCGGTTTGAAACAACATGAGGGTGAATAATGGATAGAATTTTGGGTTACAGAGGCATTGAAAGGAGCATAACTTTGTATCACCATAATAAGCCCTGATGGTTTTAACTGATCATTCAGGATTTCACTTTATTTTGATGGTCCCTTTAACACATTCTGTTGACTATAAGCAACGTTGCACCTACATGTTTACTAACTCTCATTAGAATATCAGTACACTGGTAGGGTTAGAGTTAAAATAAGTTGACATGTAGTTGCAAAGTTACAAATTGACAACAAAATGTCTTTTGGAGGACCATAAAGAGTTAGCAGATATTAAGCAGACAGTCTTCTAATACTGCAATGAGAGTTAGTTGGCATGTACAGTAATTGCTAAGTTACTTATAGCAACCATCAAAATAAAGTGTTACCCAGTTTAGCATGGTTTCTATATTTGCACACACATCAGAATGTCATAGACCTTTGCAAGCTGATGAAAAACAGATTTTTTCCATTATGTCAAAGTGAGTTTGTCTTTAAAATCAATTGCATTGTAATTCAGGTCCTTACTACAGGAGATTCTCTTTCAGAGTAGGTGATGAGGGATCTCAGACTAGGATGGACTGAATAAATGGAATAATTAAATCGACAAAGTGTTGAAGAAACCATGCAGGGGGAAAATGGCAGGGGAAAAGTGTTTCTTCTGCTCAATACATAGAGTCTCTCTCGCAAACAAAGAGGACACATTACTGCCAGCTGAATTCGGTGTATTGGACGCATAGTCAATCTTTGAAATCCCCTTACTTAGAGTAAATCTCGTAAATGACCCAGCTGCCTTAGGGTTTTTTTTTTTCTCTCTTTTTTTTATGGGTGTATCCTGCAAAATAAAACATATCTTTTTTTTATTTAACTAAAACTTGGACTTGCATGTGTTTTAATAGATAGGGAAGCAAATATCTATTATTTATTGTTCACGTACAGTTATATTGCACTTTGTTTGTACTTCAGTAACGCTTTTTTCATGTCTGTGATCATGTCTATGGCAGTGAAATTAAATACAGTATGTGTTGCACAAAAATATTTAGCCATTAAACTACTTGCAAATACTGTGGGTTTGATCAAATATACTTTTAGTACGATTGTTTTAAATGTGTAAAACTGCGCAGCATTAACTAGCAATAAATCATTTCACAAATAGTCACATTAGTAACAGGGTTATATAGTATTAGTATTAGTAATAGTATTTCACGTTCCTTGCAGCTAATTCATTACGATGACATAAAATAGTGTGATCAAACGTACATGTATTACAAAACTAATTTATTAGCTGATATACTCACCTTCAAGCGTCATCAAGCTTCGTCTTTGTTATTGTTTTGAAAATGTGACCTCTGGCGGTCCTCTGACCTCTGTAAAAATTACAGATTATACCTTTAAGCCTTACATTTCTGAATAATTAAGGGCGTGGCCACTTGAGTGACAGGTGGATTGCCGCTGCTGTCACTACTTTTTGTCCGTTTGTCTGCTTTCTGTTAACTGTCACACCATCTCAGCTAATCACTCCTTTTTGCCCATTTTCGTTTCTGGGAGTGATGTGTGGTGACGCGCTACCAAGATGGCGACGGTCGGCCGGCTCCACCCACTTTGGGCTTCAAAAATGCTCTTCAGAAACCTACGGGTGACGTCACGGACGTGTTGCATGTTGGTCCATAGAGGTAAATCTTTTTCGTTCTTTCATCTCTTATTCAGACTCGGTGAAAATGTCATTCCGGCCATGGTCTTTTGCCTCTCAGACATCGCGTAAGGTCATGGCGTTCAGCGTTAAATGCAAATGGATCTGTGAGTGCCATTGACCTATCAGCACTACTCAGAAAATGACCTCTCCTTGTATGACACTGTATATTTCACTGGGACTTGCAGAATGGTGCCAGAAGAAAAATATTCTAGTTGGAACATAGCATCCGGACGATTATACGCCACAGCAGCATTCTGTTGCAGCAACAAGTATGACAAAAAAATATCTCAGGATTCCGTGACTTGAACAGAATTATATGAAGTCTGCGTCTCAGACTGTGTTTATTATTGTTTATAGCTATAGAGATGAATGCAAGTGAACAGAACTGACAGGCATGCAGCCCAATTGATTAGAGACAGTCTATGACAGGTGAGAAGGAAATGCCATGGCTGAAGAAGGAAGACAAATGCACAGAGTTCGATTCTCTGTGAAGACCCCCAGCCAGACCAATGAAGAGGCATATTGATCAAGTCTATTGTCTGCAACCATCTTAGTAGGATCAATCATTTCTTATTCAGTCCACCTGAAAAGAAATACTTTTCAGCATTGTAGAGCATTATAGGTGTACTCACAATGTCCTGTTCCAAAGAAAGGCAACTGAACTAGGCTACTACCTAAGATACTTATTTTTTATATATATATATATATATATATATATATATATATATATATATATATATGTAAGACAGTATCACATGTATCATAGAAACAAAAAAAAAGAAAAAAAAAAGAAATCCAAGATGGGAGACAAAGCAAAAGAAATGTTGCCTAATAATATTTTGGTTTATCTAGAAATGTATATAGACATATAGAAATAGATGAAAGTATTATCGATAAAAATGTATTTAATTATTATTAAATAAAATAAAACAATATAAAAATTCTAAATCATATAACATTTATTTATTTATTATTATTATTATTTTTCTTTCAATTTTTCAGCGTTCAACTTCGTCAAGTGGACGAGGGAAGTTTATTTGGACAGATCCTCGACCCCTCGATTTTGACAGCGGGAGCGAGAGTGTGTTTCACTTCACTTTTAGACATCACTCGCGAACTTCCCTAAGCACTTCCCCTCGGGGGAAAGTTTCACTTTGTCTAGTCGGTGTGGGAAGTTTATGTGGATAGGCCTTCGTCCCCTCGATTTTGACAGAGGGAGTAAGTCTACTCTGATGTGCACTTCAAGCAGCACTATATCCCACAATTCAACTTGATTATGACGTCACAGTAGACCGTGCTTATCTGTATTGTATGATATTAATTATTTTTAGAATGAATCGCATAATTGTGTATAATATTTGAATTATGTTGAGATTTAATCGCATAATACTTGTAGATAAATTATGTTCACAATCAAAGTTTTATGATTTTACATATTTTCTCCAACAGCTTATATACAGAATGGTACATAAAGCAAATTCATCTGCTTTTGAAAAAAATCCCCAGAAATGTAATACCCAAACTAAAACAGACAAAGTTCATGAACTGTTTGCACTAAAAGCACAAGTATGGTCTCATTTGAAAGCAGACACTTGGTAGTTTATTGTAAAGTCCGAATTAATTATTGTCATAATGAAAAAAAAAAATTAATCAATTGCTTTTTTTTTTTTAATGATGTATTTTTTGTCAAGATAATAACATTAAATCTAACAGTAACTTTGAACTAATTTAAACAAAGAATGATTTAGTGCGCCGGCGTACTACTGAAGATTAACAGGTTAAATAATAAATCAGCTCCATAGTGAATTGAAGTGATCATGGGCTTTGTGCGTTCCATTTAAACCTTATGCACGAGTTCCGCCAGTATTTGCACTTGTACAATGACGTACATCCGAGTCCACGAGACGGAGGAAAGTTAGTGAGTGAAAGGCATACAAATTTGAAAAGGAACGCAGCCCGAAACTACTCACATTTACACTTACCACAATGCAACATGATTGTGATGTCACAGCAGAACACACTTAATTAACCCCCGCCCCACACATCTCTATTTACAATTTAACCGCATTTAATACTTGTTGTAGCTACCTTATGCTGGCTGTTTTTAACACAGTTATAGTTTATTGTATTATCATTGTTGTTTGTGTATTTTTTTAAATTTAACATAAATATATTCATATTTTTATATTTAATATTTGTTTATATTTATTTTTTCATCCGAGGTAAAGAGACGGACTCGGGGAGGGAAGTTAGCAAGGGAAGGGCATAAAAAATTGAACTGAAACTTGTATTTCACCATGGCAACCATGATGGTTTAGTCACACAGAGTCAAATAACTGCACCGAATGACAAGTCTCTCTGGATCATTCTTTATTCTCCATCATAAGAGCTGTTGTGCATTGGTTCAGTTTTCAGTAACCTATGAGTCACATTGGCAATAAGGGGTTAGGCATTCTTTAGTACTCTCAGCAGTCTCCTCTTCAGAACATTTCCATACGTGAGAGGTGTTCACATATGTGCCCCTATCATCATGGTGCTCAACATCTGAAATAATGTGGTCGTGAATGCCTCTTAGTCAGACTTTCCACACAACCCACACTGAGGTCACCCCACATTCCTTTCTTATCTTCTGCTTCACAGCTTTACACCAGGCTTAAGCTTCCCAGTCCGTCCCTCTGTTTTACAGTACAGTATATTACAGTAGACTATCCTCAAGGGCTATTATTCAACAGGCATCATCTGTTAAATAATCTGTAGTTAGTTTGGAGAAAAAAAATCTTTCTGAATTTTTTAAATAATAGTATGGTTAAATGAAAATATGTATATTTTATTGGCGCAATTAGATTTTTTCATGTAATTCCAACATAATGGAATGTTTTTTCAATTTCAAATTTTTTTCTTCATAACATTATGTCCAACAGCACTGGGACTTTTTACAGGATTCATGGTGAAGATCTTTCAGACTCTTACCGCATGTTACAGCGAAATGCCTGTTTCGGCAAATTAATGCCTTTATGTGAGTCATTCGCTCATTCGATTAGATCAAGAAGGCTGATTCATTCAGGAACGAAACATGAGTGAGTCATTAAATTATTCATTCAAACAATTCGTTCAAAATCTTGGGCTGCGTCCGTAATTTTAAAAATTCTGCATTCGGAGGATATATTCATCTGGATTTTACATAAAAAGTTTATTTTTATATATTCTAAAAAACTATTTAAAAAAAATATTTTTAATTTATTTATTTAAAAAAAAAAACATTTCCCCAACACTGAATGATATATATATATATATATATATATATTTTTTTTTTTTTTTTTTTTTTTTACATTATTATGTTACAAAATCACATAGTATTGCCATTGTATTGTATTGTCTCTGGAGACCCCAACATCCTGAGTGTACATTAAAAACGAATAGTGCATAAGGGTTAACAACAGTTTAGAACAACATGAGGATGTGTAGATAATGGAGAAAATATTCATTTTTGCGCAATTTTCCCTTAACCAGATATTTCCTTATCTCTTCAAAAAGAAAACAAGTTTATGTAATGCTCCATAGGCCTTCGTTAATCTAAGTAATTGTTATTGTTGTTTTATATTAGGCTAAATTGTTTCTTTTTTCGCCCTTTCTTGGAGTTTTTCCTCATCTGTTTCACTTTTTCATGCGAACGGTTGGTGTTGGCATTTCTGTGGTGCTGCATGAGGAGGATAGGACATTGTAACTGCCTCAGGCTCTGTCAAATAAATCATGTTGTAGCAATTAAACTGTTCTTCTCTTCCCTAGATACCTGGAGAGAGCAGACTGGAGTGACTTAATGCACTTTTAAGTTAGGAAACACCCTAGTTTAAAAAAAAAGATAAGGAAAAGAAAGTGGGCGCATTTAGGCTTTCAGGCCCTTACATAGATTAAAATATGAATAATTCAGTGACTCAGAAGTGTGTGTTTTATTCCACTTTGCTGTGTAATGTTTTAATTTTGACGAATAAATTGAAAAGAACACATTTTGAACCAATATTTCTTATTCTAAAGTACAATTTCTGCCAGCCACATACTGGAAAACACTATCCCATCTTTTTTATCACTTGTTTTTCTCAGTGGCATTTATAGTTCTTTATTTCTGGTTAAGCACAGTCTGTTGCCAAGCCCAACATAAGAACATGCTCAAACTAACCCCTTAGTCTTTACATATCCAGCAAAAATACATGGAAAACATCCACAGTGGTTGTCCTAAGGCAGAGCAAATGATTTCATACAATTTGCATGATCAAAAGTATATATAAAAAAATCTAACATCAAAAAAAATACACTGAATAGTGCCCAATTGCTGTGGTAAACTATACAGTCAAATCATTAAAAAACCCTCAAAACCAGCATCCATACAATTTAATAAAAATTAGTGGTGCACCTTAAGTACATTAATTGAGGTGTTTTAAAAAGGTTAGTGTATACATTATATGGTTTGGTCAGTCTCAAGCATGCTGTTTTGACTAGAAGGGACAGATCTTTGTCTTTTACAAACATTAAAAGAAATGAACATCAATATGCAGAAGGACAAGCATCATTTACCATTTAAAAAGCTTCTGTCTAGCATTTGCTTTTGTTTAGGATCTGAATGAAGATGAATGTGTTGATTATAGTACTAAAATGCAGTGTATTATGTGGGAAAAGAAGCAGAAGAAAGTAACGAGAAAAGAACACGCCTCTTAGTATGGCATAGAACAGAAATTAATTACAAAAAGGCTATATTTGAGCTTTTAAAGTTGTGATATAGTTTTAAAAGCAAAAAGCCTAGTGCATCTTCACTTTGAGTCATATTTGTGGAATTTTGAGAAGTTCTGTCATAACAACTCTCGGAGAGATAGGCATGTTAACGGATATGGCAATGCTAATGTATTTAGTCTTGGCGGAATAGATCTGCTACGCTGCTGCTGCAGAGCCAGTAACGAGACTTGCTACTGCCAATACATTCACAGACATGCTGCTGCTTCTGCACATACAGCATGTATGAAATAACCCCCATGGCAGATCTATACAGGTGGAGATGGGGAAGGTGGAGGTTCTCTGAAAGTGCATTGCAGACTGCTAACAGCAACATTACCAGTATTTGAATGTTGAGCAGCCGCTCATTGGCCGCTGGTGCAACAGCAACCAATCAGCTGCGTTATGTAGATAACAATGTGATCGCTACCAATTGAGTTAAGGACCTATCAGCCTGGCCATCTAGAGTTTCATGACAGAACTTGGTATTTTTTAAATAATCGGTGTAAGTGAACAGGAGCAGAAGTATTTATCGGACTGTTTTTGAGTACATCCATGGGAATGAAAAGCAGTGGCAGAGAGAAATGTTTGGGGCAAGATAAATTAGTCAATCTCCTCTGTGCACTCTTTTTGGGTTGCAGGATATTTTTAGGGATTATTTACCCGACTCTGCAGTAAAAGTCTTCAATACTATCTGACTCCTTCCCCAAAGTCAATTTGTCGTGAAGTATCAAAGCACTACCAAAGAACGGGATAAAAGATTTATAAAGGCTGTCACAGTATCTAATGGTGCTGGTTAACTCGAAACCTTCGGTTTTCTCCCCAGCGCACACCAGAGAGAGTCCCCGGAGAGAGATTGCCTTCTGGGGCGTCCGCTGCGTAGTTAACACTATAAACTGGACGCTGCAGCAGAGAGCAGCAAAGTTCAGTCTCAATCAAAAGGGTCTGATCAAAACTGGCCTGATTGCTTAGATCTACCAAAGCACTGTAACCTTTTTATTGACCTTTCTGTAGCTTTCATCCCCCTTACTGGATTCATTTACAAAGGCTTCAAAGATCCCAAAGGTACAATAAGACAAGTATCCTATGCTTTTATTTTCCTGTTTTTGGATGTTTGATCACGTTGCAAACTAATCAATATACTATTTTTTGTAGTTATTATTATTGTCTTTTGAAAGCAGAGCTTTATCAAAGAGCTTTATGACAACATCTCACAGGCCAAGAGCAAGTTAGATGTTATTATATTCACTATCATTACATCAAAATGTGAATTGAGACCTGACATAACCACAAGAGCAGATTTGCACAAACTCATCACAGGAATAATTCGTTACAATTTGCAAGACAAAGTGTAACTCGGAACTCAGTCACTTCATATGAAAACGCACACAAACAGAGTAGACCATGCGTGTCATAGAGGCTGCCACTGAAAATGCACAAGACAATAATGAGAGGGACAAAGCTGACAGAAACAGAATAAAGTCAACACACAAAGAAAATTGGATTTTGCTTCGCTTTATTATTAATGCATTTGGAGATTGAATGCTGTCATTTATTTTTAATTTTGTATTAACTTTGAGATCTAGTTTCTCATGGAGGCTTCATTAACTGTTGAAAATAAACACTGGGATGTTTTCTGCATGAAGCGTGATATAATACTATCTGTGATGATTGCTGTTCTCTCGTCTTGACTAGGCTTGTCTGACCGACTCAGGTATTGAAAATTAAAGAAATAGATCACTAAGAATTATCATTCTAGTCATAATTTACTCATCATAATGTCATTCCAAACCTGTATGACTTACTTTCTTTCATAGAACACACAAAAAAGTGCTTTTGATGGTTCTTTTGTATCCTTTTTGATGCTTGAAAGCTTCTGTCTCCATTCTTTGTAATTGCATGGAAAAGAGCAATGAAATGCATTCTCCAAAAATGTCACCTTTTGTGTTCCATTAAAGTACAGCAGTCATAGGAGTTTGGGGGCTAGATTTTTTTTTTTTTTTTTTTTTTTGTGCACTTCTGTTTGTTGTCTCTTCTATTAAGTCACTTTTTAAACATTAAACATCTTAAAAGTGTTGTCCTATCATTATGTGACTAATGCAAATTTGTTTCTCAAAAACCACAGGAGGTGGAAATCATCCTGAAGTTTTAAGTTTAAGAACTAAGAGATTGAATAAAAACTGCTAATTGAAAGTAATACTTTTAATACCAGTAAACCTGTTTGCCATATTTTTGGGCACTGACCATGATAAATGCTCTGTGAAAATTGGCTTCAACATTTTTAGCTCAATAGCACCACCAGCGGTAAGAATGCGTGTTTAGTTTCAGGAAGAGACTTCTCTGCAAGAGATCACACTATTAGCTCTCGCTCACACACTTGGCCAGTAATGGACATCCTTCGCTATATTTCTACACAAGGCTCACATATATAAAAATGTAGTCATTCATTTAATTATTTTACTTTATAGATATGAAAATTTATTTTAATATTACATTTAAAAGTAATAATTTGTATACTGCAAATTAAAATAGAATATATATGTTAAAAATCCCAGTAAGTCACTCTATTCGGAGACACGCCCACTTCCTGGAACTCTTTTCACCTGAGGATAATTACCAATCAACCTCACTAGTGTGTCTCTCTTTGTGCTGACTGTTTGCTCCTCTGCTTGCTGCGACTATGACTTTGTAAGTTTATTTAAATCTTTTGTATTGATATTAATTTGATAACTGTGGATTTGTGTAATTTGGTTAAAGATTTTCTTTATGGTTATGTGAATGTATATGTATTATTATTATTATGATTTGTATTAGTAAAGTTAACTTCGTTTGATTGTAGACACCAGCAATATGCAGCAATTGTAAAGCCATATTAAGGAAATGGGATAGTGAAGAAAGCAAATGGCAATAAATCAATTGAGAAGTAACTCCTGGACTCATTCCTGTGTTCTAATCGACACACCATTCTGGTAGCACTCATCCTTAACCAGCCACATATCGATTAATTTACATGGTCCTTCGAGCCGGAGAGGCTGCTGGAATGGAGTCAGAAGATAACCCTGGGAAGCTGAAGGGTTCAACTAGGCATGTGAGGCCTCTTGTGTGGCATCAGGATTATGAAATGGTGAGCTAGAAGAATGTCTGCATCAATGGGAAAGAGACAAAGCCTGCCTCCCCCCTCACCACCAAGGTTGAGTAGACAAAGCACTCTTCCATCTCCACCGGCCTCTATGATTCCCACACCCTCTGCCCGATCTAGTAGAGAACCACCGGACATGCATGCAGGTCTAAATGTTCATGCACGTCCTGAGCCACCAGTTCCTTGTCAGAGGATCTCAACTGTAAGACACCCAATGAATGTGAAACCGATTCCATATTACCTTAATCAGCCACGAGGTGTTAATCGAGCCTTATCTCAAATCTACGATTTTGGTCATCCAGTACTTCATCGTAGTGACCCTCAGTTACCGAGGAGTGATGCTCTCCAATATAGTCAAATGCCAGGGAATGCTTTCTACTTTCCAGGCCCTTTATGCCCTCCATGGATGGCGCTGCCAATGTCAACTTACCCAGCTTATGTTCAAAACGGTGGAGTATTCAGGCCTCCGTATTTCCCTTATCCTTTCCCTGATTTGCCATACGGCCTACCTGTCCATCCAGAGTATGGGGCTCCAATAGCTGCCGCACGACAATCACCTCAGGCTCCCCCCGAGCCTTCACCGCTGGTCCCGTCCAGCCCCGAGCCTTCACCGCTGGTCCCGTCCAGCCCCGAGCCTTCACCGCAGAAAAAGGAAAAGATGGGGCGGCGAGACGCGTCCCTTCCACAAGTAATGTATGTTGACTCTGTGCTCTTGACCCATAGGAAGTGGAGACACAGCCAGATCCTTGCTGATAGGTTTTGGGTTAGCTTCATCAAGGAATACCTCCCAAGCCTTCAGTCCCGTCAGAAGTGGAAAACGGATGGTTCCTCCATCTCACCTTCTGCTGTGGTCATGGTGATTGATTCCCAGCTCCCTCGTAGGTTCTGGCCCATAGGGACAGTCTCTAAGGTCCTGCCCAGTTCTGATGGCCGCATTCGAGTTGCTGAGATCGTCATAAATGGCAAACAATTTATCCGTCCAGTTAGCAGATTAATCGTTCTTCTTGCCTTTCCCACTGTATGAGTGGGATTTCTTTGGACAAATATGTTGTCATATTTGGGGGCGGCTGTTAAAAATCCCAGTAAGTCACTCTATTCGGAGACACGCCCACTTCCTGGAACTCTTTTCACCTGAGGATAATTACCAATCAACCTCACTAGTGTGTCTCTCTTTGTGCTGACTGTTTGCTCCTCTGCTTGCTGGATGTGTTTGCTGCGTCTATGACTTTGTAAGTTTATTTAAATCTTTTGTATTGATATTAATTTGATAACTGTGGATTTGTGTAATTTGGTTAAAGATTATTATTATAATATATGTATTATTATTATTATTATTATTATTATTATTATTATGATTTGTATTAGTAAAGTTAACTTCGTTTGATTGTAGACACCAGCAATATGCAGCAATTGTAAAGCCATATTAAGGAAATGGGATAGTGAAGAAAGAAAGCAAATGGCAATAAATCAATTGAGAAGTAACTCCTGGACTCATTCCTGTGTTCTAATCGACACACCATTCTGGTAGCACTCATCCTTAACCAGCCACATATCGAATAATTTACTATATATATATATATATCTTTTTTTTTTTTAGTATATGATATATATTTTCTAATTCATCTAATGTAAAATAAAAAGATAAAAATGTAATATGTATTATTGAAAAATGAATTTAAGATATTTTTTATTTCGTTTTGAGAAAAGATTACTGCTTCTTCTAAATGAGCACAGAGGCACATGCTATGTTTTAAATATCCTTAATAACTGAAGAGCTGCACTCCTAAATTAAATTATGATGTGGCAGGAATGTATCTCAATTCTTGAAAGTTTGTGAGGTGACTTTTATGCACAAAACACTAAGTCACTTGTATTCCCTTTATTGGTTTCAGCCTGCCTGCATATGAGCACATATCAGGCCTTAATTGCCCTCACTAAAATCTGCATAGCATTGTCTGGTGTAAAATACAGCCTAAAATGGTGTAGTAATTTGGCCAGGGGGAGCAATATAGCTCCCTGTTTCCATGGTACTGATGTGATTTTAATCACCAGACCTCAGTCTATCGTGGCCAAGTGTTCTAGGGGCGTCTCTGCCCTGGAGGAGCTCTTTCCATTATCAATGACTGAGACCAAACTGCCTTGCCCTGCTAGCAAGTTATGAGCAGAGCAGGTGCGGGTGTAAAGCCTGACTTGTTACTTTCACAGTTTAAACGGCACCTGTGTAGAGGTTGTTGCCAAGGTCAGTCCATTCTGCCTTGTAGTTCTGACTCATTTTAACAGATGTTGATTTAAAATGAACCTTGAGAATGTGTGAATGTATTTTTATTGTCAAGGCAAGCATAATTTGAAGGTCTTTACTCAGCATTGACATGATTACAGAAGTCAGCCATGTGTATACTTCTAAATAATGCTACCAAATAATCTGTAAAAATGCACTAAAAGGTTTTGCAGATAAAAATAAAATATTATTTTGAAAATATGTATTTACGAGAAGAAGAATCCAGTCAACTCAGTAGCCTAAAAAAAATGTTTTTTATTTAACATAAGGCAGGTCTGCTGTTCATGATGATTAGCTGTGCTTCAAGTTAATAAACACAAAATTACAACCAACCAGCTTTTCTCAGAGAACTTATTTTGCACACTCAGTAGGCTTCTTATTCAGAACCAGAATGATGATTGCTTCAGTTAACTGTTCTAAGTGTTGATTCCCAAACAAATGACTCTTATAAGTGGTTCTTTTTAGTGAATCAAAAACTAAAATGAATGAAATACAGTACTACATTATTTTTTGTTTTAGTATTGTTGTAACTTGTACTGTATAAGTTAAGGCCAATTATTGGATTGCATTTGTCACCTCTAAACAGACTTTGAAATGTAATTTCTAGTAAACACCTGTACGTTGTTTTAAATTAGTTTATTATTGAAATTGTCTTTTGGAAATGAAATTGCATTCCTTTTTTTCCAAATATTTATTCCTTAAAGTACCACAAGATGATGAAGAAACATTCAGATGAATTAAAACAAGAATGGAACCATTAAATTCAGTTAGTCTGCAATACTATTGCATCAGAGAAGCTGATGTATTAGTTATGAAAGACGAACTGGAGCAAAATAAACAATTATTTGTTTGTGTCTTTGAGTAAATGTTTTACATGATTCTATTGCAATAAAAATACTGTATACAACAGTACATATTCCGCTCAATTATCCAGGATTATCAGAGACGGCAGTCAGAGACAGAGGTTAAGGTTGTCATTTTCCTTGGTGTGGCTGCAATAATAACAAATGCTGCAGCATTTTACAAGGTCAGGCGTCACTGTGTGAGGAATTACAAAAATATTCACTACTAGGGCCTCTTGTGCAAGACTGGCATGTGATGTCAGTCTAACCTTTCAGCCTTGTCAGTGCATAAATTCCTGGCGAATATCAGTGCTGTGTTTTAGGTCAGGGTGACTCAGAATGCCCTTTGAAATGCTTGCTGGTGATCAGAGAGAGCGAACCGCTGCCCTATTCTCTCTCCTTAAGAAGGAGGTGGACCAAGAGATTGGCCACTACTTTCTCTTGAGTCTTTGTGCTCAGTCTGAGCGGCTCTCATTACCACGGCCTCGGGTTCACTTGTAGTCTTTTAGATTCAATTAGCTCCAGCGCCCAGGAAACTGTTGAAGGGCATTTTGATCAAGCGAGGCTTTGAGGGAGCTGGAAAGGTCAGCAAAGAAATCTCTTCCAACACGCACAGATAAATTCACATTCGGAGCTGCAAATACATATAATTTTGCAAAAGAAAAGTCAAAGTTTACATATAATGTTGTGTGTTGCCTAAATTTGATTATTTCTTGTTCTAATTAACTATTTCCGAAACAACCACAACATATAATATAAAAGGCACTATTTTTTTTCCATGCTTATGCTTTGTTAAAGCTTATTATTTAGGTTAATTGTAATTTGCTGTTGTTTCTCCCTGTGTGTCTGCTTCCTGTGAGGATGACCTTGGTGGGCAGCAGGTGTCAGCGAGAAGGAAATAATATGCCTGAAATCACCTGCAGGAGACATAAAATTCCCAATTAAACCTCACAATGCCTGGATGCATGCAGAAAACTCTGCACGTGCCGAGAATTGAAAGAACTACCTGAAAAGTTTTAACCCTAATGTAAGAAGGCTGAACAAAATAATCACTTCTAAAAATGGTGCAAACATTTTTAAAACACAAGTAGGAACACCTGTTTGTCACACAAAATTCTCCTGATCTGTAAGGATAATGTGTGCAATGATTTAAAAAAAAAATAGTTTGAGGTCATTTGAGCATTCATCCAATCAAATCAACAGTTTTTAGTAATTGTTTAAATTGTACTTTACCAATCAGTTATACTGTGGTTAAAATTTAATGAAATGCCAAAATTGTTAAAAAAAATAAATAGTCAAATATATATATATAAATATATGTATATGTGTATATATAAGTGTATGTGTATATATAAGTGTATGTGTATATATAAGTGTGTGTATATATATAAGTGTGTGTGTATATATATGTGTGTGTGTATATACATTTACATTTACATTTATTCATTTAGCTGACGCTTTTATCCAAAGCGACTTACAATTGCTATATTTCAGAGGTCGCACGCCTCTGGAGCAACTAGGGGTTAAGTGTCTTGCTCAGGGACACATTGGTGTCTTACAGTGGATTCGAACCCGGGTCTCTCACACCAAAGGCATGTGTCTTATCCACTGCGCCATCACCACCCACTATATATATAAGTGTGTGTGTGTATATGTAAGTGTGTGTGTGTATATGTAAGTGTGTGTGTGTGTGTGTGTATATGTAAGTGTGTGTGTGTGTGTATGTGTGTGTGTATGTAAGTGTGTGTGTGTATATGTAAGTGTGTGTGTATGTGTGTGTGTGTGTGTATATATGTAAGTGTGTGTGTATATATGTAAGTGTGTGTGTATGTGTGTTGGTGTGTATGTGTGTGTGTGTGTGTGTGTGTGTGTGTGTGTGTGTATGTATGTGTGTGTGTGTATGTGTGTGTGTGTGTGTGTGTGTGTGTGTGTATGTATGTGTGTGTGTGTATGTATGTATGTGTGTGTGTGTATAAGTATGTGTGTGTGTATATAAGTATGTGTGTGTGTATATAAGTATGTGTGTGTGTATATAAGTACGTGTGTGTATATAAGTATGTGTGTGTGTGTATATGTGTATGTGTGTGTGTGTATATGTGTGTGTGTGTGTGTGTGTATATGTGTGTGTGTGTGTGTATATAAGTATGTGTGTGTGTATATAAGTATGTGTATGTGTATATAAGTATGTGTATGTGTATATAAGTATGTGTATGTGTATATAAGTATGTGTGTGTATATAAGTATATGTGTGTGTATATAAGTATATGTGTGTATATATAAGTATAAGTATAAGTATATAAGTATAAGTATATATACAAGTATAAGTATGTATATATAATATATATATATATATATATATATATATATATATATATATATATATATATATATATATATATATATATATATATATATATATATATATATATATTAGTGCTGGGCAACAATTAATCGCGATTAATCGCATCCAAAATAAAGGTTTGTGTTTACATAATATATGTGTGTGTGTATTGTGTATAATTATTTTGGATATATAAATACACACATATACATGTATATTTAAAGACATATTTGCATGTATATACTTAACACATTTTTCTTAAATATATACATGCATGTGTTTGTATTTATATATACAAAATAATTATACACTGCACACACACACATATTTTGTAAACTTATATTTTGGATGCGATTAATCGCGATTAATCGTTGCCCAGCACTATATATATATATATAATATGAGTGTGAATGCATATTTTACTCACATATATATATATATTGTTTTATAGGTCACAGATCTGTATGATCCACCATCTAAAAATATTATTTTTTCTCAACATTTCCAGTGTAATGCAACCCAGTTGCTGTTTGAGTTAAAGACACTGAGAATATGTGCGAAGTTATTCAGACAGCCTTTTCACTTTGTTGCTCCCCACAAATTATCAAGAGATTAAAAGGTTGAGAAAAGCATCTGTTTGTGTCAAGAGAAATTAAACAACGTTCAGCTCTTCCACAGGACATTGGGTATGGTGAAACAATATCTCTTTATTAAATAGCAGCACTGTCATCGAAGAAAAGTCAAGGACTCTCTGTCCTCAGAAGTCAACAGTATATGACTTTAGTTTCCTGCGGTATTTTGGAATAATCACGCTGGATTTAATAAACCGCCTGCCTCTCAAGATGCCTGTGTTGCATGAGATTTATTGAAGAGGTAAATGGAGCTTGCATCAGGTCAGGAACATGAATGCACAGACACTTTTCCCACAGTAGTCCACAGAGTTGGCTGTCCTTCTTTAAGTGGAAATTGAATGAATAATGAATGTTATGTTATTATGTGCTTGACTTGCTGTACTTCCCAGTCTTTACCAATTCTTATGCTACAAACAGGGCAAAGTGGTGCTGAACGCATCAGCGGACTCAGTTAAATGACTCAAATTTCCTTTTTAATCCACCTATAGAAATTACTCTCTTCTAATACATGTGAAATATTCTTGTTCTTTTGGGTCATGCTGTTACCTAGTGACTATCTTTCTTTGTGATCTCTGAAGCTGCACCAGGGACATAAATGAGCAATAAATGATACTGTGAGTAAAAATCAGTCTAAAGTGTAGAGAACTCATGAATCAAATTAATGGCACTGCCTTTCATCTGCAAACAAAACAACACGAATGGCTAAATGCATTGTAACACTCATGAATTAATCTTATTCTAGGGAACCCTCTGCCTCTCTATTTTAAGTCTGACACAATGATACTAAAGTTGTCTTTCAGAGATTCAAATTATAGGATAAGCATCATATTGTAGTGAAGTGATGGGACATACACCAGTCAGCAAGACTAAAATCAATGATATTCAGATGTGCCTCTGCCATCTCATTTTTCTTAGGCTCAATACTTGACAATTAACTGAATAAATCTAATTGGTGGCATTTAGTAATGAAAATGTTGCAGCATTCATATGTAAATGCATGTAGCCTATCTGACATATATGTAAATTCAGTGGTTCAGATTGAATACTGTGCATATGTATTTTAGTGCATAGGAAAAGAGTATAGGCATAAAAGATTTACTATACTCATCTTTTAAACTCATATTTTAAGAAAACAAAAGGAACTCGCATTTGGGAAAACGTGAATATTACCATATAGCTTGGTATGCCATTTATTCCAAAGGTCATTTTGAATGTACAGAAAACCGGTATTTGTGTGCAGTGGAAATGGGAGAATTTATCTTAAAGGTTAGCATACTATATATTACACTTCTGAAGATGTAGCAATATTTTGAAAAAGGTTAAGTCTAGACCAGAAATTAAATTAAACAAAAACTTTACTTTTGTTATGATGACCCTGACTGACTGAAATATTTGGAGTATATGTATTAACATATCCAATATTATATGCATTTGTATTATAGTGATTGATTGGTGGTTAACAGGTGAAGAATGAGAGACCCAAACTTCACCCGAAACCACAGTTCCCTTTCAGTCGCTCACGTTCTACGTAGTCAACGTGTCGACTGATTGGGATCACGCTTAGGGAGCCGGTCATCTTTGAGTATTGTAAAAACGAGCCAATGCACATTGGCGTGCGAAAATTGCATCACACGCTCCGCCCCGCAGCGCGGGTATAAACATGGAAGTGGATGCACTCACCAGTTGTCTTTCGCTTCGGAGCCGATCGGTGTCGATGTCTCTGAAGAGTGTTGTACTATACAACGAGCGAGTGTGTCGGTGTTCTTCTAGAAGACTCTCCCAGTGCTGGTGTTTCTACAGCACGAGTACAGCGGTGATCGCAAGCTTCTGAGCTCTCAACTGCTTTTTTTACAGCATCAAATTTCTGTGTTTGTGTTTATTGACGGCGGTTAGAGGGCAAAGACGTGAGTGCTTCAGTTCGCTGTTACTGTGTTGCCTCGGTCATTCCCCTGTGTGCTCCGGCACTAGTGACGGGTCCCAATTCCTGAAAGAGCAACACAGGTGCGTTTGCGTCTTTCTCAAGATGCCATTCCATCCGTGCGTTTCTGGGTGCGGTAGGGCTCTGTCCCCCTCTGATGGTCACAATTGCTGCATCACGTGTTTGGGCTTACAGCACACTGAAGCAGGTCTTGTGGATGACTCATGTTCTCACTGCGGGAATACGACCATCTCGGTGTTGAGATCGGGAGTCCCCACTCCTATGTCCCACTCTAGTGCTTCTTCTGGGCCAACTTCCCAGACGAAGGCTGAAGTGTCGTGTGGGTTGGGTGATCTGAGGATCACAGTGAGGGGTAAAGCCCCGTGGATCCCTCACTCCTCTTTCACACCGCAGCCGGTGGAGTTCCCCAAAGAGTGCGCTGGTCCCTGTGTAGTGAACCGACCAGAAGTTTCGTTCAGAGCCCCTCCAGAGGACAGGATGTCCATCTCATCATCGGAGGGTGAGCTGGGCTCTGGAGATGACAACTCGGCTGCGCTGCCTCCCTCTGGGAAAGTAGCATTGCCCAAGCCGGATCCAGAGATGACAGCTATGCTGAAAAGAGCCGCCGAGGGGGTTGGGCTCGAGTGAAACCCTCCACCGTCTTCTGAACCATCTTGGTTGAATGATTGGTTTCTTGGGGCGGGCCGGGCTGGTTCTCAGCCCGCAGCCCCAGTACCATTCTTACCCCAGTGCATGAGGATTTTACAAGGGCACTGACAGCACCGTTCTCTGCCAGAAACAGCCTAAGTAGCTCCTCCCCCCTCACTACCCTTGATGGGGGAGCAGCGAAGGGTTATGAGGCTATCCCTCCAGTGGAGCGGTCTGTCGCGATGCAACTGTGTCCGGCGACCGCTACTTCATGGAAGGAGGATCCTCGTCTCCCCTCTAAGGCCTGTAAGTTCTCGTCCATCCTTACGGGCAAGGCTTACAAAGCCTATGGGCAAGCTGCTTCCTCTCTGCATACCATGGCATTGCTTCAGGTCCACCAGGCCCAGGCACTCATGAACATGCACGAGGGTAGCCAAGACAGTGAGCTCATGGGTGAGCTCCACACTGCAACCAACCCTCCGGGGCATGAAGGTTGCAGCTCACGCGATCGGTCTGGCGATGTCCACCTTAGTGGTCCAGGAGTGCCATCTCTGGCTCAACCTGGCAGACATGAGGGATGCGGACAAGGTTCGGTTCCTGGACTCCCCTATTTCACAGGTTGGGTTGTTCGGCGACGCGGTACAGAACCTTGTCCCAACAATTCTCTGCCGCCCAGAAACAGACGGAGGCCATCCGCCACATCCTGCACCGGCGGCCTGCTGCTGCCTCCACCCATCCGCCGGTGACAGATCCTCCGCCTGATCGTCGCTGAGGGCGTCTGTCTGCTGCCGCCTCCGCTCCCGCTGGACCGCCGTAGCACCCTCCACCCAGGCCTCAGCATGGAGCCGGCCGCAGATGGGGCACCCAGCACATTCCAGGCGCTGCCAAGCCAGGTGGCAAGCGTCAGCATAAGCACTCCTGAGTGGGCCACATCCCTGAGTGAAGAGCTCTTGGAGTTGGTCACCGATCTACTCCTTCCCCCCGGAGGAGGGTCGAGTGGAGTTCTTTGTTTTTGTGTGTGTCTGTTCCGCCGCTGGCTACCAAAAAACGGAACCAGCGGCACCCACATTTTCAAAGAAAGAGCAATTTCCTCTGTTCTTGGGTCCCAAGAGAGCCAGACTGGTGGTGTGCGACCCAGTAAAGCCTTGCACCCCTCAGCCCCCTCTTGGATCGCCAGCCGGCACTTGGATGCGTTCGGGGACCCGGTCATGCCTTATCACGCACCCCCTGCCGTGACGTGGAGACAGGTAAGTGTTGCACCGCACACTCAGACCTCGCTTCGGCCCGCCTTCAGGCCTTCCAAGCCGGGTCCCTGTTCTCTACCTCGCTGCCCCACCCTTTGTACATCTGTGGTGCCTCTGGACTCCCGGGGCCCGGTTCGTAGACGCTTAAATGTTCCTAACTGGTCCAGCTGGCTCCTCCGCACCAGCAGACTGGGCTTACGATTCAATTCGGCGGGTGTCCATCCAAGTCAGCGCTATTCGGTTCACTACGGTGTTGAGCGAATGTGCCCCTGGCAGGCGCGGACATCGCTTTCCTACTGGCGAAGGATGCGATTGAGCCGGTCCCTCCAGCCGATATGAAGTCCGCTTCTCTAGCCCAGTGGTTCCCAACCCCCAGTGTCGGGGGGGGGGGGGGGGGTCAGGACAGGGTTGGGAACCACTGCTCTAGCCCGTACTTCATTGTACTCAAGAAAGGTGGTGTGTTATGGCCAGTCTTGGACCTGCGAGTCTTGTTTTAAGTCTGCGAGGCCCGTTTTGAGACGCATTTTTGAATGCTCTGTCCCCAAGATTGATCTACAGCGTTCGACCTGAAGGACGCATACTTCAGATCTCTATCCTACCACAAACACAGGCCATACTTGTGTTTTTTTGTGTTCAAGGGTTTGAAGTCAGTACAAGTCCTACCCTTCAAGTGCTCCACAGCCAGTTGGGTCTTCAGGTCAACTGGGAAAAGAGTAAACTCGCCTACGGGCTGAGGATCTTTTTTTCCGGTATGGAGGTGGACTCACGTCTCTCAGGAAGAACGTGTCTGGTCGATGCTATACAGAAGTGAGAAAGGGTCCCACTGAAACTTTTTCAGAGGCTCCTGGGGCATATGTCAGACGCAGCCACAATAGCACGGCTTCCTCCATATGATGACCGCTTCAGCACTGGCTTCACGGCCGAGTCCCGAGGTGGCCGTGGCAGAGCGGCACGCTCCGTGTGACAATCCCCTGGCCTGCCACCAAACCCTCAGCCCGTGATCAGACTAGAACAAGTGTCCGCTAAACACCGGCTGAGGGGCCACGTACAAAGGGCATGCAGTAACAGGGGTCTGGGCGGGCCTCCGACTGCATTGCCATCAACTGCCTCGAGTTGCTGACAGTAGACCTTGCTTTGAGACACTGCTGCTCAGCAAGCTTGTACTGGTCTGTACAAACACTGAGACCGTTGCGCTACGCTTCCCTCGCATGTTGCAACCTGCCCGCCACCTCCTCCTATGGGGTCAGAAGCTTTAGAGGTAGCTTCATTCCCCTTACGTTGCACTGGTGGAACCTTCCACATCCATATGTAGTGATCCCCAAGGCGATCCCATATGTGTATTCTGCCACGGTACGGCTCCCTGCGGCGAGCCTGTGTCTTCCCTTGGCAGAGCCCGCTCTGCCATCACTGACCGGTTGAGTCTACCCCGTTATAGGCTGGAGCCACTCCAGTGACATTCCATATGTTGTACTGTCTTGTTATCCGCCCAGTCCATATGTGTATCCTCCACATGTTACCTCCCTACGGGCAGGATGTGGCTTTCGCAGCGTATTCCTATCCAACGAAAGAGAACGCTTTCCCAGTGGTCTTGTGGAACAGCAGTGACTTCTTTGGCCAAAGCCCTGTCCCATCTCTGCCTCAAATAATGCGGGTGGATCAGAAGGCTTTTGTCTAGGCACTGTGAGGTGGCAGCACTAGTGGCGTTTTAATTGGGATCCCAATCAGTCGACACGTCGACTACGTCTCCATTCCCTCCTTCAGGGAACGAGGGTTACATACGTAACCGAGATGTTCCCTGAAGGAGGGAACGGAGATGTAGTCCCGTCAGCACTATTGCTGGACCACCACTGACTCCGGGCTAAGCTCGGCTCCTCAGTGAAAAACAACGGGTGTGTGCATCCACTTCCGTGTTTATTCCCGCACTGCGGAGCATGTGATGCAACTCTCGCACACCAATGTGCATTGGCTTGTTTTTACAATATTTAAAGATGACAGGCTCCCTAAGCGTGATCCCAATCAGTCGACATGTCGACTACGTCTCAGTTCCCTCCTTCAGGGAACGAGGGTTACATACATAACCGAGACGTTATGTGATAAGCATAAAAATGCTGTCAAATTGTGAAATTGAGCAATTTAGCTTTTAATCATATATTATAAACTACACATCCTCAGTGGAAGAGTTCAATCAAACTATTTGCTATAATAGCATCTGGATGAATTTAAAAGTTAAAAAGGCTGTCAAGCTCAAATTACTATAAAGCACAACAAAGTACCATAAAAATGGATCATATAATGGTTGACAATGATTATCAAAGCAACAACCAGGATTTAAAACTCAATCAATGCAAACTAATAGACCTGCTGCTTGTAACGTATTTCATGTGTCTATACGTAAACATTTTCACTTGACTTTATTTAGCAATGTTTAACCTACTTAATTGAAAATTATTTGAAGGCTACAAATTCTTATAATTTTTTAATAGTTGATTTAAATGAAGTTCCTAAACGTAAGTTAGGGAGGAGTGAGCCAATCTAATCTTTCAATCAACAGCCTGAGTATATAAGCAGCCGTTTACCTCTTCCTAGCATCAGCTGTTCCAGTATCCCTCCACCTCCCCAAACTCCACCTTCATCTTAGGTACCTTGCCCTTTTTATTGTCAGGTCCTACATTTAGCCACTGGGGTATATCAGAGCTCGAGTTGAAGCTGCTTCATCGAGCCCCTCTCCAGTGGACAGCAAGCCAAATAAGTTTAACCTAATATCTTAAAGATTCTATGGGCAAACGAACTCGTTAAAAAAAAAATAAACTGTTGTAAACAATTGAATAACAATTGATAACAATTGACTGTTATCAGCTAATGAAATTTAGATGGTAGAATGGTGGAAAACATTAAATGCAAAAAAAAATAAAATTCCTTAAAAGCACTGTTCCGTATCACTCAGCAAATCTAAAGTCCAGGCCTGAGAGAACCATATGTATTCCTACAGCGAATATTCCATCCTCTTAAATAGTTGGCTTTGTCAAAAACAAATCTGTAAATAGAAACACATTAAATAGCTGTGCTCATATAGGGCTGGCCTGGTTCTGCTGTGAAAAGGCACTCAGGGGTGTATCTGAGACAGTGGAAACATGCTTCGCTAAAGGTCTCCAGCATTCGTCTTGTCAGAGCGAGCGGTTCTTTTATACTTGCAAAAATGGTCGAGCGTCTTTCATAAGGACAGCAGGGTATCTCTCAAAAAAATCTATCCTTCGTCAGTTGGCTGAAGACCTATTGGTATTTCAGATGTGCTATGGTGAACAAAGCACACCCCATCCCATGGAACACAGAGGGCTGATCACCCACTGATCAGAATTCTTATATCTGACCAGGGTCTTTCAGAGGGGAACATACTGGAAGGGCCCGCCAGACACCAATAGGCTACAAATGCCGTCTGCAGTTAGGCTCTGAATGGTGAGATGAAGAAAAACAAAAATCAATCAATTCAAGTCTCCAAACACTCGACCAAGTATTCTCTCTGACATTTAGCTTGCGATGAGCATTAGTTCTAATACAGTTCTAACAGCAGGTGTAGTTTGTCATGAAGCAGAGTGGAATTCGATATGTTCATGTTTTTTTTTTTTTTCAGTTTGGGCATATTGGATTGTTTGTAATCCTTTATTCATCAGTAATCAATTCCAATCATTCCATGACTTGCACTTCTGTTTGAGTCTGCATGTTGCTTTGATTTGGTCTGTCATTACTCCATTTGAATCTCTGTTTTTGACACAGCAGGCTAAAGTGGATATTGAATAAAAACAGCTGAAGTCAGATAGGTTATCATCTATCACCAGCAGCGAAGATTATGTATTAAAAGCAGAAGGAACACATTAATGAATATCCCCTAGTGTACATTTAAACATGATGGCTTTGACTGATGTTTGAAAAAAAAAATTATTTCAAATAAATGCTGTTCAAAGAATTCCGAAAAAATGTATCACAGTTTCTAGACAATATTAAGCAGCACACCTGTTTTCAACATTAAGGCCGTGTGTCCACCAAAGCGTTTTTAGCCAGCTGAAAACGCTAGACGCTCTGCTGAAAACGCCTAGCTGTGGGCGCTTGAGAGCGTTTTGGCAGCGCTGCGTTTTTTCAGTTGAGACGATTCGTTGCTATGATACAGAATATCCGCAGCACAGTTTACTTGTAACTGATTTTGTAGATAATTTGTTTCATACAAAAAAAATATTTTTCATCCATTTTGTTCGGTTAGCTCTGCTGGTTGACGTCGTTGTAAAAAGTGACAGTGATGAGCGCAGCGTTTTACCCAAAGTTGAACATTTTTCAACTCTCGGCGACCAGTAAAAAACGCCGAACGCTCAGCGCTTGAGCGTTAAATACACGCTCAGCGCCTCGTTACGCTCATGGCGTTTAAAAAACGCGGCGCTCCCATTGAAAACAATTAGAATTTTACGCCAGGTGCGTGAAAAAAACGCTTTGGTGGACACACGGCCTAATAATAGAAGAAGAAATGTTACTTGAGCAGTATTTGATTGATTTCTGAAGGATCATGTGACACTGAAGACTGCTGAAAATTCAGCTTTGCCATCACAGGAATAAATTACAGTTTTAAATATATTAAAATAGGAAAGTTATTTTAAAATGTAAAGATAATTTGCAGTATTATTGTTTTTACACTTTTGAACAAATAAATGCAGCCTTGAGCATAAGAGACAAAAAAAAAAAACATTTTAAAAAGTCTTACTGACATGAGTTATTTTATATAGAAAATTAGAGCCTCCCCTTGCAGTGAGTTAAAATGTACAAAATCAAATAAAATAAAAGACCATAAAGCAATTTGATATCGTTTTCTAACCAGATATTTTAAAATAATTCACAAAGTCTGTCTAAATGTCTAAAAAATTTGTCCTGATCAAATCTACTCCAATACCTGCTAATAGTACACAACTAAACAAAGGTCAGACATGCCAAGCTAATTGATTTGACAGCTAATTTTCCAAGTCTTGCAAGGAATATTAAAAGTGGGGAGTGAGTGTAAGACATTTGGTTCAGAAGGATGGATGAAGGTGCGATTAGGTCATGTCAGTTTTGTTTGCATTGCTAGAACATCCTTCGAAACACAAGACACATTCTGACCTTTGATTCATTCCAAATGCCCGTTGGTTTGATAGTTTGACTGTAGGGCTGCACAATTAATCGCACTGAAACCGCACGCGATTTGGCAAAGGCTGCGATTGTTTTATGCGCAGCTTGTCAGTGCAGTGCGGCTGATCGGTAGTAAAGGCTGCTCCATCTGAACACCAGAGGGCGCTCTCGTGGAGACATGCCAAAATGCCCCACCACAGAAGTAGATAACGCCCATCATTCCAGGAAATCCCTAAAGCTGTAGCTGAACAAACAGGAGATTGAAATGCTTTGATTGATTAAACAAGACCAATAAACACACAACTGCCTTATTCTGTGTAAGAAGCCACATCATCTCACAGAAGGATGCTCAACTGTCGTTATGAAGTGAGTTTGGAGTAAAAGCATGTTATTAAATGTTGTCTTTTGTTGGACAAGAGGTTATTAAAAGCTTCTCATGTTTTTGTTTTTTTCAAATTCACGTTATAAGTGATTAAAATTCACAGTGCTTTCAGATGGAGCAGCATTTACACAGCCGTACATTAATGACAAGCTGCGCATGCAAAATAATCGCAGCCTTTGCGATTTCAAAATCGCGATAAACCATCTCGATTTAAGTGCGATTACATGGAAATTGCGATTAATCATGCAGCCCTATTTGACTGTAACAAGGTTTAAAGGCTCAGGGAAGAAGGATGCGAATTGCAAATTACGATGCAAATTGAAAGTAAAGTTGTAGCCCCTCACGGATGACTGCTGCACACACATAAACAAAACACACTGTTAAGTCCAGGCCTGGTCCTCGTCGTCACTCCTTTTATCTTTCCGGAGCTCTTCAGTGGGACTCAAGACCGGTGTGGCATATTAGCACTCGCGCCACCGACCTCGCTCCGTTTCCACGGCTCTCGGCCCCGCCATGCTTGCCACATTGACTTTAATCTCTTAATGCGATATTCTGTTTCTTTTATTCAATTAACATAAGGGATGTGTGGGGTATATTCACTTGTGGAGAGCTAATGATGTATTTTGTTAGCCATAGCCTGTACCTTACTTATCAAATTGTCGATTAGCGCTTGAAACGCAAGGAATTTCTTTTGTCAGTGCATGGCCCTCCCTCTTTCTTGAAACGTTTTCTTCTCCACTCATTGTCTCAGCAACAATATTGATGCTGCAGTTTTTTTTATGAGTGAGTCACTCTTTTGTATCTGCTTTGACCTTTTGTTGCCAGGCTTTGTGGTTGCCTGGATACACTCTTTCCTCCGGCAACATATAAATCAGAAGAAATGAGCCATTAACAGATGCAGTAATTTAACTGTCACCCTCTAAAGAGACATGTCCATAAAGTGAGCTTTAGTGGTACATGAAAACAGATTAGATGGGAGATACAGACAGACTCTCCCTGCAGACGCTGTGGATGTGGTTAAAGGCTCTGCAGTGCTCTTGTGTCAAGATGGTGAACTATGCAAAGTGGGAAAGAAGTGGGCTGTTTATGTAATGGCTTTTCACAGTGGAGGAGGTGAAGAACAAAGAGATGGACTAGTCCACGTGTCATGCACCCACATTTAAAACGTACACATCTCTCCAACTCATCCCCCTACTCACAAGTCTTTATTGACTCTACTTGTTTGCTTACAGAGTTCTTTCTTCATGTTTTAAGGTTTTGCACCACTTTTTTGGTTTGTTCTTTTTTGTATTTTCGACAAAGACTTTCATACAGACAGTAGAGCTTGCTCAACTGGAGGAGACCTACTGGAGTTCTCAGACCGAGAGCATTTTAATCTCATCTCTGATGTTTCTTCTAAGATACATTAGGAGAAATAAAAAGCTATTAAACTAATGTGAAAATTATAGCCTAGGTAATTTGGTCTTGAAAGATGATAAATGCTTGAATTCATATTGAAATTTTCAAGTTGACATGATAAAAATCACATGGATTTTGGTGTCTTAGCAAATCTTAGAAATTACCTATTTTGAAACTGAAAAAGATGCGAGATCAATGGAGTCTGGTTTCATGAGAAAAATCAAAGAAATATACTAAAAAACTAATCTCCATTTGCTCTCTATTTAATCTCATAGCTTTCTACAAAGTGGTTCTCAACTGGTTTTGCTTGAGGATCCAGATTTCGGAACTAGAAGCAGCCACACAACACAATACCAAACTCATAATTTTGTCTGTTGTATTTTTTTTCTTTTACCTTACATTTACCTTTGTTTTGTTGAAGATCACCTGTCCACCCGACCTGTTCGTTTGGCATCTGCATAGTTTGCTTCTACCAAGAAATAAATTTGCACCAAAAAAAAAAACCTTTTACATCATCGACAACAATAATTACTTGTAAAAATTAAGCCTGTTTAATTAATCCTAAATTTTGATTATAAAGGTTTGAGTTGTGACACACCAGTTGAAAAACACTTGTCTAGGAGCAACAATTGAGACATTAAAGAGCCCTCAATTTGTGAAATGGAAGCTTTAGCATAAGTTCTGCCGGGAAGACTCAATTGCTATGTCACTTATTACCTTCTCATCTATCCAATCGTGTTCTAATACTCGTGGTATAAAAGATTGGTACTTACACATGTCTGAGTTCGCAGATGCTGACGCTTCTATTTGTAAAATCTATTTGATTTGAAAAATCTATTTGAAGGTCACTGAAAAAATAAGATCTGGTAACGTGTGTGAGAAGTTCGGCCGGAGGCTTTGACCAAGTATGTCAATCAATGAGATTTGTGACCCCCCTTATCCTCCCCAGGGCTCAGGAAAGCAGAGACCTGAGAAACAGCCAGTCTCTTATTGCATTACACTTTCAATTCAGCGTAATGAAATCCACGATGCTGGACAATAGGCAGAAATTACATTTGAGAAATAGATGACCAGCCTTTAGATCAAGCCACGCACCCCCACCTCTTAACTCACTCGCCGTCTCCGCCAAGGCACAGTGAGAACATCTGTAAAGATGGAATTTGCTTTAAAGATAATTTTCCTAATTAACCAACACAAGATTTAATTAAAAGCCAGTCTGCTTTAATTACAGTGATTCTCGCTCGTGCGCTCTCCCTCTCTCTGGCTGAACAATGAGCGGTGCGTTGAGCGTGGAGAGCTGAGGCGTGGAGGGACTGCGTCTTCCGTGAGGCCGAAGCAATATAACCTGATTGATGGGCCATGAGTGTCCCTTCAGCATTGCCCTGTTTGATGTAGCCGAAGTTTTAGCTCCCGCTCTGCCCCCTTGCCCTCTTTTTTCTCATTCTCTCTATATCTCCGTCCCCGGGGAAGCGCTGACAGTTCACATTTTTATGCCTTTCCCAGAAGCAGGTCTGCGTACTGACTAACGTCCTGTAGAACAAATAAGCGTTAATCACATTAAGATACAAAATCTGGATCGATCCTCTTAAAGAAGTGCGGGAAGAGGTGGTGGCATCCCGTCCACAGAATCTCTACAGTGCTGATGTGTTTTTCTCCATACTTGCTGCATTGGCAGGTCGGCTCACATATAACGGCAGATTATTGTGTGTATCAGGGAGCAAGAGCATGGCGGTGACAATATGCAAAGACAGATATGAAGTTAATTAAGCTCTTATCCCTCTGAAGACACAAGCGGTCTCAGAGAAGCTTCCTTTATAAATCAGATACACACTTCAGATGGAGAAGGCTTCTCACAAACCGTGGAACTTTGGGATATGAGCTTTTATTGTTGTAAAGTTTGGTAGGTTGTCTGCCCATCAACTTAAATAGAGTCATGCTGTCATCACTTCTATCAGTGCAACTAGCTGCCTTGGTCAACACGTAAAAGCGATTAACCTCATGTTGATCCAAACCAGTATTATTTTCCATGCAGTTATACAATAAACAAGGACTAAAGCTTTCAAACTTCAAAAAATGATGCAAAAGCCCCATAAAGGTATTTTTTTAAGTCAGGTCTTTTTAATGAACCATTTGACCCCATTCACAAAATCGAAATCATTCAGACCAATTCTTAACTCACAGGGGGGAAAATTCTATTTTTGCACATAAAAAAGTTGTATAGCTTAAGAAGACCTGGAATGTAGTCCATGATCATTTTTATGGTGGTTTTAGCAAAACAAGTTGAAGCAAAACCAGTTGACAGTCACTTCATATAAAGGAGTTGTCACAAACGGTGGCTGTATTAGTAAGCTCATGACTAAGGAGTAATAACAAAAACAGTCTTTAATAAATCTAAAATAAACACTCAGGAGATTGCAGGAGAATAACGTAACCACACAAAACACTGACAATACGGAACAATGAAACACAGGAAACTGAGGGCTTACACATGGGAAGCTAATTAACGGAAACAGGTGTGTAACTCATCGGTAACCATAGAAACAAACCAGTGGTGGGAAAATGAGAACAAAGGAAACAGGTACAGGAACTAGAACTAAACAAAACAGAGCAGAGCATACATTACATTGTACACAAACACAGATGGCTAAGGAGGCTAAGGTGGAGGCCAAGGCAGAGCCGCAATGATGAGCGTCTGAGGTGGAGCCAGGGTACCAGAGAACTGAGGCGGAGCCGGTGGGAATGAGAATCAAGTCGGAGCTGGAGGGAAGGCAGAGCCTGACGGAGCAAAAGGGGTGAAGGGACGAACCATAGCTGAAGGTCCGTAAGTAGCCGAGGTGGAGTGATGGGTTCAGTAGCTGGAGGCGGAGTCAATCCATGGGATAGCTGGAGGTGGAGTCACCCAGCCAATCCATGGGATTAGCTGGGTGGAGCTGGAGACTGGAAGTCCCAAGGCAGATCCCCACAACAGAGTGATATTAGTGGAGAATTCGGGGGCTGAAGGGAACCAGCGGAGGCAGTGGAACTGGCTTAATTCGGAAGACTAGAACGCGCAGAGAACGGTCTGGAAAATTTGTGTGACACTCCAGTTGTAAAAAGTAAAAATAGCAGAGCAGCTGGACTGCCAGCAAGTCTATCTTTTTTTTTTCTTTACTCAATTTGAGGGATCTGTATTTTATCAGAAACGGTGGCTGTATGAGTAAGCACACAATGTAGGAATAAGAACAAAAATAGTCTTTAATAAATCCAAAATAAACACTCAGGAGATTGCAGGAGAATAACATAACCACGCAAACACTGATTAACAGAAACAGAATTAGAAACAGAGCATACATGTTACAGCAGTGAGATTCAATGGGGAGTAAGTGGAGATTTTTTCATACATTTTTCTCCAGATTCCAGTCACGTCTTTTCAGTTTCAGAAGAGAACACAGCTCAGATTTACCAAGTCACTAAAAGACTCACTTAACCAATCACAGTGGTTAACAGCTTAGGGAAAGGGAAATTATCAGTAAATAACAAATTTGTCTTTTTCTTCAAACAACACAATCATATATTTTCAGATAACTTGGAATATAGAGATTGGATCGTATGGATAACTTTGCACCCTTTTTGATGCTTGAAAGTTGCAGTGGCCATAAATTGTAATTGCACGGTAAAGAGCATAACAATTTTTAATTTTGTGGTCTACAAAAGACAAAGTAATACTGGTTTGGAGCGACAAAAGGGTGAGTAAATGATGGCAGAATTGTATTTTTAGATAAACAATTACCTTAAACACTCTCTAATTGTGGTTTTACATTGAGGTATCACTGATGTGTCATAGTTTATCTTTGCCTCTCTCTATGGACAGAGAAAATCCTTTGTTTACTGGGAAACAGACATTTTCTCTGTTGCCACATCTCCCTTGAGAACTGGCAGAGGGGACAACCAAAAATCAATGGCAATAAAAGAGCTGTGAAAAGAGGCATACAAATTACGGCACTCCATCAACACACAGCAGCTCAAACAGTAACTCACTCACCCCTCTCAGAGGTCTAACTGACTCAACCAAAAACAATACACACGATCAAGAGAAACTGATGAAAAAGAAGAAAAAAAAAACCTCTGCTGAAAACCGCTGGGATGCTGGTTGTGGAAAAAAATGGGGCTCACCTGTTGTCACAAGGTACGAAGACAGCGAATAAAAATTAAAAATTTGAATAAACATGGTTCCACTGAAAAAGTATAATTTGCCAAAATGTTCTCTGCCTCCTGATAATTGAAGCAGATAATAGTTTGTGTTCCTCATGAAGGAGTTGTTCATTCACTTGCTGATAATTGAAACCAATCTCAGCTCATAAATAGCTCTGTGAAGTTTCTCTTTTCTCGACATGACTCACAGCTGACATTTAAAAACATGCATTAACGTACAACATCATTGATTTCAGAAACAGACTTTTTTCCCCCGCCCGTCTTAATACAAAAATCCTAGTCTGACACAAAGAATGCCACATTTTCATTCACGTCTCTCTAAATAATTGATTGATAATTCTGAGCCTTTATCTGAGATTTAATGACTGTACACAACAGCACAGGTCATGCATTTAAAAACAATCCCCTCTGTAAACATTTTGTTAATTTCTGGCAGGTTGCCTCTCCACACCTTATGTATTTTGATTTATTGACCAGTTTAAAGCCTTTTGAAGAGATGAAATATCGATGCTCATCTCTGAATAAAACCGTTTCAGCAGTAAGTTTAATAAAGAGTTCTTTACACTCAGTGTAGTGCTCAATGACTCCCTTAAGGCCCCACACCCAACCATTTGCCTCCTAAATCTGACCTCACTTAACCGGGGTGTAGCTAATAAAACTTCACTCTCAACTCAAGAATAGAAAGGTTTTCTTTGACCACATATACATTTTGGGGGGAAATGGTATGCATAGTTAAATATAACAAACATCAACAAAATTCTTATTTCCACACCAGTTTAAACTGTTTGACCTTCTTTAACTATTAAACTATGTCTGAATACCAATCACCTCCATAATTTACCTGTGCCTCCGCCAGACCAGTGAAAACAACAGACACGACGGTCTCCGCTCGGTAGGATTATGCTAATTGTCTCCGCCAAACATAACTGCCCCCCTCCCTCGACTCCACACCCTACACTTTCCAGAAATGTGCAGCGCTTCGGGGAAGAGTTGAATGCAGCTGCCACTCCTACTCTCTCCATATTCACACACTCCTGTCAGCTTGCTGGAGAAAGAGAGAGGGGGATTTAATAGGATTTGAGGCCGCAGGCAGGCCGCAGTGTTTTTACAAAGGTGAACCGTTTGTTTGAAGATGATACACACGCAGCCCCTAGGGAGAGAAAACCCCAACACTGAAGCCTTTTGGAAGGCTAAGGCTGATTTGATTCTGTTGTGGCACATGGGGAAAAGGCTACATTCATTCAGTATTTCACCATTCCACCATTCTAAATTGTCAGAAACGTATTTCGGAAGCATTTTTTAAGTGTAAATTAACTTTATCACGTCTCACAGAGCAAATTTGCTAAGAAAGAACAGCAACCCCAGATGGCGCTGTGTATTTGCGCTGTGTTGTTAGAGTCCGATGCACTGAAATTAATTGTACAAATCCAGTGCAAACATGCCCACAAATATAGCTGAACCTAAGGTGCCATGGCAATACTCCTGCAATTTGTGCCTGCTATTTTAAGTGTAAAAAAAGATTATTAACGGCAGCAAGAAATATCATTCTTAAGCCAACACAGTACTACATTTGATACCATATATTTATATCTGGCCCACTTTGCTGTAAGTGCACATACTAGACTAAGTCTATCATATGCATAAAGGAATGAATAATACACCAATAATCGTATCAAATGTGACGTTTATAAGCTCGTTCACCTTATGTCATGCGCGCACACACACACACACACACACACACACACACACACACACACACACACACACACACACACACACACGCACACACACACACACACACACATGCCCTCCCTGCGAGAAAATGCATAATCAGAACCAATTATAAAGACCCATTTTCATTCATGCATTCAAACAAGTTTCAAAAACTCAGCCACTTCCTGATTGAAGGTTTCACAGTTCGCAAGCGTTGGCCCCGTGATCATGCGTGTTTACACGCCGTTCTCTCACTGAGTCGTTCTCAGCGCATCAGCAGATTTCAAGGTCAATTTGATTATTCAAACATTTTAAGATCTTATTTCTCAATGAGATGCAGTATTAGGAGCAGCTGTCCCGGGGTGTAAGGGGTTAACAGAAGACAAATAACCTCCTGCGGATCTTCCCTTCACAGTGAGCCCACTGTCCCCCATTATAAACCCAGTCCCTGAAATCTCTCCCGCCTGTCTCTGTGGCTTTAATACTGCCTCTATTTGAGAAGGAACATCTTGCATGTTTCCGTATATTCAATCGGACTGGTTTATCAGTGTATATTTGTGGCTGTGAGTTTGCGCACCTGCATACTAAACATTTAGTGTGCTCTTTGTGTGTGTGTTTCTGTGTGAGCATGTTTAGTGTTTGTTGTCTATCTGCACACAGGTTGGCTTACCCGAGGCTTTTGGCTGATAATGCAGTGCCACCAGTCGTCAGCTGTCAGGAACTGCATGTACTTGTGTGCAGTGAATCCTCTTGATCCTCTACGGTCCACCGGATAGAGACGAATAGATATTGGCACAGACTGGCACATTCCATGTAACTCTGCATGGGCTATTTGCTCAGAAAGACAAAATCGGCACACACAAAAAAAAGGTAAATGCTTTTGTTCTGTCTGTGACTCCATCTTGCGGTTACAAATTCTCCATTTCTCTATACTTCATGCTCTACTAATAATTTATTGTTAAACTACAGTCATATTACACTTTAAAAAGTAATTTGCTTTATTTTTAGTTTTTGCTAGTAGCTTAGATCGTAGTCATTTAAATGGGAGGGTGCAATATTCAAAATGTTTAATCTGTTTAAAAATCAACTACTAAATTCCAGCAATAAAGCAAGAAAATCAATCAATTTCCACAATTGTTTCAGAAACAAAAAAGAATAGTGGTATTTTACTATTTGTCTAACCATTTAATTGTAGAATTATAAATATATATATATATATATATATATATATATATATATATATATTATTCAATGCAATTCTATACAAAAATAATAGTGAATGAATTTAATTGGTGAATCATTTTTTATCTAGTTCACTTAAAGGGGTGGTAAAGTATGATTTCACTTTTCTGACTTTAGCTAGTGTGAAATCTTGCTGTTTGAGTATAAACAACATCTGCAAAGTTACAACGCTCAAAGTTCAAAGCAAAGGGAGATATTTGCTTTTAAAGAAAAGGACTACAACAAACAGCTGGTAGGGACTACACGACATTCCTCCCGGGTTTAGTGACATCAGCAACCCTAAAATGTACATAAACCCCGCCCCAGGGAACACGCAGTCCATGTTGAGAAGAGGAAAAGTTGTTGTATAAGAGTGTATTTGTGAGTCAGCTCAAACATTAGCATCCTTCTTTTCACATGCAATAAAAGTCACTCTGTGTGCATCTCACAACAGTTCCTATACGAGCGATTTATAGATTAACATGACAGAATATCCTAATTGAAGATAGTTAACTCCACATCAGCAACATAAATTCATCAACTAACCATTCAGAGACGTCCTGTTGCATTCTACATGTTGTCACTTCTTCTTGAGTCTCTCCATCTTTGTCTGACTCCGTTTTAACATTAAAGGCAGAACAGTTTCTGTTATTTTAGTGTGTCTGCGTGAGGTAATCACTCTGCTAACACACAAGAGCTATTGAAACCCCGCCCTCTGCAGCAGCTCATTTGCATTTAAAGGGCCAGGCACAAAACGATGCGTTTTTGCAAACCCTCAAAATGTGACAACTTTAACATGCTATATAAAAATATCTGTGGGGTATTTTGTGCTAAAACTTCACACACACACTCTGGGGACATCAGAGATTTATTTTACATCTTGTGAAAATGCCATTTTACCACCCCTTTAAAGCTACAATATGTAATTTTTTTCACCGCTAGGGGTCGGTAAACTCTTACAATAACAAAGGCGTAGGTTGATGACGCATAAGCGGAATTATGGAACTTGTCGTCATGCTGATGGATCTAATAATGTTTTTGGATGCGTGAATACATTGATGTTTTTAACATGACTGTGGTATGAAGCAGGTCGCGATTGCTAATGAGAGACCGAAATCAGCGCCACACGCGATTCCCGCAGACAAAAAGGAATAAGAACATTTCATTCTACCGAACTACCCACAAGTGCTGAATTAATACTCACACAGGTCAGTTTGTTAGACGAATGAAACTTGTGAGGTAACACAGCGTTGTTTCTCTTGGTCTACACTATCACACTAAACTGCATTTGAGTGTGTTGAAAGTTATAATGTTATTCTATGTGTTAGTTTGTCTGTATGAGACTAGCAGTAAGCTAGATCAATATTAGAATAACAAACTGATCATATTCTAACATTTCTTCATGTTAAGCTATATAACATTGATTAGTTTTATGTACATTTGCTCACCTGTCTAATAAAGTACATGCAAGAGTTGCGTCTCTGTCAAGTCTAAGTTTGTCGCGGACGTGGAGCTCTCAGCATCTCGAAAACACCATGCTGATATTGATCCTCGTTTTAGTTCTCCTTTTGCCCCAAAGTCTGCTTGCCATGGTCCATAATGTTTGAACGAAACAACAACAGCGAGAGCTTGCCGCTAGATGTAACGCAGTTGTCCATGTCTGTCACAATGGTTACTATGGCAGTACGAGCAGAAACCAGGGAGGCGGATATTACATCATTGACAGGCGACAAGTGAACATGGACAAGCCATTTAAAATTGGAATTTCTGTGAAATTAAAAATCTTTGGGAACTTTTGGAATATTGTAAGTACACTTCTACAGGAAATATATCACACTGTGCAAGTGATTTTTGGATATTTTATTACAAAAATCTTACATATTACACAGCTTTAATTGAAGCTGAAGTCTGGAATCCAAAGACTGTCCATCCTCTCTTTTGACACTCCTCAGAGCCAGATCGAAAGAGAGAGCCAACGAGAGACGATCCGATAAGAATCGATGTCAGCTCAGGTGATATCACAGTTCCACGGAGTCCTGCATATCCTCAGAGGAAAACATTCACCCAGCACCAACTATAAATACACCCCACCCGCCCAAAACCATTTCCTGCCTGATAAAGATCTATATTCCTGACGGAACTGGGAGAATGGACATAGAATAATGAAATTCTCCATTGGAGAGAAACGAGAGGAGGAACAGTGTGTTCTTAGTCTCAGTTGTGCGTATTTCTCTTCATTTTGTCCTCAGCAAACACGGGCTGTGTGACAAGACCCATCACCCCATGTGGAAGAATGAGATACCTTAATGAGACAGAGAGAGAGTAAGAAAGTGAGAAAGAAAAGAAAACAGCAAGGGAGGGTGAGAGAGAGAGAGAGAGAGAGAGAGAGAGAGAGAGAGAGAGAGAGAGAGAGAGAGAGAGAGAGAGAGAGAGAGAGAGAGAGAGAGAGATTAAAGAGGCAATAACCTTGTTTTTGTCCTTAGGGAAACCAAGAGACGGAAGCCCTAACTTCCGAAAGGTCAGTCACCATAAGGAATAACTTCTGTAGACAGAGCGGAGAGCACGTCAGGGTATTCGGTTCGTAAAGACAAGTGACATAAGTGTTTACTGTAGAGACAATTCATGAAGTTTCAAGCTATTTTATTGTATAATGGAGGTATTGCATAGTCACAGTGACCCTGTTAACATTAGCCCAAGGCGGTCTGAAATACTTAGACATCCTATAATTCGAGAAGCAATTCGTTAGTTTTATCATTCATCTCAAACAAAATGTCCCTTCTGATGTGATTCCCCTGGTAGTATGCGATTTGAAATCTGACATCTCAGTTCTGGAAATGGTTCATTTCACACTTGGAGAATAGAGAGATAAAAATTTGGTCACTGGTAAAACATCTATTTCTACAAAAAAATATATATTTAAAAAAGTCATCAGTATACATTATACATTTGAATGTCCATAAATGGAGAGATTCGTTTTGCAGCCAAATGGAACCATGCTAACCAACCATATATTGACCCCTAGAGCTGGACTAAAGAACCCAAGGTTTGTCCCCACAACTACTCGTCTATTCTCAGTACTTGAGCTCAATCATATTTATTTTTGCCTTATGACAATTCTGTTCCTCACTTTGTGCCATATCATGCAGCTGAAGAATGGATTCAGAATTCATGAGTATTCTAACCCAGCCCAATCATACCACTTAGGCAGCCTCTTGACAAATTTTTCTCTGTCCTGCAACTTCAAAGGCCTAGGATAATTTCTAAATGATAAAGAATTTGGCATGATTTACCACAGTGGCCAGGTGTGCACAATCATTTGAACCCAATTTGAAATAGATAACTCATATCAGCCAACAGTGTACTCACTTACCTGGTGACTTGAAGTCAACAGCTCTACTATTTAAAGAGAGCCTAGAATATGATGAGCCTGGCGGTCTACAGAACAAAAAGACCAGGTGTGTTGAACAGGTGTTTTAACATACCCATTTCTAACAGACCAAGGAGGCATATAACACATGAAGAAATCCATTAAGATTCCCTTTTATTTCAATGGCAGCTGCTACTGGCACAGGACCCGCCAGAAGAACATGATTATAAATATGTCATCTTTGCTTATGATAGACGTTTGGCTGTGTGTGCCATGTTGGCATAATTGCCAATACTGATTCGCTGATGGTACTGCAAGAACGTGCATGGTCCAAAGCCTATCTAGAGCTTTGAAAGACAGAGGAAGTTACGAATCAGTCATGGTGGGCCACCTGTCGTTCCACATCTGTCACATTAATAAAACACATTCATGATCGCAAAGCTCCTTCTCGTATGTCTACACGGTAAATATTATATTATTTCACACCTCTCAAAATGACCTGCACAGCAATCAGGCACTTGGCCACCATTAAGCTTAGATGGCAGAAGATCAATAATTTCGTTCCTACATCATGAATGATGGAAAATGAAGCTTATTTGAGCAGAAGTGCAAGGCACTAACAGATTCACTTGCCTCCCTCCAGGGTCAGTGGTCTCGTCCGCCTACTTTGTGTCTTTTTCCTGATGCTGGATCTGCACACATTGGCGGTGGGAGGGCTGACTCACCGCCTCATTGCACTGAATGGCCTCTTATGGGTTTAATTGAACATGAACAGGAGCTGTTGGAAATGCGGTGTGCGTGTGTAAGTGTGTGAATAGGTATGCATAACAGGGCCCTCTTTAGCTGTCATCCATAAAAAATTGCATGTAATGGCTCATCCCTTTAGAAGAAAGATGAGAGGGTGCAATCACTGTCATCAGTGACTACAAGCTGACAATTGGGCCAACAGACAAGGTTATAATACCTGCACCCTCAGTTGGAAATCCGTTAGTGATCACAGGACTGTCACGGGAAGGGAAGCGTGTGTTGCTGTCAGATGCTTATGTCAGAGATTGTCAGTTCATCAGCCTCTGGCCCCCTCACGCAAAGCCTGCTAAAACACCTGGCGATACAAAAGTGTGTCCTCTATCAATCACAAAGAAAAGCATGTGGAAAGAAGCGACATCAGTGCAAGAATGTCCTCTTCTCATACCGCGGGCTCTTACTCAGGTTAATTGCATCTTTATTTGTTCCCCTTCGCATCTCGTGTCTTTCTCAGCACAGAGGCCATAATTTAGGCAGCGAACTGAAGCTTCAGCAAGCTGTAACTGTAGGTACATTTCACTCTGCAGAGACCCTTGTTGGGAGGAAGGGGGCAGGAAGGGAGATGGGATAGGAAAATCAATAAAGTCATCAAACATGAATTGCACTCTGAAATGACTTTTTAAGTCCCATCAGGCAGAGGTTGAGGAGTAGAGGGGACTCAGGCGATGACTTCTAAATGTCCTTCAGGGGCATTGACACTCAGTCAACCTCCGTTCTACCTTCATTGAATGGAGCCTGACACTGTGAATGTGTTTGCCTATTCTCAGTCCCCTTTTTTCACTTCACATACACAGAGACACAATCCCACCATTCAGCCTTCAAGTCCATGGGGCTCTTTTTTGTGGATGTTACTTAGGCCGCATGTTCAAAGATGGACAAAAAGTTTAAAAGACTTTTCAATCCATGAGTTTGAATCAGAATCACAGAAAGAGGAATTATGGAACTGGATTCAAAGTTAACATGGTCACACATTTCGTTAGTCCAACACAAGTTTTATAAAACCATTTTTGACTAATTATGCCTATTAATTTCCTGAAATGTTGATGCACTTTTTCAAATGTTTACATTTCTAAACTAATTTCAATATGGTCAAAACTATTAACCACATATTTTAATATTGCCATATAGCACCACAATATACAAATCATTGCATGATCATAATATAATATAATATAATATAATATAATTGTATTGTATTGTATTGTATTTCAAATTATAATTATAAGAAATGTATAATATCAAATATAAATGATATTTAATTTTATAGTATTATATTCATATTATTAATATTTTTATGTAATATGCATCACATTGTTCTTTTAAAACCATGCAATGTCTCATCCAAATTCTAAAACTTGTGATTCAAACTGTTGATTCAGTGGGGATATTTTTTCTACAGTTTAACCGTAGGCATTGATTATACCATAAATGTTTTGCATTCCCAGGATAGCTGAGAATCTGTTTAGAACATATTGTACTCCCACTCAGACCTGATAATAAATCCCTTTAAAAAGATCAGAACGTTTTTATCCAGCTTATATATATATCATTGTCACAATCAAGATTTAAAACACTTACACACGCACACAAACACACACACACACACACACACACACACACACACACACACACACACACACACACACACACACACACACACACACACACACACCTCAAATGTTTTCACATTTATCTATTTAAAGGCAGAAACTTCAAATCTTGTAGTTTATGATACACTTCAAAATTAGCATAATTATCTAAAGCTGCTGCTTTCGAACCTTTGTGACTCTTTTAATTTACCAGAAAATTGTATTTAAAGCAAGAGGTGACATTGCTGCATGCCCAGTGTATAATCTGTAAGAAAGGCACCATCCCTCTCGGGAGGATTAAATGGCCTTGTATGCCCTTGTCTGTTCCCACGCTTGGGGTAAATAAAGGTGAATTAGCGAGATTACTCACTTATCCTAATTAAGCTTCTGTAAATGACCCCTTGACAGCGGCAGAACTGCCCTTATGAGCTTCTAACCGAGGCGGTGTAGGCGGAGCCCTTCCTGAACATGGATTTTTATTTCTTTGAGTCACAATAGTCTCATCACGCTTTGAGGGTTGAGAGAGAAATAATAATTGATAATTAATTCCCAAACACTTATGTACCCAGACATTTCTTTTTATTTCTCCTCTCTCTTTTTTTCCAAGAAAAAATTATCTTCAAAGAATGCCCACATACATCATTATAAGGAGCACTGTTAATTAGCTGCACCTGGTGGCTTCGTCTCAGAAGAAAGAGACAGGCTATTGAGGTCCACAGTTGAAGGACACCAGTTAATCAGAAAAAAAAATGGTCCTGAATGTGAAGGGAGGTAATACAATGCAAGTCGGTCAAAAGAAATTTCAGCTATTCTTTGATCCATTAAAGCAAAAAAAGGGGACCAGAGAATGTAACAACATTTTGTGAGCCTGTAGCCTACTTACGAATATTGCACTAGCCCTATCAAACTCAGAAATATATTTTCCTTTAATACCTTCCTCTTTGTTTTTTCTATGTCTGTCATTTTGTGCACTTCTGCACTTTCTGGGGCAGTAACTGTTTTTGGCGCTGTGGCCAGCAGCTGGCACAGCCTTTTCCAGCTGCCTTTAGTGATGGATTCATGCTGAGAAATGACCAGCTCAGCAGACTGACACACAGCAGATAGAGAGGAAATATGAAATCAGGTTGCTTTTGCCAAACAAAATCCCTTGAAAATGTTAAAATGGAATCTCTACGTGGAGAGCTGTGAATTGTGAATAACTGTTGTCACTTTTATGACTTTCCCAAAACAAATAAAGTTTTTTCTTCATCGTGAAGATTTTGTATGCGAATGGGGAAGTAGTCCATTTGAGGCTGAATTCTACACCAAGAGCCATACATAAGGCTTAAAGGACAACTTCGGCGCAAAATGAACCTTTGGTCTAATAACACATTGGTACCGAGTCGACCGTTCTCTGGGATTTGTTTTCATGATAATCGAATGTAAAGAGTTTTATCTCTAAAAACTGTTTAGCTTATAACGCTAGTATATGAGGCATCGAGTAAGAAAAAATAAATCGCTAGTTAATACCACTAACAAGGCTCAAAATAGCCCCACACTAACATGGTAGCATTGAGAACTTTGTAAGTGTACAGACAGTTTAATGAGAAGATACTTTATAAAGACAATACACTTCGCATATACAGGCAGGATCCATCTTGGAAAACAGTCTAGACCATTCAAACCATGAACGCCGTGCTAAGTGAGCTGGTCGATCGGCATTACGTTTGTGAAATCTAATTACATAGAAATGCATGAATTATATCGGTTTATTAAAATATATGGGTGGCTAACTACAAGGGAAAAAGGGGTCCCATACTTTCATATGAGATTCCAAGTCATAGTTCAGCTCACTTAGCACGTCAATGGAGGCATAAAAAAAGCTTCCCCATTTAAAACAGCTCATTAGAATATTTATTTTTAATTAATTGATACACTGAAGTTGGCTGCAATAAAATAAAAAATGAACAAACAAACCTCAATTGCCAGACACCCCCTGAAGGGACAAATCGGACTCAAACAAGAAAAAGAAAAAAATGCTTTTTTTAAAACTAAATAAATAAATAAAACATTTAGTAAAAAAACTACTAAGATTACTTACTACTAAGATTAAAATGAAAACTGAAATAAAATAAAAGCTAATTATAAACTATAAAAATAAAATTCAACATTACAAATAATAACAAATAATGTACTAGTATATAAATAATACTAAAATAACAATAGTATATAAATAAAACTAAACAATGCTAAAACTGTTAAGTACATAGCTACAAATCTGCAAAAACACATTTGACCTCATGTTTATGTCCCTTAATCCCCAACATCATCTTCTGGGAGCAGCTTTGTCTAATAATTTCATTGATTACCATCCACTCATAACAGCCTCCATCTCCCTTTGCTGCACATCTGGTACATCCACCACTGAGACTCAAGAGCACTTCAAGTGTTCCACTTCCCTAATGCGTGTGCACATACGCGCACACACACACACACACACACACACACACACACACACACACACACACACACACACACACACACACACACACACACACACACACTTGTACCTTATTTGCCCCTTAAAGGTTCATAGTAGTACCTTAAGGTATGTATTGCTACTCTAAGATGCACCTTTTAGGTGTAAAAAAAGGTCACAATAAAGGCCCCAGTGACAAGCCATTGTACTTGAACCACTAAAGGTACAATATTCACACATTTTTTTCTGAGAGTGTGCCAATTTACAGTTTTTTACAGTCGCTAGGACACATTTCTCAATACTTAGGTCACTTTTTCAAAACTCTTCACACAGTTCTCCAAACCAACTTTCAGCTCGGCACAGCAGTTAATTTCACTTTCAAAATGCACTAAAACTACCGAATCAGTTCATACATGTCTCAAATCAACACATTCTTCCAGACCACTAGCAAAGGTTGACAGACAACAAACACACTTTGTCACCCACAAAACAATGACCTAAAAAACACTAACAACAGGTAGCATTATACAATGTTTTCTTCTGTAAAACAAGCACACCTCTCTACTGTTTAGAATTCACTGCAATATATGTTACTGGAATGAATCAGACATGATGCAGTGCTTCAATAAATTTTGTCTTTGTTTTTTTTTTTTCACAGAGTAATTCCAAAATACAATAATTTATATTTCATTTCATTTCATTTAGTTTATTTATACAGCACAAATAAACACAACAGAAGTTGACCACTGTGCTGTACATACAAGAAGAATAAAAATATAAAGACACAACAATAATACAAAACTAACAATCAATAAAACACTACATTTGCATTCTTTATACCAGGGTTATGAGTGAAATGCGCAGTTAAAAAGATATGACTGCAGTTTGGACTTAAATTCATACATAGATGTGGCAGATCTCACAGATAAGGGAAGACTGTTCCATAGCCTAGGACCAGCCACTGAGAAGGCACGATCACCTCGCAACTTCAGTCTGGATTTTGGGTGTACAAGTGTGATACTGTCTGAAGAGCGCAAGCATCTTGTTGAGTGTTTCACGTTAACAAGGTCTGACAGATAAGACGGAGGCTGACCAATCAGTGCCTTAAAAACGTCTCGGTTATGTATGTAACCCTCGTTTCCTGAGTAGGGAACGGAGACGTTCCGTCGTGACGACGAAATGGGGGTTCGCTTAGAAAGCCTATCAACTTCGAGTATTACAAAACGAGCCAATGGCAAAGAAATGCCATGGGTCTGCGGAATTTGCATAGCGTATCTCCGCCTTACCTCGTGGGTATAAAAGGAGGACGCCGGCAACATGCAGATATGTTTCTTCGCTGAGGAGCCAAGACTGAGCTCAGGCGATCCCCGCGGTACAGCGGAAAGTGGCAGGCAGACGGAACGTCTCCGTTCCCTACTCAGGGAACGAGGGTTACATACGTACCCGAGACGTTCCCTTTCGTAGTCACTACGAGTTCCGTCATGACGACGAAATGGGGATACCAGTCTAATTAGGCCACCTTCTCGGCTGTCTTCCAGTGCCCTGCGTAAATCTGAGATCCCTGTCGTGAAACTGGCACAGACGAAGGACTCCTATTTAGCACAGGAATACCAAGGTACACTGGGGAGCATATCCCACAATTTTAGAGGAAATATGCAATTATTGCCAACCCAGAGGGGGGGACTTAGAGAATACACATATGACCCGAAGGATGCATATGGAGAACACTGGGGTGTCCAGCCGCAGGTGGAATATTTCAACCCCAGGGGTGGCAAGGTGGCTTGCCAAGGGAAAGACACATGCTCGAGAGAGGCTTACAGTGGAAAAACACATGTGGGGTTCGCTCAGAGGAGGGACCATGCACACGGGAGGCACCTAGCCGATGCGCAGGCAATAGACACTGGCGCCGACGTCAGCAGTACTGGAGGAACTCAGGGCTTTCGGGGAAGCTCACCTGAGGAGAATATCGCACGTATCCAGTCCGAGGAGTGGGATGGCGAGCAAGCGAAGACACCTGAGCGGGTCCAGTACTAGCTGGTTGAAGCGAGTACATGAGAGGACACAGGCTCCACTCGGAGATTGTAGAATCTGGCGAATGTGTTCGGTGTCGCCCAGCCTGCAGCTCTGCAGATGTCTGTCAGCGAGGCGCCATGCGCTAGAGCCCAAGAGGCCGCCACACTCCGGGTGGAGTGGGCAGTCACACCAAGGGGGCACGGTCGACCTTGCTGCTGGTAAGCCAAAGCAATGGCGTCCACTATCCAGTGAGACAGCCTTTGGTTTGAGAGAGCCTTTCCCTTCAGCTTACCACCATAACAGACAAAGAGCTGGTCTGAGGTCCTGAAACACTGCGTCCTGTCTACATAGGCGTGGAGGGCGCGTACTGGACAGAGCAGTGCCAAGGCTGGGTCTGCCTCCTCCTGGGGCAGCGCTTGCAGGTTCACCACCTGGTCCCGGAAGGGAGTGGTAGGAACCTTGGGCACATATCCAGGTCGGGGTCTCAGGATCACGTGAGAGTAAGCCAGCCCGAATTCCAGGCACGCTTCGTCAACGGAGAATGCGTGCAGGTCCCCTACCCTCTTGATGGAGGCCAGTGCAACCAGGAGCGCTGTCTTCATTGACAGGAACTTAAGCTCCACTGATTGCAGAGGCTCAAAGGGAGCACTCTGCAGGGCAGTTAACACCACTGAGAGGTCCCAAGAGGGAACGAGAGGAGGGCGAGGAGGATTCAGTCTCCTTGCCCCTCTCAGGAACCTGACGATCAGGTTGTGCTTTCCCAAAGACTTAGCTTCAATAAAGTCATGCTGTGCGGCAATGGCGGCGACATAGACTTTCAGGGTGGAGGGAGACAGCCTTCGCTCCAACCCCTCTTGTAGGAAGTGTTTCGGCCTCCTAGTCTAGGGTTAGGAACGCCAGAAAACAAAACAACAGCAATATCCCCTCTCCTGTCCCAGATCATACACAAAATACCACAACACAATGTATTGTCAAAAGATAAGCTTTTTTATTTACGCAGAAATAAAGAAAGCAGAAAGCGTGAATATTCAGGAGGGGTTCAAGCCAAAATAACAAACCAAAAGGAATTCTACCTAACAAAGAATTAAATATAACTTTCCTAACAAATGAAAATCCCCAAAGAAAATACAATAAACTTCCCTTACTCCCTAACTAACCAATAACCAAGAGAAAATGTTTAATAAAGGAAAAATGACAACCTCCTCCCTACGGCTTTCTAAATAAACATTCGAACATAAGTTTGGTGGCATAACTTAGAAACAAAACAAACAAGGAAGAATAAATGTAAATCAATAAACAAAAGAGGATAAACTTACAACACTCAAATCAAGAAGCTAAGTGTCTTCATATTCACACCGAGAGAATTCCTCACCAGGAAAACCCACTAAAAGATCAGCACAACACAATACTGATCTCAACAAAATGTCTGGGGCAGGAGACAAGGACAACGGAGCTCCACGACGCGCGTTCGAAAGGAGCTCTCTCACACTGCAGTCTATCTCAGCATTTAAGCGCTCCCGCTCATCATCATCGGCCGCAGCTGAACCCAATCAAGGCCTGCACAGAGGGAGGGAGAAAGAGAGAGAAAAACGAACTGCACACAACATCAAATCACAACACCAAATTAATTAAAAAAAAACATAGAATCATACGTCCTTGGACGTAACAGAAGGAAAGCACGACACTGATCGAACACCTCCGGGGGTCTTCTCGGTGAGAAGAGCACCAGTTGACGAAGAGGTTCCACTTCAACGCATAGACATGTCTCGTGGACGATGCTCTAGCGGAAGTGATGGTAGCCACCACCGGTGGTGGTAGGGTACTCAAACCTGCCTCGACCCGTCCAGGAGCCACACGTGGAGGTTCCAAAGATCGGGACGAGGGTGCCATAGGGTGCCCCGTCCCTGAGAAAGGAGGTCCTTCCTCAGAGGTATGGGCCAGGGAGGAGCTGTCGCGAGGAGAACCAGATCGGAGAACCAGGTCTTGGTGGGCCAGTAGGGCGCAACCAAAAGGACCTGCTCCTCGTCCTCCGTGACCTTGCGAAGGGTCTGCGCAAGAAGGCTCACTGGGGGAAACGCATATTTGCGGCCCTGCGGCCAGCTGTGCGCCAGTGCATCCGTGCCGAGCGTGCCCTCGGTCAGGGAATAAAACTGAGCGCAATGGGTCAAGTCGTGGGAGGCAAACAGATCTATCTGTGCGTACTCGAACTGGTCCCAAATCAGCTGAACCGACCGGGGATGGAGCCGCCATTCTCCCGGGAGGGGCTGAAACCGTGAGAGCTCGTCGGCTGCACAGTTCAGGGCTCCGGGGATATAAATGGCACGAAGCGACCTCAGATGCTTCTGACTCCAAAAAAGGAGGTGGCGGGCGAGTTGTGACATACGGCGGGAGCGCAGACCACCTTGATGGTTGATGTACGCTACAGTGGCGGTATTGTCTGATCGGACTAGTACGTGCTGGCCCTTGAGCACGGCCCGGAGGCGGCGCAGGGCAAGACGTACAGCCAGCAACTCGAGGCAATTGATGTGCCATAGGCGCTGGGGTCCTGTCCAGAAGCCCGCGACAGCACGTCCATTGCACATGGCGCCCCAGCCCGTGGAGGAGGCATCTGTCGTTACAACAACATGCCGCGAAGCTCGTTTCAGGGGGACACCAGCCCTAAGAAAACTGAGGTTCGACCACGGGGTGAAGAACTGACGGCAGGTCGGAGTAACTAGTACTCGGAGCGTGCCTTGTTGCCATGCCCACCTCGGGACTCGGTCGCGAAGCCAGAGCTGAAGCGGTCTCATATGAAGCAATCCGAGCGGCGTCGCCGCGGCTGCAGATGCCATATGCCCCAGGAGCCTCTGAAAAAGTTTCAGTGGAACCGCACTCTTGCCCTCGAACTGTCTCAGGCAAGTCAGCAGTGACTGCACGCGCTCGCTCGTAAGCTGCGCGGACATGGCGACCGAGTCGATGTCCATACCGAGAAAAGAGATCCTCTGCACGGGGCAAAGTTTGCTCTTCTCCCAGTTGACCCGAAGGCCCAGACGGGCTAGGTGACTGAGCACTAGGTCCCTGTGTTCGCAAACCTGGTCTCGAGAGTGAGCTAAGATCAGCCAGTCGTCGAGATAGTTCAGGATGCGAACCCCGTGTTCCCGGAGGGGAACAAGGGCTGCCTCAACGACCTTCGTGAAGACGCGAGGAGACAGGGCTAACCCGAATGGGAGAACTGCGTACTGATATGCCTGCCCCTCGAAAGCAAACCGTAGGAACGGTCTGTGTCGAGGAAGAATGGAGACATGAAAGTAGGCGTCCTTCAGGTCGATCGCTGCAAACCATTCCGGGGGCCATACACATTCGAAAATGCGCTTGGCAGTGAGCATCTTGAACGGCAGCCTGTGAAGGGAGCGGTTCAGCACGCGCAGATCCAGGATTGGCCGTAACCCACCGGTTTTCTTCGGGACAATGAAGTACGGGCTGTAGAAGCCGGACCTCATTTCAGCTGGAGGGACAGTCTCGATTGCACCCTTCGCAAGCAGGGTGGCAACCTCCGCTCTCATGATAGGGGCATTGCCACCGACCATAGTGGAGCGGACTCCCCTGAAGCGGGGAGGAGACCGCGCGAACTGAATCGCGTAGCCGAGCCTGATTGTCCGCGCGACCCAGCGGGAGAGATTGGGAAGGTCTAGCCAAGCTCCCAGAAACTGTACCAGCGGGGTCATGCGAACCACAGACTTCTTGTCGGTGGGGCAACGAGGCGGGATGACTTTCCCGGACGTGGACGGCATAGCGGCCCAATGTCGGGGCGTAGTCATTGACCGCGACCTGACGGAGGAGACCAGGGAAGGACGAACATTCCACGGGGGTCTGCTCTGCCAGGGGGCTGGCGACAGAGGGGGATGAGAGCTGCACGGTCCGGGGACGGGGCGTGCTGTCATCCGGCTCTGGGACAGAGGAGGACGAGGGGTGCACGGCTCTGAGGCGGCGCACCGTGTCGTCCGAGAACTCTGTGTGCTCAGGGATGAACGTGTCACATCTTTAACCACATTAGGCTGCTGCCCACCCGGGGGTGAGCAGCAGAGAGTGGAAAACGAGGGATTCTCCCCCGGCCCTTCACCGGGGGAAGGAGTGGTCCTGCTACCATCTCCTGAGAAGTGACCATCATCCCTGAGCAGCCCATCTCAGGAGCGCCGCTTAGCCCGGCGTTTAGCAGGGGGCGGGGCAGGAGAGGGCTGTGGTGTCCCCCCGCGGCCTCCAGAGCCCGCCCGGGTGAACGGGCGGGGTGGGAGCCGCGGGAGGGCGCCTTCGGCGGATGGGCAGACTGAGGGATCTGAGCGGACGGCGGGGCTGCCGGGGCAGAATGCCACAGTCTGCTCATGGGCGGTTGAGAACTGTTATACAGCCCTCAACGGCACCGCCGAAGGGCCGACCTGGGATATGAGGGTGTCGGGCAGACGGTTCCGCCGGACATCCTGCACATCGGACAGGTTAAGCCACAGGCTTGAATGGTGGACATCACCTGACCCAGGGAGCGTGCGGCCACTTTCGTCGCTCGGGGAGCAAGGTCAGTGGCGGCGCGCAGCTCAATGAAGAGCCCCGGGTCAGTCCTACCCTCCTGCATGTCCATGAACACCTGGGCCAGGTAGACCAGCAGAATGGCCATGGCATGCAGTGAGGCGGCTACCTGTCCTGGGCGCTATAGGATTTCGCCACAAATGTAGACGAAAACTACAGGCTTTGGACGGGTGCTTAGGATCGCACCGAGAAGAAGCACTCTAAGGACACATTAGCATCGCAATAGAGCGTTCAACCGGGGGGACCCCAGTGTACCCATGGGCAGCAGCCCCAGAGGGAAGGAAGGGCGGAGGAGATCAACGAGGGATCGCTGGAAGACCTGGGGTCTTCGAGGATTTCGAGATCTCCTGATGCACATCCGAGAAGAAAGGTATTGGGGTTAAACGGCGACGAGGGTCCGCGGCCACCCCAAAAAACAATCGTCCCGGGAAACCATGGCCGTCATCTCAGGATCTGACTTGACAAATGCCATATGCACACCCGAAAATGGCAGCACTGTCAAATCTTCACTTCCTGAAGATTCTTGCCCGCCCTGTGATGCTGCGATGGACAACAGATCCGATTCTGGAACGTCAAGGGAAAACCCGCGGGGGATCCGAAGACGGGCCCGCGGGCATCCATCAAGCCCAAGCACACAGAGCAGAGAATGTGCCCATCAAAATCGGAAATGAGTCAACCGCGACCAGAAATGCACGGGCGAGCCGTCTTTAAAAAGACGTGCCGCGTGCGAGCTCTTTTGTGAGAGAAAGAAACTCTGAGAGTGTTGAAGCGCCCGGGGAAAAACACACTCACTGGCAAACCACTGCACAGATAAGCAGGAAGCGCGCACTCGCCGGGAGATCGCCGTCACACCAACACCAGAGAATCTCGCTCGTCTGTAAGAAGCTGACAGTTCAGAGATGGCTTGTGGAGTGAAGAATTAACTTGGACAGAAGGCAGAAAATTCTCACATAGAGTTGAGGACTCCGGTAAGCAAAGTTTGCTGTTAGGGTTAAAAACAGAGTTTAAGATATTAAATAAAACCCTAGGATTTTTTGAGCTTTGGCAAATTTTTTCTGAGAAATAGTGGGACTTCGCAATTTTAACTGCTTTTTGATATGAAATTAGTGATTCCCGTAAAATCTCTTGGGATACTTGAAGTTTGTCTTTTTTCCATCGGTGTTCTGCTCTTCTACAGGCTTTCCTTAAACTACGGGTATTGCTATTTAGCCATGGTTCAACTTTATTTTTTATGTTTTTTAAATTTCATGGGGGCAATGAAATCTAAGACACTAGTGCAAACATGATTAAACATATTTAAGAGCTCGTCCACAGTTGATGGATTTGCAAGAAAATCTGAAGGCAGCAAATCACAAGCCTCATTGAATGCTATTGAGAAATTATACACCGAAGTTGGGGAAAAAAGGCCAACACGTGACCATTTGCCAGTCCTAATAATTTCAGAAGTAAAACAAGAGATCTCAGCGGTAAACATTATAGGCCTGTGATCAGAAAAGCTCAAATCACCTACATGCACATTTGAAATAGAAAAACCATGCGTCAGCACCAAATCTAAAATATGACCATGCACATGTGTTGGATCTTTCACCCATTGGACATAATCACAAGCATCAATGAGACCAAGAAACTCTGTCGCTAATGGTGAGGAGTCAGAAGAGACATGGATATTAAAATCGCCAATAATTAGAATTCTCTCAAATCTAGGGGTGATATCCCCTACAAATTCTGAGAACTCCAAAATAAAGTTTTTGTTTGTTTTAGGTGGGCGATACACCACTGCCACCACCAATGAATTTATCGAGTCCAATGAAAAAGTTTGAACTTCAAAAATTGTAAAGATGTTAGCTTCTAAGATTCGGCAACAGAAACTGTCTCTAAAAACAGATGCCAATCCTCCACCCCGGCCTGATAGACGGGGTGAATTAAGAAAATTATAATTAGGAGGGGAAAGTTCAGAAAAAGGACTATTATCACCCACGGACAGCCAAGTCTCAGTCACAAATAAGAAATCCAAGTTGCCAGAGTTTATAAAGTTATTAAGAATATAGGTCTTGTTTCCCAGCGACCAGGCGTTTATTAACGCCATTTTAATCGAAGATGAGTCACAGACCTGTTGCAAGCCGATGTGCGGTGCCCGACAAATTGGACGGAGATGTTGATGTTCCGCACCACCACGCCGAAAGCGAGGTGCGCGACGATGAAGCAGCGGGGCTGGCATATCCTCAGACAGATGCAAGATCCATTGGTAAGGAATTTCCAGAGAACGTCTTGTTATGTAGAGGCCGCAATCCAACTCCGGTTGCCTTACGTACAGATGATGATGGTGGTGAGCCGATTGCGGAGAGGCCAGGCAAGCTCTCAGTCTAACAGAGATGCCTCCACGTTTTCCTCTCCTCCTACGCCTCTTTCTCCAGGAAGACGCCCACGGCACCCGGCTCAACCATGATGGTATGTTCGATAAGAGGGGTGGAGGTGGTGAGCTGCTCATTGTTATCAAATATTTCGAGGGATAGAACGCCATAGACGATCTAATATTGAGCAGCATTTGCCGATCGTAAAACACCGATGTGGCCTCGTTTTGACCCATCAAAGAAGCAAGATGAAAAATCACAAACAGACCGACAAACAAACGAATTTGACAGAGGAGCTGACGGCAGGCCATTTCAATCGGCGCCATCTTTTCACTTCCTTATACCCCTATATACACACCATCCACCGATACAGATACAATAGGAATCAGATGTGGTTGGTCCAATTGTCCAATTGTTTTTATTGCATTTCAGTTTTAGATTCGAAATATATTTCATTACAATATTACTGTAGAAATGTAGCAAATTGCTGTCATATTCAGTTTTGTATTATGTTATTGTTTTGAACATAAGTTTAACAGTTTTGAAAACAGTATGTAAGCATGTGCAAATTGGCCTGTAAACACACAGAGGTTTGGCGGTTGTTGTGTCAAAGTGAGAAAAGAATTAATGTAATTTGAAAGATGTAGTCATTGAGTGCATTTTGTGCAAATTGACCCACGCACAATTATTGAGAAATGTGTCCTAGCGACTGTAAAAAAACTGTAACTATCCAACAGAACATTTCATAAGATCTAGCAAACTCCAAACTGTTACATGCTCTGTAGCAAGAACCACCACAGGAGTGATGCTTGCTTCTAGTCTAAGATGAATTCCCTATATCATCTTCCATAATCGAGAGACAAAAGAAGCACCACTCATTTATACTGAGGGATCTGACGGCAGGAGATTAATCAGCACAGCCAGGTCGGGGGCAATGGCACAGATGAACAGTCACATGAGAGCACCGCTGGGTCTCAGTGGAGAGCTTACTTCCTGCTGAGACAGGAAGTGTTCTCATCTTTTGGCCAATCAAGATGTAATCTGCACTGCTGTGTCATGCAATAGTGGCCTTATTCTGAGGAGCAGGGTTGGTAAGAATGGGTTCTACAGTAGAGGAAAAAGTAGTAACAAATAAAACTTAATCTATTCATATGCCTATTGAATAAAATTAATAATAACAATCAGTGGTTATAATGCTCTACTTTGGCATCTACTTTGGCATTACATTAAACTACTATATATAATGTTAAATATAATATATATATATATATATATATATATATATATATATATATATATATATATATATATATATATATATATATATATATATATATATATAATGCAATGGGGGAATATGTGACATTGTGGGTCCTGATAATGCGAAATGTCTTATGTTAGCAGTAAAAAATGGCCTACTTTATTTTAAATATATCTAGTCAGTGAAAGAGTGCACGCATATTCATCTGAAATAATTCTTTTTTCAGCTTCAGAATCATCTATATTTTCATTCTGGTGTCACCATTGTCCTGTGCATTGGGTTACCAGCACCAAGTCCAAGCCTATTCATTTACACCCACAATATAATATCAAATTTAGCATTTTCATGTTCATTTTTTGTTAACCTTTTACCATATGTCTTAGAGTATCGCAATAATATTGTATTGTGAGTTCAGTATCGTGATATGTATTGAATCGTGACAAGAGGGTATTCGTTACACCCCTAGCAAATACACAATTGTTTTGTCTTTGAATTAAAAACTATTCCTGCGATGAAGACCACCAACACTATACATGTTCTTTTCCAATTTTATGATTGCAACGAAAATGCTTCACTACCACAAAGTAATTTTTCTTTTCCTGCTGTGTTGATAAAACTGTTTTGAAGCAACCTTGGTCACAGCAGCTACGGTCCAGTAAGCGTCACTGAGTATTAGGCAACAACATCAAACTCTGATCAATAATTCCAATTTAATGAAACTGTATACGCGTCAACACCATATGGATTTTTGCTTTATGGCCAGGACCTAGAGGTCATCGTTAGACAATAAGGTTTGAGCCGTCATACCGAGGAACGTGGATTTAAGTCCAGGCTCTCCTCCCAGGAGCTGATTTTTGATGAGCTGTCAATGGATGCAGCACAATGAAGCACCACAGAAATCTATGCTCAATGACACATTAACGTTATTATCTCCCTGTCGCACTAAACAAGTCGTTCACAGGAGCGAAGGAAAAAAAATTACAAGCATGCTATAGTAGCTCATTGCTTGCCCTCGCCCGTTACCTTAATAATAAGGTATTGATTGGATTTGCACAGACAGAGTTAAAGGTTCAAGAGCAGAAAAAAAACTGGAACATGTCATTTAGAGAGTAAAATGGCTATTAAGAAAAGCAGACTTACTCATGGGGTTTACAATGGCGCACATAAATGTCACACCAGGTTACGGCTACAAAAACACTTTGTTTTCTGTACCTGTGCCATGGTATAGAGCAAGGAAAAAAGGTGAGAGAAGCAATAAAATAGTTAATTATAGGAAGGGACCTTGTCACTCCAAAATGGATATTTGAATTGCTTATGTAGGTTGGTGTGGGTCAAGGTTTGACTGGTTAGCATGGCCTAGTTAGTCCCTGCTGGTCGATGTCATAACTCTGGCTGCAAAAAAGCATGTTTCTCCATCGATACCCCAATTCAAAGATATTATCATCGATACCTAATTCATAAGATTTTTGTTAAACAGTGAATTCCATGATACTTACAATTTACAGGCTGTAGACAATTAAAGTCACAGTTACAATAACTCAGGTCACTAAATAGAACTTTCTATTGACTAAAAACACCAGGAGAAAGATGCCCAGGGTCCTCCTCACATGCGTGAAAATGCCATAGTCCTGCTGTAGGGAGGCATGAGGACTGCAGATGTGGCCAGAGCAATAAACTGCAATGTCCGTATGTAAGACGCCTAAGACAGGAGGGACAGCTGATTGTCTTTGCAGTGCCAAACCACGTCTAACCATGTGCCTTGTTGGAAGAGTGAAGTAACATCTCACAGCAAGAACTGACAAATTTGCTGCAGTCCATGAGGATGAGATGCACTGTACTTAAGTGCTGTACTTGGGGGGAGGCAATTAAAAGTGGGAGGACAAAGTATGGACAAATACATTGTGCAAAAAGTCTTAGGCATGTTAGTATTTTCACCCCCAAAAAATGGTTTTAAGACAGTTATTTATTTATTTATTTATTTTTGTTGTAGTGTGTCAGTAGGAAATATCAGCTTGCATTTCCAAACATTCATTTTGCAATTAATTGTAATAATCCAGTGAGATTTTTGTATGCACAAGGAGTCTGACAGCTGCTATGATCCACACAGAGATCGTCTCGGTTACGTATGTAACCCTCGTTCCCTGAGTAGGGAACGGAGACGTTACGTCGGATGACGACGAATGGGGTTTCGCTTAGAAAGCCTATCAACTTCGAGTATTACAAAACGAGCCAATGGCAAAGAAATGCCATGGGTCTGCGGAATTTGCATGACGTAACTCCGCCCCACCTCGTGGGTATAAAAGGAGGAAGTCCGCAACAGCAGTTTATGTTTCTTCACTGAGGAGCCAAGACTGAGCTCAGGCGATCCCCGCGGTACAGCGGAAAGTGGCAGGCAGACGTAACGTCTCCGTTCCCTACTCAGGGAACGAGGGTTACATACGTAACCGAGACGTTCCCTTTCGTTGTCACTCCGAGTTACGTCGGATGATGACGAATGGGGTTACCAGTCTAATCACGCCACCTTCTCAGCTGTCTTCCAGTGCCCTGCGTAAATCGAGATCCCTGTCCTAGACTGGACGAAGGACTCCATTTAACACAGGAATACCAAGGTACACTGGGAAGCATATCCCAAGCTAGGGGAAGTATGCAATTAATGCCACCCCAGAGGGGGGGGACTTAGAGAATACACATATGACCCGAAGGAACATATGGAGAACACTGGGGTGTCCAGCCGCAGGTGGAATATTTCAACCCCAGGGGTGGCAAGGTGGCTTGCCAAGGGAAAGACACATGCTCAGAGAGGCTTACAGTGGAAATACACATGTGGGGGTCGCTCAGGGGAGGGACCATGCACACGGGAGGCACCTAGCCGACGCGCAGGCAAGAGACACTGGCGCCGACGTCAGGAGTGCTGGAGGAACTCAGGGCTTTCGGAAAAGCTCACCTGAGGAGAATATCGCACGTATCCAGTCCGAGGAGTGGAATGGCGAGCAAGCGAAGACACCTGAGCGGGTCCGGTACTAGCTAGTTGAAGCGAGTACATGAGAGGACACTGGCTCCACTCGGAGATTATAGAATCTGGCGAATGTGTTAGGTGTCGCCCAGCCTGCAGCTCTGCAGATGTCTGTTAGCGAGGCGCCATGCGCTAGAGCCCAAGAGGATGCCACACTCCGGTGGAGTGGGCCGTCACACCAAGGGGGCACGGTTGACCTTGCTGCTGGTAAGCCAAGGCAATGGCGTCCACTATCCAGTGAGACAACCTTTGCTTGGAGAGAGCCTTTCCCTTCAGCTTCCCACCATAACAGACAAAGAGCTGGTCTGAGATCCTGAAACACAGCGTCCTGTCTACATAGGCGCGAAGAGCGCGTACTGGACAGAGCAGTGCCAAGGCTGGGTCTGCCTCCTCCGGGGGCAGTGCTTGCAGGTTCACCACCTGGTCCCGAAAGGGAGTGGTAGGAACCTTGGGCACATATCCGGGCCGGGGTCTCAGGATCACGTGAGAGAAAGCCGGTCCGAATTCCAGGCACGCTTCGTCGACGGAGAATGCGTGCAGGTCCCCTACCCTCTTGATGGAGGCCAGTGCAACCAGGAGCGCTGTCTTCATTGACAGGAACTTAAGCTCGACTGACTGCAGGGGCTCAAAGGAAGCACTCTTCAGGGCAGTTAGAACCACTGAGAGGTCCCAAGAGGGAACGAGAGGAGGGCGAGGAGGATTTAGTCTCCTCGCTCCTCTCAGGAACCTGATGACCAGGTCGTGCTTCCCTACCGACTTACCTTCGACTAGGTCATGGTGTGCGGCAATGGCGGCAACATAGACCTTAAGGGTGGAGGGAGACAGCCTTCGCTCCAACCCCTGCTGAAGGAAGGAAAGCACAACGCTGATCGAGCATCTCCGGGGGTCTTCTCGGTGAGAAGAGCACCAGACGACGAAGAGGTTCCACTTCAACGCGTAGACGTGTCTTGTGGACGACGCTCTAGCGGAAGTGATGGTAGCCGCCACCGCTGGTGGAAGGGTACTCAAACCTACCTCGAGCCGTCCAGGAGCCACACGTGGAGGCTCCAGAGATCGGGGCGAGGGTGCCACAGGGTGCCCCGTCCCTGAGAAAGAAGGTCCTTCCTCAGAGGAATGGGCCAGGGAGGTGCTGTCGCGAGGAGTGCAAGTTTGGGGAACCAGGTCCGGCCGGGCCAATACGGCGCGACCAAAATGACCTGCTCCTCGTCCTCCCTGACCTTGCGCAAGGTCTGCGCAAGAAGGCTCACTGGGGGAAAAGCATATTTGCGGCCCGGCGGCCAGCTGTGCGCCAGTGCATCCGTGCCGAGCGTGCCCTCGGTCAGGGAAAAATACAGGGCGCAATGGGTCGAGTCGTGAGAGGCAAACAGATCTATCTGTGCGTCCGCGAACTGGTCCCAAATCAGCTGAACCGACTGGGGATGGAGTCGCCATTCTCTAGGGAGGGGCTGAAGCCGTGAGAGCTCGTCGGCTGCACAGTTCAGGGCTCCGGGAATGAAAATGGCTCGAAGCGACCTCAGATGCTTCTGACTCCATAGAAGGAGGTGGCGGGCGAGTTGTGACATACGGCGGGAGCGTAGACCACCTTGATGGTTGATGTACGCTACAGTAGCGGTATTGTCTGAGCGGACTAGTACGTGTTGACCCCTGAGCAACGCCCGGAAGCGGTGCAGGGCAAGGCGTACTTCCAACAACTCGAGGCAATTGACATGCCATAGCCGCTGGGGTCCTGTCCAGGAGCCCGCAGCAGCATGTCCATTGCACATGGTGCTCCAGCCCGTGGTGGAGGCATCCGTGGAGACCACAGCATGCCGGGAAGCTCGTTCCAGGGGGACACCCGCCCTGAGAAAACTGAGGTTCGACCACGGGGTGAGGAACTGACGGCAGGTCGGAGTAACTGGTACCCGGAGCGTGCCTTGATGCCATGCCCACCTCAGGACTCGGTCGCGAAGCCAAAGCTGAAGCGGTCTCATATGAAGCAATCCGAGCGGCGTGACCGCAGCTGCAGATGCCATATGCCCCAGGAGCCTCTGAAAATGTTTCAGTGGAACCGCATTCTTGCTCCTGAGATGTCTCAGGCAAGTCAGCAGTGACTGCGCGCGCTCGCTCGTAAGCTGCGCGGACATGGCGACCGAGTCGATGTCCATACCGAGAAAAGAGATCCTCTGCACGGGGCAAAGTTTGCTCTTCTCCCAGTTGACCCGAAGGCCCAGACGAGCTAGGTGCCGGAGCACTAGGTCCCTGTGTTCGCAAACCTGATCTCGAGAGTGAGCTAGGATCAGCCAGTCGTCGATATAACTCAGGATGCGAACCCCGTGTTCCCGAAGGGGAACAAGGGCAGCCTCGACGACCTTCGTGAAGGTGCGAGGAGACAGGGCTAGCCCGAAAGGGAGAACCGCGTACTGGTATGCCTGCCTCTCGAAAGCAAACCGTAGGAACGGTCTGTGTCGAGGAAGAATGGAGACATGAAAGTAGGCGTCCTTCAGGTTGATCGCTGCAAACCAATCCTGGGCCGCACGCATTCGAGAACGCGTTTGGCAGAGAGCATCTTGAACGGCAGCCTGTGAAGGGAGCGGTTCAGCACGCGCAAGTCCAGGATTGGCCGTAACCCACCGGTTTTCTTGGGGACAGTGAAGTAGGGGCTGTAGAACCCGGACCTCATCTCGGCTGGAGGGACAGTCTCGATTGCACCCTTCGCCAGCAGGGTGGCAATCTCTCCTCTCATGATAGGGGCATTGCCACCGACCAAAGTGGAGCGGACTCCCCTGAAGCGGGGAGGAGACCGTGCGAACTGAATCGCATAGCCGAGCCTGATGGTGCGCGCGATCCAGCGGGACAGACGGGGAAGCTCTAACCAGGCTCCCAGGAACTGAACCAGCGGGATCAAGCGGACGACAGGCGTCCCCCCGGAGGGGCAGCGAAGCGGAGTAACTGGCCCAGACGTGGACGGCATAGCGGCCCGGTGTGGGGGCACAGTTAGCAACCGCGCCCTGACAGAGGGGGCCAGGGGAGGACCATGCTGGTCGTCCCGCGGGGGCCTGCTCTGGCAGGGGTCTGGCGACAGAGGGGGACAGGGGCGAAGCGGTCCGTGGACGGCACGCCGTGTCAAGCACCTCTGGGACAGAGGGGGACGAGGAGAGCACGGCTTGTGGGCGGCGCTCTGTGTCGTCCGAGAACTCTGTCTTCCCAGAGACGGGAGAGTCAGTTCTTAGGAGAATAAGGATTTTTCCCCGGCCCTCCACCGGGGAAAGGAGTGGTCCTGCTACCAACTCCTGGAAGAACTGAGTCCCATCTCTGTGGAGCCCGTCTCAGGAGCGCCGCTTAACCCGGCACGTAGCGGGGGGCGGGGCTGGAGAGGGCTCTGGCGTCCGCCCGCGGCTTCCAGAGCCGGCCCGTCTCTTTAAACGGGCGGGGTGGGAGCCGCGGGGGGGGCGCCTTCGGCAGTGGGCAGACCGAGGGATCTGAGCGGATGGCGGGCCATCGGGACAGAATCACGTCAGTCTGCACATGGGCGGTTGAGAGCTGTTGGGCGAAGTTCTCAACCGCACCGCCGAAGAGGCCGACCTGGGATATGGGAACGTCGGACAGACGGGGCCGCGCGACATTCAGCACATCAGACAGGTTCAGCCACAGAATGGTAGGTATCACCTGACCCAGGGAGCTTACGGCCACTTTCGTCGCTCGGACAGCAAGGTCAGTGGCGGCGCGCGACTCAGTGAAGAGCCCTGGGTCAGTCCCGCCCTCGTGCAAGTCCATGAGCATCTGGGTCGAGGACCAGCAGAATGGCCATGGCCTGCAGAGAGGCGGCTGCCAGTCCCGTGGTGCTATAGGATCTCGCCACAAATGTAGACGAAAACCATAGACCACGGGCGGGTGCTTAGGATTGCGCCGAGAAGAAGCACTCTGAGGACACATAGCATCGCAACAGAGCGTTCAGCCGGGGGAACCCCAGTGTACCCGTGACAGCGGCCCCATCGAGGGGGGAAAGGCGGATGAGATCAGCGAGCGGTCCCGAGAAAACCAGGGGGTCTTCTGGGACTTCGAGATCTCATCATGCACGTCCGGGAGGGAAGGTATTGGGGTTTGCCGTGGACGAGGGTCGGCGGCCTTACCCAAAAACCAATCGTCCCAGGAAAGCATGGCCGTCATCTCTGGATCAGACTCAGGCACAGCCGTATGCACACCAGAGGGTGGCAGCTGTGACGAGTCGTCACTTCGCAGAGAATCAAACCCACCTTGTGAAGCTGCTACAAACATAGTATCATCCTCTGTAGCTTTAAATGAAACACACGGGCCACCAGAGGGTAGACTCGTGGGAATCACCTATTCCCTAGCGGGCACCGCCGTTGAGGGGAGGCTGGGGTCACGGACACGGAGTCGGCGCCTTGTTCCAGACCAACACCCTCAGGTCACCCTGGCCACCAGCCGAAGATCGGGGGGTGGATGAGGGGACTCTCACTCTTGCGAGTTCACCAAGTCTCGACCTATATGACGCGATGATCATGTTCCCACAGAGAGAACATGAGTCATCCACGAGCGCTGCTCTAGTATGATCAAGCCCAAACATACCAGACAACGCTCGTGCCCATCAGAGTCCGATACCAAGCTGCCGCAACCATTCGTTTTTTTTTTTTTTTTTTCTTTTAAATGCACGGGCGAGCCGTCTTTAAAAAGACGTGCCGCGTGCGCTCTTTTAGAGAGAAAACTCAAGTGTTGAAGCGCCCGGGGAAGCACGCGCTCTCTGATGAACCACTGCAGAGATAAGCAGGAAGCACGCACTCGCCGGAGATCGCCGTCACACCAACACTCGAGGAACTCATTCGTGAAGCTGATAATTCAGAGTTGGCTTGTGGAGAGAAGAATACACTTGGCTCCGAAGCGAAAACATAAACTGCTGTTGCGGACTTCCTCCTTTTATACCCACGAGGTGGGGCGGAGTTACGTCATGCAAATTCCGCAGACCCATGGCATTTCTTTGCCATTGGCTCGTTTTGTAATACTCGAAGTTGATAGGCTTTCTAAGCGAAACCCCATTCGTCGTCATCCGACGTAACTCGGAGTGACAACGAAAGGGAACTGATCTCACCATCATCGAGTCTGTCTGGGATTACATGAAGATATGAAGATAACATGAAGATGGGGGGGGGGGCTTATTAAAATCATTTTTAATATATTAAAAATATTTAATATTTAAAAAATAAAAAAAAATTACTGCTTGGGTTCCGTCCAGAGATCATGTTCCAGTCGAGCAATTGCCTTTGAGGTGAATGGGAAAGGTAACAGATACCCTGCTTTAGGTATTTTAAGCTTCATTGGCTGTATGCTGGAGAAAGATATGGATACAGAGGACAAAACAAATAAGAGGTCAGAATGAACATGTATTTTTGTCTTTGCACCCTAAGCAATATACTTATTTTACCACTTTTATTTTACCAATTACATTTTAATGACCTTAAGCCACAAACTATAAAAAATGATGATCGATTAAGGTCAAAGTGTATGGAAAGGTAAAGAATTAAGTCTAAATTAGAGAGCTCTCCTCCACATCAGCAACTAAGAAGATCCTACTTTGCACTTTTTCAAAAATGGGACAGAAGAAGCCAGGAATAAGCGCAATTGCACTCATCACGTTGCTTTGTGTGACATTTCTGGAGGATAGGAAGAAGGGTAGATCACTTAAGCTAAAGGAAGTAGTGGGTGAGAGAAAGAAAGAGAGAGAGGAAGATTTCAATCCTGAAAAATAATCACAAATGAACTTGAAGCAGTAACACCACAATGACCCAGCTATAGCTCCCCCAATCTCATATTTATTCATCAGATATGGCTTTATGATCTTTTTATGGAAAACTCAAACATCTTTCAAAAGCTTTCCTTGCTTCACCAACCAATCCGGCACAGTTGAGTGTGTGTTTGTGAGCGAGTTTCCCCTGTAAACCCATTTTGATCTACACACCTCTGTTCCTAATCGATGATCTTATTATTTTTTGATGCACTCTCCATACTGCCAGGAGCGATTTAGCCAATAAATACAAGTCCCTATATCAGTCACTCTTTGTCACGAACTGCTCTGAGACACAAAGGTTGAGGATACAAATTCAGTTTATTTGAGTAATCCAGAATCGTAATCAAACATAGGTAAAGGGTCAAGCACAGGAAGACAGTCCAAACAAACAAGCAGGCGTCAGAGGCAAATAAGGAATCCAATGCTCAGAGATGCAGTTTAACAACATACAAGACTTCGCAGACATTGAATGAGAAAACCAGGTTTATATGGGGTGAGCTAAACAAGATAATGAGACACAGGTGAATGAAGAGTCTGGGCAGTTATGGTAGAGTTATGGTAGACTTTGGGTTTGTGAGGGAATGACAAGAGTCTGATGTGGAGTTCCCTCTGGTGGCTCTCAAGGTCACTCCAGCTGGTGATCATTACACTCTCTCACTCAATCTTTGTTCTGCTATTTGAGCGAAAAGCTTTAAATGTGAATGTAATTTGGTTACATCAAAGAGACTCATAGGTGGAGGAAAATCTTTGTAGTAGCCAATTTCTGAGACAAAACAAAGTTTGCTAAAGGATTTTTTTTTTTTTTTTAGATATCTGTTTCCTTGCCCACTTGTGTTGCCCTTTGTTAGTAGGCAGGGAAGATAAGTGTTTGCAGCCTTTTTTTCAGTCATTTTTCCAAATATTAGACTGTCAGTGCAGTATATCAACTTTATTAATGAGCCGTTTTCTCCTGGGTAAAAACAAGCAGTTTAACACGCCAACTCTGATTATGTCATCACTGAAGGATAAATAGGATACAGACCTACAGAAATTCTAACTAACTAAACCAAGCAAATGTAGTCTATTAAGCTTGATTTTATTCTGTGGTGGCTTTTTCCATTTCCAATTTGACTTCGCTAACAATCACCAACCCCTAGGTGACCTTTACACGTATAATGTATGTGAGGGCAATATCTTATTCCGGGAAGATTGGGTTTTAAAGTGGGTCTAACAGCACAAGAGACAACTCACACTGACGCATCTCATCAGAAATTCGAAGGCGTTGTTGTCCTCGGCTGGCGAGTTGGACTGCCAGCCATCTTGATGAGGACTAATCTCATTTTAGATGAATGTAAATATTTATCGTGCCTCTGATTTAATCACAGAGAAGCAAACTGAAAATGCAGCACTCACCCATTATCTTATAAATCTTGCTGCACACTTCTCCGTTTTCTCTATTACTGCTCACCGTAATGAGTTGAGGGCTGCCTGAAGGAATAATCACCCAGCATGCTGAGTGGCCATGTGCCTCCTCGAGCGCTTTTTTTTTTCAGCACTTGTTCGTGGCTGTCACATCTTATTCTGGATACAACATATCTAAGGAACAGAATTATTGGCTCAACAACTTTAAGTATTGAGTGTCTTAAGAAGAGGAATTGTTTAAAGATGTTACAGATGGTATGAATAAAATAAAATATTTATATATGGTAGGCAAGAGAGGTGTTTAGAAATGGGCCAATTATAAAACCTAATAGTTTTTTTCCATTATTCATTAGTTAGAAACTTACCTCTTGAAAACGTGTTTTTAGGTCTACCCATTTCCAATTCTACTGCTATCAGACTGTTGATGAGTCTGAGAGAGTAATCTTAAAGATAAAAGGAAAATACACTTAATAAAGTCAATAAAGTTAGTAAAAAAAAAATGTGAAGTGTCATCTGGGACTTAACCCTAGAGATTTACTTTTGTACTAGACTTTCTTATTTGTGCAATTTATTTAAATTATATATTTATACAATTTATTTATATTATATAGTTTTAGCTTGATGTTGATGGACATAACATATTCATGTATTTGGTCTTGGCATGCTATATCTGCTTATAGATCTGTTATTTGCCTCCACGTAGTGCATCAGTATTTTACATAAAGTATGTTCACATATAATCCACAAGACAAAATAATAGCTGATTTTCTAAAGTATGATATAAACATTTTTACAAATACACTTATTTATTTATGTATTTATTTATTTATTCGGTTATTTAACAAAGACAATGCAGAAACATTGCTACAATTTCAAGCAGCCGACGCTCCACATGCAAGCTTCTAGCCAAAGGCTTATTTGCAGCCCCAGTCCCTGGTTAGGCTTTTTTAACAACAATAAAACTATAATCACACAAAAAGACGACCATCAGTGTTCACAAACCTGCAGGAGAAGTGTGCATGCTTTTGTTTGAACCCCTTTTTTAGATTTCTTTGAAATCCGTTTTCAGTTCAACTGGTCTGTTCTAAAGCAGGGTACCTTGAGCTGAAAATGTGGATTGTGCAAATTTAGTTTATCTCTTCGGTACTACGGAATTCTGATTCCCTTTCAAGGGAACTCGAGCTGCGTTGAGACGCGGTGGGAACGCTCTGCGTGATTGCGTCGTGAAGCACGTGTATAATCAGTCCAATGGAAGAGCGAGACGTCATAGGCGGGTGACGTCATAGACCAGGAAGCTATAAAGCACACCAGAAAACAGACCGCGACAGCTTCTGTTGCCTTCAGCAAGCGCTCTCTGTATACTGTCCTTGTCTATTTACTGTTGTCTGTCACAAGCACATTATCTATCTATATATATATATATATATATTATGGCGAAACAAGAATTCAAGCGTTGTGTTGTCCCTTGCCCTCGTTTTATCACGGGTGGGGACACACATCAGCTTTGTGTTGCTTGTTTGGGAGTGGAGCATGCCCAGTCAGTTCTCGAGGGAGCTGACTGTGAGCATTGCGAGAAGCTGTCCGTGAGGACGCTCCGCTCTCGCCGGGCGTTCTTTGAGGAGGACGGTTCGGTTCGCGCTCCCCGAGGTGCGGGTCCCGCTGCTGCCGAGGCACAGCGAAGGCTTTCATCTTGGGGTTCGCATATGGATCTAGTAGCGGGGCTTGAGACGGGCCCAGCCCTTTCTCAACCCTTACCTGCTGGATCCGGTGCCTCTGCCCAGGAAGGAGCCCGCGCTGCGGCTTCTCCTTCCCAGGTTGGGGCACCATTGCTGAGGCTATCCAGTTCTGAGGATCTGGATGTCGTCAGTGTTGATATGGGGGATTTTGAGTCTTCGCCAGCTCATGCCTCCAGTAATGATGAGGAGCTTATGGAGGTTTTATCTCGTGCTGTAGCTAGATTAAATATTGAATGGCCAGCCGATGATTCTCAGAGTGTTTCTAAGAAAAGTTTATTAGATGAAAGATTTCTACCATCTATAACACAGCCTCCACGTCGGGGACTCCCGTTTTTTCCCGATCTCCACAATGAGGTTTCGAGATCGTGGAATAAACCGGCGTCATTCAGAGTATTTAACCAACAAACTTCCAACTACAGTAATGTTTTGGGTGCATCTGACTATGGTTATTTGACGGTGCCTCGGGCTGAAGAGACGCTCGCGAGCTATCTCTCTCCCGAGTCATCGTCATCATTAAAAGCCCCGACGTTACCCACCAAGCCATTAAAATCTACATCTTCGCTGGTGGGTAAAGCTTATTCGGCAGCAGGTCAGGCTGCGTCATGTCTGCATACTATGTCTATACTGCAGGCATACCAGGCTGATCTGCTGAAGGATATCGATGAACGTGAGGAAGTCAGCGCTGACGCAATTCGAGAATTGCGTAGCGCAACAGACCTGTCTCTCCGGGCCACTAAGGAGACGGCCAAATCAGTGGGCCGTTCTATGGCAGCCCTGGTGGCCACGGAGAGGCATCTTTGGTTAAATCTGTCTGATATAAAAGATAAAGATAGGTCTGTTCTTCTGGACGCGCCACTGTCACCTTCAAGTTTGTTCGGCGACGCTATCAATTGTGTCGTCGATAGGTTTCAAGAAACGAAAAAACAATCGGCTGCGTTCCAGAGGTTTCTTCCTCGAAGTTTCGATGTCCCCGAGACTGCTGGGCGGAAAATGATTATTAAATCCGAGCAGTCTCGTCCGAGTACAAGCTCCTCACAGCACAGAGTGCATCAAAAACAGAGCGTCGCCACTCGGGCTCCTCCACAATCTGGGGAACCTGGGTGGCGGTCGCAGTCCAGGCCAGCTAGGGGTAGGCAAGATCTGAGGACTGTCATCTCTAAGAAGGCTTGGGCTAAGAAGAAGTCCTGACGCCCAAGGCGTCAGGCTTCTGAGGGTGGTCCCCTCCGAGGAGGGACGTTTTCGAGAAATCGTTCATCCTCGGCACCCTCTGGGGGGCGATTCTCTGAGGAGAGTCGCAGCGCTGCAACATCGGTTGTTCCCTGCCGGTTCGCCGCTTCAGGGCACCGAGGTGTCAGCGTCCCCATACGATTCTCCGAGGAGGATCGTAGAACGGTCAGTTCGGTTGTTCCCTGCCGGTTCGCCGCTTCAGGGCACCGAAATATCCGTACAACCGAATCCCGAGGCCAGTCTCGAGAGACTGGTCCCCTTAGTAGAATTTCTGGCAGCGTGGAAACTACTGCCAAATATTTCTCAGTGGGTCCTGCATATAATAGAAAACGGTTACAGAATTCAGTTCGGTTCTCGTCCGCCCAGATTTCAAGGGGTCCTTCCCACAGTGGTGGACCCGAGGCAGGCTCGGGTCATGGAGCTAGAAGTACTGACGCTTCTGCGAAAAGGGGCTATAGAAAGGGTTTCTCCTCCCAGCAGAGAGTCAGGGTTTTACAGCCGTTACTTCATCGTTCCCAAGAAGGATGGGGGGTTGCGTCCTATTCTAGATCTGCGTCAGTTAAACAGCAGAGTTCAGAAACTCAAGTTCAAGATGCTTACACTCAAACAGATTGTATCACAGATTCAGTCCGAGGACTGGTTTGTCACAATAGACTTGAAGGACGCTTACTTTCATGTATCCATTCATCCTCATCACAGGAAGTTCCTGAGGTTTGCTTTCGGGGGCGAAGCATACCAATATCGGGTCCTTCCATTCGGCCTAGGTTTATCACCCCGCACCTTTACGAAATGCGTGGATGCAGCGCTGGCTCCTCTGAGATTCCAGGGCATTCGCGTATTAAACTATATCGACGACTGGTTGATCATGGCTCGTTCCGAGCAGTTGGCAGTTCGGCATCGAGATGTCGTTCTGTCTCACATAAAGAGGTTGGGGTTGCGGCTAAACACCAAGAAGAGTGTTCTCCTCCCAGCCCAGAGGACCACTTTTTTAGGGGTGATGTGGGATTCGACAACTATGCAAGCACGATTGTCTCCAGCACGTATTTCTGTGATTCTCACAGCCGTAAAGATGGTAAAACTAGGCCAGTCACTCACTGTGAAACAGTTCCAGAGACTGGTGGGTCTCATGGCAGCTGCGTCCAACGTAATTACTTTTGGCCTTCTGCACATGAGACCCCTGCAGTGGTGGCTCAGGACCAAGGGGTTTTCTCCGAGGGGAAATCCGTTTCGCACGATCAAGGTTACGCGGCAATGCCTACGTGCCTTGGTCATGTGGAAGAAACCTTGGTTCCTCGCCCAAGGCCCAGTTTTGGGGGCTTCTTGTCGACGCGTAACGCTATCGACGGATGCTTCCCTCACAGGCTGGGGGGCGGTCATGAGTGGCCGCTCGGCAACAGGTGTCTGGCAGGACCATCAGCTTTCGTGGCATATAAACCGACTAGAGATGATGGCGGTATTTCAGGCTCTCAAATACTTCCTGCCAGACCTGAGAGGCCATCATGTGCTTGTCCGCACAGACAACACATCGGTGGTCTCTTACATCAACCACCAAGGGGGTCTGAGGTCCCGATTATTATGCAAACTGGCTCATCAGATCCTCCTATGGGCCCAGGGGAAATTACTGTCACTCAGGGCAGTTTATATTCCAGGGTGTTTGAATGTGGGAGCAGATATCCTGTCAAGGCAGGGGCTGAGGCCCGGGGAGTGGAGACTTCACCCCGAGGTGGTGGAGCTCCTATGGGAGAACTATGGTCAAGCTCAGGTAGGTCTTTTCGCATCTTACGATACAACCCATTGTCAGCTTTGGTTCTCCCTCACATATCCAGCTCCTCTCGGACTGGACGCTATGGTACAGGTGTGGCCGATGCTGCACCTGTACGCATTCCCCCCGATATCATTGCTTCCGGGAGTTCTGGAGAGGGTTCGCCAAGAAGGGGCTCATCTACTATTAGTAGCCCCGCACTGGCCGACCCGAGTGTGGTTCTCGGACCTAGTGTCCCTCCTTCACGGCTCTCCCATGGAGATTCCTGTCAGAAGGGACTTGTTATCTCAAGCAGGGGGCACAATATTTCACCCTCGCCCGGAGTTGTGGAAACTGTGGGCTTGGCCTCTGAGGGGGCCAAGCTCTTAGAATCTGGTCTCTCGACTGAGGTCGTTGAGACCATCCTTCAATCCAGAGCTCCTTCCACGAGGAAACTATATTCATTGAAATGGAAACTGTTCTCTACATGGTGTGGAGAACGCTTTTTAAATCCTGTTAACTGCCCGGTTGGTGCAGTTTTCGATTTCCTTCAAGACCGTTTCTCTGCTGGATTATCTCCCTCCACCTTAAAGGTGTACGTAGCGGCTATATCTGCTTATCGCTCCCCTCTGGGGGCTTCTTCTCTTGGGAGAGATCCTCTTATTATTCGTTTTCTTCGTGGTACATTGAGGCTGAGGCCTGCACTGCACTCTAGAGCACCGGCTTGGGATTTGGCCATTGTACTTGAGGGTCTGGCCCTGGCTCCCTTCGAGCCTATTGAAGAGGTTTCAGAGAAATTCCTTACACTAAAAACTCTATTTCTTCTCGCTATTTCTTCTATCAAGAGAATTGGAGATCTGCAAGCCTTGTCGGTGGCTCCTTCATGTCTGGAATTTGCACCTGGTATGGTGAAAGCATTTTTACACCCTAGGCCGGGTTACATTCCTAAGGTCCCCGCTAATATGGGGGGCCCTATTGTGCTGCAGGCTTTTTGCCCTCCACCTTTCATTTCCCCAGATCAGGAAAGTCTCAATCTGTTATGTCCCGTTAGGGCTTTGGATGCCTACGTTCACAGAGCTGCCCTGTGGCGTAGATCAGAGCAGTTATTTGTCTGCTTCGGTTCAACCAAGAAAGGTTGCCCGGCATCGAGACAGGTAATGAGCAAGTGGGTAGTTGAGGCTATCTCACTTGCTTATGAAGCGGCCGGACAGCCTTCACCCATGGCTGTCCGCGCCCATTCTACTAGGAGTATGGCTGCCTCTAAGGCTTTAATTTCGGGGGTTTCCCTTCAGGACGTTTGTAATGCGGCAGGCTGGTCCTCACCGCATACATTTGTCAGATTTTACGACCTAGACCTCTCCACTCCCGGGGCTAGGCTGCTTGTTTCTTAGTGTGCGCAAGGACTCCACACAGAACGGGCATTTCTCATTATGGCGTAGTGGATATGGGGTTCCCACCGCGTCTCAACGCAGCTCGAGTTCCCTTGAAAGGGAACGTCTCAGGTTACGTATGTAACCCTGGTTCCCTGAGAGGGAACGAGACGCTGCGTTCTCCTGCCATACTTCCTGCATGCCCTGATCGACTTGCTTCAGGCCTTTTCAGAAGCTGTCGCGGTCTGTTTTCTGGTGTGCTTTATAGCTTCCTGGTCTATGACGTCACCCGCCTATGACGTCTCGCTCTTCCATTGGACTGATTATACACGTGCTTCACGACGCAATCACGCAGAGCGTTCCCACCGCGTCTCAACGCAGCGTCTCGTTCCCTCTCAGGGAACCAGGGTTACATACGTAACCTGAGACGTTAGTTGCACCTCTTATAATGATCCCCTTACTCTGTTTTGATATTAACTGGCATATGATATCTGGAGCAAGATTATTTACACATTTAAAAAACATTTTAATGAGAGACAAATTTATAACATTTTCCTAAATTAGGCAAACTATATTTTTGTAAAATATTACAATGATGCCATCTAATTAGTTTCTTGTCCAAAAAGTTTAGAGTTTGTTTATATAGAGATCTAAAAGGTTCATAGTCAGTTGAGTAACCTGACTGACTCCAGACAGTCACACAATAAGATAAATGTGAGAAGACCATTGCATGCATGTGTAACTTAGCTGCTTTTAGGGATATATACGGTCTAATCATATAAAAACAATTAAGGTTTGTTCTGATTGTTCTACTCAGCCTCTTTACATGCACATTTCAATTGAGAACCTTAAAATAACACCAAAATATTTTAAATCATCAACTGTCTCTATTACCTTTTGATTGATCTTAATTCTAAAACCATTAATTTCCTTTTTTTCTAATTAAAAAACACATTGAGAAAATTCAAGGTCAAACAGTTGTTTTGCAGCCACTGTGACAGCCAGTGATTTCATTTGTTAATATATCTGCAGCTGAGTCTGTGCTGATACAAAAATGACTGTGTCATCTGCGACATTTAGTTTTCCTTACAACAATTTGGTAAATCATTGACATATAAGGAAAATAACAGTGGACCTAATATTGATCCTTGAGGGAGACCCATCTCATTGTTTTGTAAAGATGATCTTGAATTATTTATTTTAACACACTGATCTCGAGATTCTAAATATGATATTAACCAATTCATTGCCTGCTGAGAGAAACTAAACAGATTTAATGTATGCAGGAGTATTTCATGAATCACAGTATCAAATGCCTTTTTGAGGTCCAAAAATTCTGCGCCTCACATTACCATTATCTAAAACTTAATAAATTCTGTGAGAAAGCAGTTCGCCTTTTCTGTTCAATACAATACAAAGGGAAGTAGATCATTTTGTTTGGATAGTTGATTGTTCAGCTACCAACTTTTACGGAATACAGTAGATCCAGAGTATAGAAATTGGTCTATAATTCTGAACCTCATTAACTTGATTGTTAATGCTGTGTCATCACATCATGGAAACACAATGCATTAAAAGCCAAGGGGTGAAAACTTCTGAACAGGATGAAGATATGTACACTTTTCTTTTCTTTTTTAAAGATCATATTTTTTTATTTAGTACTGCCCTTCAGATGCTACAGAAGATAATTACTGTAATTAATGTTTCCCAGAAGAAAAAAATAAGTACAATTTACCTTTGACCAATTTAAATTTGTTGTCCTCAGTGTGAAAAGATGGATATCAAAATAATACAGCCACTGCTGGAAGGGGTTCAAATATGCTAAAGATGCTGGAAAACCAAAGAATTTGCAGGACCTGGATGATTGAAGAACATTGAACAGTTTAACTGTTCAGGACAAACAAGGGACTCATGAACAACCATCCCAAAAAAAAAAAGCAGAAATTTAAAATATGTAATGACACAGTATTAAGAAATCAAGCGTATGTAAACTTTTGAATGGGGACATTTTTTATAAATTCATCTATTATTTTCTCTTGTGGACTATTGTTGTGGAAAATTGTCTTCTCTTTCTTGCAAATGAAGCTCAAGAGTTCCAGAGTTCCAGAAATCAAAATAAGATTTTATTGAACAAAGCAACAAAGCCAAGATGCCTGCAGAACATCTGAATTTTCCTTTGACCAAGACGCAATTATTATACCTTTTTCTTATCTGTTATTTCACAATAACAAAGTGTCATAATGTCTGGTAAGATTCACCCCTCCTGTTTTCCCACCATTAAGTTCTACATCTTTTGCCTTTCTCTCTAATTGTGGCATTTTGCCAATTGATGGTCAGCTCTTTCTCATAGGCAAAATGTAACATTCTCCAAGGCCAATCAACTCTTCCCAGAGGCAAGAAACCTACGTAACACTTTTTTACAATGGTCCTATTTTTTCACATTGTCTGGTGTTTACCAGAGAATCCCTGACTATGCAAAGACTACAGAAGCCGAGAGAGCTCAATGCGCTGCAACTGAAGAAAACACATGCAAATAGAAAAACCCGTAAATTAAGAAAACATCTTCATCAGTTTTACAACACGTGTGCTCCAAATACTCAACACACTACTCAATACTCAAATACAACACAACCAAATACAGAAACGCGCTGCAAAAGTTCACAACACAACCAAATACAGAAACGCGCCGCAAAAGTTCACAACCAAATACAGAAACGCGTTGCAAATAGAACAGAACACAACGGAAATGTTTCCAGAGGACTCCAATAAGTGATGAACCCGGCTGGGGCGTGCTTATAGCTCAAAGTCTACTTGTTATTTTATTTTACTTTTATTTTATTTTATTTATTTTATTTTACTACTCTTTTTTTTTCTTTTTTTTTTGCAAAACATACAGAGATGACGTTTATGACATATAACTTTGTATACCCTACAATATGTTCAATGTGTACAGTTCGCCCCAAAATTTTAATTGTAATTATTTATTCATCCTAATGCTGTTCCAACCCTGTTTGAATTTCTTTGAAAATGTGTCATGGAAGAAAGAAAGTCATACGAACAACATGAACTCCTTTGGATGAATTCCTTTAATTGTGCATGTCTGTTAAAATTTTGAGGTTGTTTGACCTCTGTTGAAGTGCTTTAAGCAGGTAAACAGTTTGAGTCTAAGGTTGACGTGCCTAATTCAGAAACTGACATACAGCATATCCAACCCTAGACAACTTTCCCTGTCAAACTTCAATCAAACTTCAGTCAGGTGAGATGACCTTTTAATGTCAATACTTGATCTTTTGTTGAATCACACTGACAAATTAGAAACGAGAAAGGGTCGATAAGGCCAGGGTGGAAATTAGGAGGAACTTGGAAGGCTGTTGTTTCGATTTTTTGTTAGTCAAAACTCTCAAATGTCTCAGGTTACGACTGTAACCTATGTTCCCTGAGAACAGGGAATGAGAGACTGCGTCAGAACGCTATGGGGAACCGGTGTCTGAAACGCTTATCTAATCACGGCAATCCTATTGGTCGGCAACAGCCTATGACATCATCACTAGTGCGACCCGGAAGTATATAAGGGGAGCCTGGAGAACATGTCAACAACTTATCGTTTTGAAGGGACTGTTCAGCAGGCATCCCCGAGGCATGGCGAAAAGACGCAGTGTCTCGTTCCCTGTTCTTAAGGAACATAGGTTACAGTCGTAACCTGAGACGTTCCCTTTCGAAAGGGAACTCGCACTGCGTTAGAACGCTATGGGGAACGATCTACCCACGCTGCCAAAGGCTGAGGGGAGTGCATGCCAAATTTTGGCTGTGACAAAAAAAGGTCAAAAAACGTTATTTCACTGAAATGCCAAAACACTCCCCCTTCGAGTCACATACAGTATTCCCTATGACCACTGCCCAAGCTATAAGCCTCAAAGAAGCCTCCAATACAATGAAGGCCTACCAAGGCTGCTCAAAGGCTTTGGAACCAACTTCCGTGGAAGGGGTTCCTTTAAGGGAATATGGCCAGGGGGTTCAAAGGAGTCCCGTCCAGTCACTTTCGGAGGGGGACATGAAGTCATCCCCACATGCCACCAGAGAGGCTGACCTGGTCTAATTTAATTACCTAGTCTTGCCAACAACCTGTCGGTTTCCTAAACAGTCTCTAACATATTTTGCCTCACCTGTGGAGGCATCCGATAGGTAGGACTGCAGATAGAGGTAGTGATCGCTCACAGACCGGATCATAGAGACGGGCATCCTGGAGAGTAGAACTCAGCATAGCGCTTTCTAACCCTTGTGAACGAGGGGAGTAACTTTACCCAATCCTGGATCTACACAGTGCTTCAAAGCCATGTGGAGGCTGGGCACTCTGAAAGGGACCCTAATTGGGTAGCGCTTCCAGCTCTAGGGCTGATCTAACAGGAAGACCTCGTGAGAGTCCTTCGACCTTTCGACCAGACTTAGGGAGCTAAGTATTCATACAGACCGATCCTCAGATAGATTCTGGAACACTACAGTCAAAACCTGATAAGTATTGACCAGGCTCTGGGCCAGGTTTTGCCTTTGCAATGCTAAGCATCCAACTCGTTGGGGATCCGCCTAGACGGAACTACTTGATAGTGGGACTGTTAGCAGAGCTAGCCACAGACATCTCTGTGGGCCTGGTTATACTTATTTCACATTTCCAACAGGTAGTGTACTCAGCAAAAAGTGCTATCGACCCTTTAAAGCAAGAGGAGTACAATCTTACGCTACAGGATTATTGAGGAGGCCTACAGCTTCGACTTTCACGGACGTCAGCCCGGGCAGTGCTTTTTAAACAGAGTCTCTAGTTTTACTTGCCTTACTTGTGGAGGCATCCGATAGTGAGGACTGCAGATAGTGGCAGTAATCACTCACAGACCGGATCATAGAGACAGGCATCCTGGAGAGTAGAACTCAGCACAGCGCTTTCAAACCCTTGCAAACGAGGGGAGTGACTCTACTCGATCCTGGATCTACACAGTGCTTTAGAGCCCTGTGGAGGCTGGGCACTCTGAAAGGGACCCTAATAACGGGAGCGCCTCCAGCTCTAAGGTTTACATTGCCAACAGGCAGTGTACTCAGCAGAAGTGCTATCGACCCTTTAAAGCAAGGGGAGTACAATCTTATGCTACCGAACAATAGAGGAGGTTTATATATGAGGTTTATACACTTTATATACGACACACGAATATAAAGTGAGTGAATTTCAGAGCTATAATCTCAATGACTCTCTAAAGTGAGAGGAGAACTGCTACTCTAGTATAAGGTGGCTATCAAGGTGGCCCAAAGAGAGCCAATGCTTGACTTTGTAGTTCTATCTGGAGCTTGACAGAGCGATGGCCTCAGTAGAATATCTCCCGATGGGGAGGAAGCCATCTCACACAAAAAATGTCTATTAGGTGCTCGGATGAACGGTGGCCTCACTAGAGAATTTTCCATACAGCCAACCTGTTCACTACTACAGATTGGCACTACCCGTTATATAAGCCTGACGACTCTAACATAAGAGGAAGCCAATGGGAAGGGTATGTATAGCCTACCTATATATGGGAACTTCAGGGCCCTAATTTCACCATCCTATGAGAACCATATTTAACACCCCCTTAATACTTCCTAACAAGGAACCGTAACCTATTATTCAACCTTACTAAAAACTCACATAAAGGAAGAAGACCTACAGAGCTCAACCTGCTGCCCATAGAGCGATGGCCTAAACGACATAAAAAAGGCCTATCAGCAAAAAAGCATGAAAGAGTGCACTTACTACCAAACCCAATGCCAGACCTACATTTCAAATTGAAGGAATAACTTATAATAGGTCCAGCCTCAGGCTGATGCAAGAAGCGCTTGGGCTGAGAGATTTAAGTGCTTCAAATCTGTCAGCAGATCAGCCTGGTATGCTTGCAACACCGTCATTGTGTGCAGACCCGCCACCACATATGCCCTGCCATTTAAGCGTGCTGTCATATTTTAGTGGCTTAAGAGGCAGGGCCGGAGCACTTAGTGTCGATGCCTCTCCAGCCGTGAGATAGTTCGCGAACATCTCGTCAATTGGGGCATCAACACACACCCGTGTTCGCGCATCCCCTCAACATCAGTGTAGTTCGCTGATGCCGATGAATGCGCGCTGAATACGGGTCCTTCCATGCCTTTCCGATCTCATTGTGTAGATCCGGCAGGAATGGAAGGCTCACGAGAGCTGGAGCTTTATGGCTGGAAAGAAACCATTTGTCAAGTCTGTCATGAGCGGTCTCTTCCCTCACGCGCTCCAACGACAGCAGAAGCCTCGTTGAAGCGCGTTCCATAACACTCAATAGCTTAACATACGCGGTGCAGGGTAGCTGTGAGGATTTGGGTTGTATATCCTCTTCACCCTCATCAGTCATCTCCTGCTCTCTTGGGCTGGTTGTTTTTATACACAGCAGAGCACTCCCTGCCAGATCAGAGGATGTTAGTGACAACACATCCTCATCCTGCAGCTCACTCTCACGAGTCTCTGAAGGGTGTGAGAGATTAACAACTCTCTCAACCTCCTCAGCGAGCTCCCTCTGAAAAACCCCACGATTCCAGTCTCTGCTCTGACTCAGCGTGAGCAGGACCTGAATCGCCTGGTACAGATGTCTGTACCTCTTCCCTCGAGAAGAGAGCAGACGAGAGTGGAGTTTTCTCAAGGGAAAAAACTCACAGTTGCACAAGCAGATCCCTCAGGAACTGATTGTGCATGCTCTGAGCCCAAAAAATAAACACACAAGTTGTGTCATCAAGTATCAATATCTTAGACAGGGATGCACACACTTCATGAAGTGTTTTCACAAGCCATGATTACCCTTTTGAAGTTTTCAGGTTGAAGCGTACAAACAAAACAGTCCCTGAAGATGAAAAAGCTGTTGACATGTTCTCCAGTCTCCCCTTATATACTTCCGGGTCGCACTAGTGATGATGTCATAGGTTGTCACCGGCCAATAGGATTGCCGTGATTAGATAAGTATTTCAGACACCAGTTCAGCCGGAGGCTTTCCCCATGGCGTTCTGATGCAGTGCGAGTTCCCTTTCGAAAGGGAACGTCTATTTACCTCTACACATAAAGCAGGATGCATCAAACTACCACTCAGTAGCACAAATTGGTCACAGAATTTTGGGTAAGACCATGCTGCCTGAAGGTAAGCACAGGAAGTTAAAATTATTAGTGAATTTTACTTTGAAGTTTGAAGCTTGCGGTGCTTCAAGAAAACTGATTTCTCCAGATCTGCAATTGCAAAATGTTTTTAAAAATAGTAAATTACCCTTGACTTTGATTTTCTCAGTGCATCTTGACCAAAAATACACCACAAAATACCCTAATCTTTTTTTTTTTTTTTTTTTTTTTTTTTTGCTTTTCATTGCCACAACTAAACAATAGATTATCAATTCAAATAGCCGAACTGAAGTGGCAGTAAATTAGCTTATAGCTTTGGCACCTTCCAAACTTATTGACTCCCTGAGCAGTGTGAGGTCTGAATAAGGGCTCCCCTAATTGAATGCGGCACCAAATTTACATTTACGACCTCAATCCGATATAAATCCTAATATCCCCGGATTAGATTGATATTATGTCAGGCCAGAGTGCAATAAAGAGTCGATCAGTGGGTCGGACAAGCACCATCAAGATCTAATTGGGATTTATTCTAAAGACTGACATGGCTTTTGCTGAAGCCAATTTGGGGGTGATCAATTGGCACGACTCATTCATGTAGCCAACTCCCCACAGAACATTAACTGACCACCTGGCCACCACACAGCCACTGAGGTGAAGCACGGATGTATATAAAGCAGCGATATTCTCAAAAACGCAGACCCCAAGGATGCAGGTGTCCTAGAATTGATTCTACAAGAACCTAGTGGCTGATAAACTTTATGTTGTTGATGTAATACAGTTATAAATTAGGTAAGCCAGGTAATTTTCTCACAAGAGGATTTCACAATAACAGCATATTGGTTCATTATGGAGGAAAGTATCAGGGGAGTGATATTACAGAGATGGGCTGAGAATATAATGTGCAAAAATCTATGCCAAAATCCATTGCAGTGAAAATTACCCTACTGTATCCATAATGCTTTTTATAGAATCAACACACAGTGTATTAGCAATTTACTTATTCAATGACCCACAGACAGTATGATGGACATGGGGGTTGGACAGCATTAAGAACTGATTTGAGAATACCATTCAAATTTCAATTAAATTCCTTAATTTAATTTGGATTTGAATTGAGGTAGCAAACAGCATGCCTAAATTGCAATTTGAATGTTAGGAGGTAGAATGAAAATGCATGGAAATTCAAAGAAATTTGTATGGCTGTAATTTAAACTATAAAAGCAATGTTTTTCAAGACAAATTTTGAATGTTGAATTGACAAAGTGTTGTTTGAAAGTTAGACAGGCGGCTGAGAGATATATACACTGAACGATGGATATATGCCGCAGACGCCAGATAGATAGATAGATAGATAGATAGATAGATAGATAGATAGATAGATAGATAGATAGATAGATAGATAGATAGATAGATAGATAGATAGATAGATAGATAGATAGATAGATAGATAGATAGATAGAAAATCTAATTCCAAATCAACTTGTGTGGTGTGGCCAATTCAGTGCAACCCTGTGGAATTGTTGGGTGGCAGCGTTACCTACTCACTGTGTATTTGTAATCCTTAATGGTTTTGAAGGCCAAACTCTGTCAGGAATGATTCGTTGGGTTGGATAAAAGTGTGTGGGGGGGGGGCATTAGGGTTGATTTATGGCAATGTCAGGCAGATTGTAGCGCCCGCATGCTTGAGGTTGTGCCCCGTAATGGAGCGTCATTAGCGAGACGCGTGTTTGCGGCGGACGGGGGCCGAGGCCTGGGCACGGGGCTCAAGACCGCTGATTAGATATGCAGAAAGAGAACTTTGACTGCCTGAAGGGAGGCACTCGATGTGTGGTCAAACGAAAATGAATTTAACGGGATCTAATGGGGTTTGAGCCCTTTCTCTCCCTCCCGTGAAGCCAATGGCATAGTTAATATAGTGGGAAGACGGAGGGATCACGGAATGGAAGCTGAAGGGAGAGTGGAAAGGATTCTAGGAGCTCTGGGGTCAGCGCCGCGTCGCATGTCGCTTCTGATGCGAATGCTCACAACGTGCTATCATCAGATCTGAGATCAGTGGAGTAAGGCATTTGTCTGCATCGATGAAACCACCGCATGAGTTGTCGCCTTGAGTTTAGCTGATGCCAGCGTCGTGCTGTTTAACTTGCAGGACATGACCAAGCAGCCGAGCTGCTCCGCATTACCGACTGCTGCCTCTACGAGACCTTGGTGAGACATTAACAGCATGGAAGAGGTATAATTGCACGTTGCATATGGACGAGCAGAATGGACTCACCTTGAAAATGTTTTACAGCCAAAAAGGAAACGGACTCTGGCAAGTGTACTTTAGTTCCCCAGTGAGGTGTTTAGCTTCTTTATGGAACACACATATGGCGTAATGGTACAGTGTTTGGTTTAACTGGTCATTTATGAGGAGGTCGTCTCATTTGATGGTCGAGGTCCACGTCAGCACAATGTTATTGATTCATATGAGAGCTCTTCTGCTATTGATAGTGTTTCGCTGCCAAAGAGTTTAGTGCTCCTGAAAAAAGAAAAAAGACAGAATTAGGATGGTATTTTTTTTTTCTAAAAGGAGAATTGTTTGTGTGTTTGGCAGGGCCGGCAGTTTTCTACTGTAATCATGACTGTTGCCATGCAATTTCAGAGCCATTACCTCTGGCCTGGATGGAGAGAGGTATCAAAATTCCTATTGTGAATGGCACTCACTAATGATCATCAACATTTTAGCTGTCCTATTCTCTCTATCTCTCTCTCTCTCTCTCTCTCTCTCTCTCTCTCTCTCTCTCTCTTTCTCTCTCCCTTTATTTGTTTTCCTTTGTACTATGGCACCTGTTTGCTGAGATTGTCTTGCACAGTGGTGTGTAGGTATAATTACCCTCAAGGTTTTTTTATTGACAATAGGTTTTTATTATTATTATTATTATTATTTACTAATATTATTTGACATTAAATATGTATTATTTATATAGTGCCTTTCCAAAAGCTCAGGTTCGCTTTACAATCAAATGTACAATCAATCAACCAACATTTAAAAAAAAGAAATTTTCAAGGACAGTGCAGTCACATGGGGCTATGCAATATGCTCTACAGTGTGAAAAGCTGAGGAAATGTGATTATACATGCATACATAATTATATAGCACATACAAGCCTTCAAAGAACAATTAAAACAGCAGTAGTCCACATATTGTATATACCAATTATGGTTACTAAGCATAATCACATTAACATAATCATAGTATTCTTCTATGAGCTCCAACTTAATTGCAGTACTGCTTTAATCGCAGTATAAGGGGGCATGTAAATGTAACCATTGACACACCCCTGACCAAAGCTTTGAGGACATTTAGCTTTTAGAGAAGCAATCGCTTGGATGCATGTTAATGTCCGTTGCATCTGTTGAGTACTGTCAGGTCCGAGTGGTACATTGCTTCTATAATGAGCACAGCCAACACAGTGAGGCAAGATCTGGAAATGTGTGTGTGTGCTCTGGGGAAGAATAAAAAAGGTCACCTTGTCTTGCGCCTCTTGCTCTCTTTAGCAAGGACTAGCAGTGAACTCATCAGAGATGGGAAGTCTGTCTTCCAATGTTCTGAAAACTGTCCATGTGCGGAACTGCAACACACCAAAGAAATTTGCATTCACACAAATACGCACACACTGGCATGTTTATTTTTCTGGAACAGTTGCCATGTTTATACAGAGTGATAAATCTGTGCATTCATGAATATGCAAAGGGCGCATTGTGGGATCCTCTTCTGACTCCATCCACTTGACAGAGTCGAGATCATAAAAAGGTGTTGATGTCTCTCACTTAAAAGGTCAGTGTTAATGTTCGAGGTCCGGGCCACTGAAACTGATGAATCAGATCTTTATAAGTGCGAACTCATTTTTTTATTTTAATCACCATCATTAAATCAAATGAGAAATGTTAGATCTATTTCATTCTCTTCAGTAGTTTGAATGCTTCAGGTTTGTGGGCCGACCTGTTATTGTTCAGATAAACAGCATAAATCAGACTCTTTTTTAGCATATCTGACTCAAATCTCTTTTAAAATAAATTATCATAAATGTATTGCATCATATTTCTTGATCTAGATAAAGAAATGTATTTTGTATCAAACTGGAAAACTTTGATATGATAATTTAATTTGAATTGCGCCTCATGTAGACAACGAGATGTGGTACCATATTTGTAATACTCAAAATTAATTTTGAGAGAATTCACAGAATAGAGGTCCACTCATTCTGTCATGTCTCGGTCCACATCAGTTGACTTAACTTAAAAAAATTCAGGAAAGCTGTTGCCTTAAAATTATTAAGAAAATAAACTTCATGCTTAAACGAAAAAAATAAGTAATGTGAAATTGTCAAGTTCACATAACTTAATTTTTTCAATAAAGCATAACGTTTATTTACTTCATAATTTTAAGACAACGGGTTTACTAAAAAAAATTACATGACTGCAGCATCGGCCGCATTGTATTGTTGACAAGAAAAGATATGAGTGTTAATCCTGAACCACATGTTTCTGGTAAAATTTTGTTCTGACAACAAACTGCAATCTCAGCTTTAACACTCGGGCATTAGTTTCCTGCGGTGATCTCTGTTGTGGGATAAAGTTTAAAATGACATGATATGCCAATTAAATAATCTCAATTTATTGCATATTACTATTTGCTGAGACAACCCACAAACTTAAGATAAAGATACTGTATTAAACTGAAGAGATATTACCAAAAAGCAGGATTAAATGTAAATATATTGTTTGTTTTATTTACACAGTATTGGACATAAAATGCATATATATATTTTTCTGCATTTTTTCAATCGTTGTGTATGCTAAATTTGAACAATACAAGTAAAAAAATAAATTACACTAATTAAACAAATTCCTTGAGTGTTTCATCCAACAGTTGAACCAGCAACGTTAATTCCGCGACAACAGGCCCATCTGTGCTATAGAACACAGACAAATCACAGTCATTTATGAAGAATTCACAAACACACACAAACGCATAGACGGAAAAGGGATTTAATTCCCTTTGAACCCGGATGCTCCCTTAAGAGGGACTAGACCTGATTAACACTTCAAAGAACTAAAAATCACAAATACAATCCACACAAGTCAATAAACAATGCCACATACACACACATACACAACACCAATGTCCTCAGACACGCGCGCACACACAAATTTTACTTCAACAAACAGCCTGTGGAAATGAGATTCTTTTCATGGCTTAAGCGCTTCTCCCAAATATTGCACATTTAATCAGAGCAGGAGAAATGCTAGGCAGAACATCAGTGGACCGATTCAACAAAGCACAGCATATAATCGCTCTATAAAAAGTTCAGGGCCCGACCAAGAGAATAGTGCTTTGAGGCAATGACATTGCCGTCCATCCCATTGAGAAATTGCCAGAGGACATTTACAGGCAGCCAAGTCTGGTAATTCTCAAACCATCACGAGCAATAAAAGCATGACTAGGGGCCTACTGCACATCTTCCTCATCCTCTTTTGTCAGAAACGCTGGCTTCTATACTCTTTTATCCACTACAGGCATAGGATTTCAGACAATGCCAATGAGGTATTAGCTACACAACAGCCACGAGAAGACAGGATGAAATTATATCATGGAGAGAGTTGTCCATCTCACAAATTTGAAAAGACATTAGAAGCATTTAAGAGATGAAATCTTCTCCACATTTAGAACTGGCCATTTTGGCATTGCTTGCACTCTTGCTTACACTGCATGATTGATTGAAAAAAAGAAGAAAATTAATTAAGCCAACACAATTAAACTGAAATTCTCTGGGCTGTATTCATCCCCTCTGATATTCAATAATGGAGTAAAATTGTTTCTGCCACTCACGTATTGATTTAATTGTTTCATCTACTGTGTTAATTAACCAGACTTGACAGCCAAGACCGGTGCCCACCGGTAGAGGTTACCACCCTAAAACAAAGAGCTAAAAAGGAACAGCTGCACAAGTGCAAAACTAAAACGACACATGGGATGCAGTGTAACACTATGTGCATTCAAGCTTTGGTTAAACCTTTGAATAAAGCTTGCTGTGACAAAATACAACAACTGATTCCTTCCAAAGCAGAAAATACTTCAAGAATTTAATGGTCTGGAGCTTCAGTTATAAAACTAGCATCTATAAATATAAAATCAATAATAAATAATAAAATGATAAAGAAGACCATTATATAAAACAATACACGCTTGGGGACAGTACGATTTTATTTTTAAAGAAATTAATACTTTTATTCATCAAGGAGGCATTAAATTGATCAAAAGTGGCAGTAAAGATTTTTACATTGTTACAAAACAGTTATATTTCAAATATAAATTGTATATATGTATCTGAAAAAAAATGGTTTTCACAAAAATATTACACCAAATGTTAGCACCAAATCCGCATATTAGAATGATTTCTGAAGGATCATGTGACACTGAAGACTGGAATAATGATGCTGAAAATTCAGCTTTGCCACCACAGGAATAAATTACTTTTTAAAATATAACAAAATGGGAAAAAGTTATTTTAAATTGTAATAATATTTCATAACACAATAGGTTTTACTGTATTTTTTTTTATTAAATAAATGCAGCCTAGGTGAGCATAAGATATTTCTTTTACATTTTTAATTACTTTCTACTGGTACTGTACTATATACTGTATTATACTATATATATATATATATATATATATATATATATATATATATATATATATACACAGTATCTCACAAAAGTGAGTACACCCCTCACATTTCACCAACCATTTTAGTATATCTTCTAAAGGGACAATACTATAGAAATGAAACTTGGATATATTTTAGAGTAGTCAATGTGCTGCTTGTATAGCAGTAGCCTATATATTTACCGTCCTCTGAAAATGACTCAACATACAGCCATTATTGTCAAAATAGCTGGCAACAAAAGTGAGTACACCCTAAGTGATAACAACAGTATGTCGTTTAACCATGCAAAGCCACATGTCCTATTCATCATGTTCATGTTTTTGCCTGCTTGACAGGACCATACAAATTTGTCTATCTTGTATTAGAGTAGTTAAAATTTGGTGCTTTGAGTACAATTCTCTCACCCTGACCATTGGATGTTCAACGTGGACCCTCATGGCAAATAACTCTCTAAGGGTTTGAGAATCAGAAGTGTTGCTCTCCACAGAGATGGCCTAGGCTATAAGAAGATTGGTAACACCCTGAAACTGAGTTACAGTACAGTGGCCAGGGTCATACAGAGGTTTTCCAAGATGGGTTCCTCTCATAACAAGCCTCGCAAGGTTCAATCAAGAAGTTGAGTCCTCATGCTATGCGTCAGGTGCAGAAGCTGGCTTCAAAAAACATGAGTGCTGCCAGCATTGATTTAGAGGTTGTAGAAGTGGAAGGTCAGCTTGACAGTGATCAGACCATACGCCGCACACTGCAACAAGTCGGTTTGCATGGCCATCGTCCCAAAAGGAAACCTCTTCTGAAGCTGGCTCACAAGAAAGCCTGCAAACAGTTTGCTAAAGACAACCTGTCCAAGAGCATGAATTACTGGAACCATGTCCTGTGGTCTGATGAGACTAAGATGAAATTGTTTGGCTCAGATGGTGTCCAGCATGTGTGGTGACGCCCTGGTAAGGAGTACCAAGAAAATTGTGCCTACAGTCAAGCATGGTGGTGGTAGCATCATGGTCTGGGTTGCATGAGTGCTGCTGGTACTGGGGAGCTGCGCTTCATTGAGGGAAACATGGATTCCAACATGTACTGTGACATTCTGAAGCAGAACATGATGCACTCCCTTCAGAAACTGTGCCGAACGGCATGATAACAACCCCAAACACACCACCAAGATGACAACTGCCTTGCTGAGGAAGCTGAAGGTGATGGAGTGGCCAAGTATGTCTCCAGACCTGAACCCTATTGAGCACCTGTGGGGCATCCTCAAGCGAGCCATGGTGGAGAACCGCCATGTGTCTAACATCCAGCAGCTCTGATGTCATTATGGAGGAGTGGAAGAGGATCCCAGCAATAACCTGTGCAGCTCTGGTGAATGCCATTCCTAGGAGGATTAAGGCAGTGCTAGATAACAGTGGTACTCACACAAAATATGGACACTTTGGACACAGTTTTGACGTGTTCACTTTTTTTGGTGTACTCACTTTTGTTGCCAGCTATTTTGACAATAATGGCTGTATGTTAAGTTATTTTCAGAGGACAGTAAATCTATACTGCTATACAAACAGGACATTGACTACTAAGTTTAATTTCTTAATTTCTTAAATGTGTGGGGTGTGAGATACTGTATTTTATATATATATATATATATATATATATATATATATATATATATATATATATATATATATATATATATATACTAATTACTTACACCTTTATGGTGCTTCTTCATCTATTTTAAAGGTTTCTTTAACAAAGAAAGTCATACAGATTTGGAACAACATAAAGATCAGTAAATAAGGACAAATTGTTCCTTCAACTGGTTTTGTTGTTCTTGTTTAGGACATTTCTCACACCACTAATCAGTAAGTTTAGTGGGTCAGATTTACAAATCTTTGTTATGCATTCCACTTTATGCATCTCTTATCTATCTTTCCCAAACTTCTTGTGTATACTCTTTTTGACCCCATCAGAGAAACCAGGGCACAATGCCCAGATGGCAAAGACGGGAGCACAGCATTTTTAAGTACCTAAAATGAATCCGAGTCTATTTGGACTAGTCTGTTCCACCTCCTGCCAGTTGTTTTTCTGGCTCCTTATGTATGCCTGACATTTGCCACCCCATAACAGAAGGGCTGATGTGAAAGCTAATGGCTCTGTGACATACAGAGGTCAGGGGGTCACAAGATAAGTGGCCCTAGAACCCACCTGAGAATAACATGCGCATCTGGAGTCTATCGGTACCTGTGTGTGCAGTGCATGTGTGTCAGATAAAGAAAACATCTGAAAGATGTAGGAGGAATGGGAAATAGGAAAATTTGGATCATCTCTATCTTCTACTGAGATATATTTTGAGCCATTTGTGGCTCTCACCTTGAGAATTAATGTTGTTCCCGCCACACATGCACAGACACAAACACAGACATCTGTTTTAATTACTCTTCCTTCTAATTGAGACTGTGGAGGAATTCAATTAGCCATATTCTGTGTGCTAAGTGCCTGTGCTGCTCCACAAAAGCAGAGGTTTCCAAACAGGCCTGGGCAGCAGATGGGCTTCATTCACCACAAATGGGCCCTCCTATTGAGGTAAGGCTGATGGCATATCACTGCTAACAGGTTCACACCAGCTCACCACGCATCATTCAAATGCTAATCAAAAGCGGGTTGCTTGAGGACTTTTTCCACACCGCCTCTTAATACCCACGTCCATTCGGCTACCGCTCTAAATCTTTCATTGACTGAAGTGCCAATTACAGCTCACAATATATCATTCTCTGCTCCTGCAGACACGCCACAGCCGAATTCAGATATCAGAACAGATTATAATACGCAGAAGACTTGTTATATATGGAGTGTAAATGCACTTTTGATGTCACCCGAAGTGACGCAGGGGAAAATCTGATGAAATATTTATTCAACAGAGCGCATAACATTTTTGACCTCTCTCGGCTGGCAAACCCAGACCACTCTGTGTAAAAGTTATTGTATCTTATTCTATTTTTCGCCATAAAGTTTTTATAAGAGTAACGAAATTAAAAACAAGCCGTAATGACTGCGTATCTCAGCATGACTGAACCTCCATGAAAATTTAATGGTGCTTCTTGGCATGCTACAGTAACCCACTTCCAAATAACTTCCTCCTCCAAAACACACAAACCGGTGCTCACACATAGAGAAATGTTCGGAAGTGACTAAATAAAAGTACAGACAAAAGTAAATTTATTAGCAATAGCACTGGGAAGTTTGATTCATTCATGTGAATTGATTAATTTGGTTCATGTAAAGTGTTTTCTATGTTTTCCTCTCAGTTATATAAATTAAATTTGTCACACTTTAGATTAGGGTCCAATTCTCACTATAAACTAACTATTAACTATGACTTTTGCCTCAATAAACTCCTAATTACTGCTTATTAGTTAGTAAGGTAGTTGTTAAGTTTATGGTTTGGATTATGGGATGTAGAATATGGTCATGCAGAATAAGGCATTAATATGTGCCTCATAAGAACTAATAAACACTCAATATCCTTGTAATATGCATTTCAGGACCACTATTCAAATACGACTGACAATTAGCAAACAGTTTGGATTGGCGGTATGGTTCCGTTCTGGGCGAGAGCAGCAATAACCCCCCTTAGGGTAAACAGAACAGAACCAACATTAATGTATACAGATATCATTAATTCGAGATTTTAAAGTACAACATAATTTGAGAATTTATTCTGATTCAAGAGGAATCAGAATGCCAAATCCTGACAGGGCGAGAGGAGAAGGGAATTGGCTCCTTAGAAACGTGATAGCTACTGACAATACTGAAGGCAAGGCAAGGCAAGGCAAGGCAGGTTTATTTATATAGCACATTTCATACACAATGGTAATTCAAAGTGCTTTACATAGAAGAAATTAAAATAATCAAAAGAAATCAGAATAATTAAAACAGTTTAGAATAAAAGATAAAATACAGAAATAATCAAAAGAAATCAGAATAATTAAAACAGTTTAGAATAAAAGATAAAATACAGAAATAATCAAAAGAAATCAGAATAATTAAAAAGCATAACAGTACAAACAGTCGGACGAACAGTGGTACAGTGCTCATTCAGTAAATGCACAGTTAAACAGATGTGTTTTGAGTCTGGATTTGAATGTGACTACTGTAGGAGCACATCTGATCTCTTCTGGAAGCTGGTTCCAGCTGTGGCTGGCATAATAGCTAAAAGCAGACTCGCCATGCTTAGAGTGAACCCTTGGTATTTCTAGCTGATGTGATCCTAATGATCTGAGTGATCTGTTGGGTTTATATTCAGTGAGCATATCTGCAATGTATTGAGGTCCTAGGCCATTAAATGATTTATATACCAGTAATAATACCTTAAAATCAATCCTAAATGTAACTGGCAGCCAGTGTAAAGACCTGAGGACTGGTGTGATATGTTCATATTTTCTGGTTCTGCTCAGAATCCTAGCAGCAGCGTTCTGTATGAGCTGCAACTGTCTTATGGTCTTTTTGGGAAGGCCAGTGAGAAGTCCATTACAATAATCCACCCTGCTGGTGATGAAAGCATGCACAAGTTTCTCTAAGTCTTGACTGGAAACGCGGGAACGAACGACATCCGGCTGCGGCAGACGGAGGTTCTGAAGAAGGACTACAGGAGCCTGATCGAGACGGTACGCAGCACAGCGCCTGAGGCAACGATCATCGTGTCTGGACCGCTTCCCACGTACTGACTAGGACAAGAAAGGTTCAGTAGACTATTTGCTCTAAATGAATGGTTAATATCATGGTGTAATGAACAGAAACTGCTCTTTGTAAATAATTGGAATCTGTTCTGGGAGCGACCTAGGCTCTACCGTGCTGATGGCCTGCACCCCAGCAGAATCGGAGCGGCTGTGCTGTCGGACAACATCTCCAAGACGTTACACACCATCTGACTAGTAAGTCAAAGTCCAAATCACAATCTCTGCTGTCCCAACTTAATTGATACAAGTAGTGTAGAACATTATATAGAAACTGTGTCTATTCCTCGTCTAGTGAGGCCAAACAATAAATCTAGTTTAGGATCTAGGAAAAATCTTATTGTAATTAAACCAGAAAATCTAAATCTCAGTGAACAAAAAGAATTTCTAAAACTAGGTCTTCTAAACATTAGATCGCTCACACCTAAGGCGGTTATTGTAAATGAAATCGTCACAGATAATAATTTCGATGTTCTGTGCCTTACTGAAACCTGGCTTAAACCAAATGATTATTTCGGTCTAAATGAGTCTACTCCACCAGGATACTGTTATAAGCATGAGCCCCGTCCGATCGGTCGTGGCGGCGGTGTTGCAACAATCTATAGAGATATCCTTAATGTTACTCAGAAAACAGGTCACAGGTTTAATTCGTTCGAAGTACTTGTGCTAAATGTTACGCTCTTAGATGTAAGAAAGAAATCCCTATTATCTCTAGCCTTGGCGACCGTATATAGACCTCCAGGGCCCTATGCTGATTTCCTAAAAGAGTTTGCAGACTTTCTCTCAGATCTATTGGTCAATGCCGATAAAGCAATAATTGTTGGAGATTTTAACATACACATAGATAACACAAATGATGCGTTAGGGGCTGCGTTTACAGATTTATTAAACTCATTTGGGGTCAAGCAAAACGTCAGTGGTCCCACTCATCGTCTAAATCATACACCAGATTTAATTATATCATATGGAACCAATCCAACCGATATAGATGTTATAGCGCAAAGTGACGATCTCACTGATCATTGTATGGTAACGTGCATATTACGTACTGCTGAAATTTGCCATGTTGCGCCACGTTATCGACCAGGCAGAACAATCGTTCCAACCACTATAGATAGATTCACAAATAGCTTACCTGATCTATCTCAGCTGCTCAGTGAACCCCAACAAACAGATGAACTAGAGGAAATGACTAGCAGTTTGAGCACCATTTTCTCTAGTACATTAGATATTGTTGCACCAATTAGATTAAAAAAGGTTAGAGAGAAAACTAAAGCACCATGGTACAATAGTACTACACATGTTATCAAGAGAGAAACTCGTAACTTAGAGCGTAAATGGAAACAAACTAATTTAGAGGTCTTTAGAATCGCGTGGAAAGACAGTATGTCACGTTATAAAAAGGCTCTAAAAGCAGCCAGGGCTGAGCATCTCCGCAAACTAATAGAAAATAACCAAAATAATCCAAGGTTTTTATTTAACACCGTGGCTAGACTAACAAATAAACAGACATCACCAGAGCAAAATATTCCGTTACAGTATAGTTGTAATGATTTTATGAATTACTTCAATGAGAAAATAGAAAGCATCCGAAATACAATTGTAAATGTACAATCCTCTATGGTGTCTTATGATTCAGCCACAATTATCGCCCCTCAAGAACAACTACACCGCTTTACAACTATAGGACAGGAAGAGCTAAATAAACTTATCTTTGCAGCGAAACCAACAACATGTTTATTAGACCCAATACCCACTAAACTACTGAAAGAAGTGTTACCTGTAGTGGAAGAGCCTCTTCTCAATATTGTTAACTCGTCTTTATCTTTAGGTCATGTTCCAAAAATATTTAAGCTGGCAGTAATAAAACCTATTATTAAGAAACCGCAATTAGATCAAAATAACTTAGCAAATTACAGACCCATTTCAAATCTTGCATTTATATCTAAAATACTAGAAAAAATTGTGTCCGCTCAATTGTGCTCTTTCTTGCAAGAAAATGATATCTATGAAAAATTTCAGTCAGGATTCAGACCGCATCATAGCACAGAAACTGCGCTAGTTAAAATTACAAATGATTTACTTTTAGCTTCTGACCAAGGCTGTATCTCAATACTAGTTCTACTCGATCTTAGCGCTGCGTTCGACACTATAGATCATAAAATACTCTTGGATCGACTACAAAACTACACTGGTGTTCAGGGACAGGCATTAAGCTGGTTTAGATCGTACTTATCAGTCTGTCTGTTTAAATGGGGAAAAATCGAAGATAACGTCAGTAGACTATGGAGTGCCGCAAGGATCGGTGTTAGGCCCTCTGCTATTCTCAATATATATGCTGCCACTGGGTAATATTATAAGAAAACATGGAATTAATTTCCACTGTTATGCTGATGACACTCAATTATATATTTCATCAAGACCAGATGAAAACACTAACTTATCTAAATTGACAGAGTGTCTTAAAGATATAAAATGCTGGATGACGTGTAATTTCCTGCTATTAAATTCAGATAAAACGGAGGTATTACTTATTGGTCCAAAAAACTACCCACAAAACCTCGTACAATACAACTTTAATTTAGAAGGATGTCCAGTTACTTTATCCACTACAGTAAAAGACCTGGGTGTTATACTAGACCGCAACTTGTCTTTCGAAAATCATATTTCATATGTTACAAGAACAGCCTTTTTCCACCTTAGAAATATTGCTAAGCTACGTAACATGCTATCTGTTTCTGATGCAGAAAAGTTAGTTCATGCATTCATGACCTCAAGACTAGATTACTGTAATGCTTTATTAGCTGGTTGTCCTACATCCTCAATAAACAAGCTACAGTTAGTGCAAAATGCAGCTGCTAGAGTTCTTACTAGGTCAAGAAAATATGATCATATAACACCAATTTTATCATCTCTGCACTGGTTACCTATTAAGTTCCGTATCAATTACAAAGTACTATTACTGACGTATAAAGCCCTAAATGGTCTAGCTCCTGTATATTTAATGGACCTTCTATCGCCCTACAATCCATCGCGTTCTTTAAGATCCCTAAATTCGAGGCTTCTGGTCATTCCTAGGATATCCAGATCCACTAAAGGACGGAGGGCGTTCTCGCATTTAGCTCCTAAACTCTGGAATAGCCTTCCTGATACTGTTCGTTGCTCAGACTCGCTCTCCCAGTTCAAAACTAGATTAAAGACGCATCTCTTCAGCCAAGCATTCACATAATGCTTGCCTCTTATACTACTGTTGAATCAGATCGAATGCATTAATATTATGAACAGCAGCTACGCTAATTATTTCCCATCTGCTTTTCTGCTGTTAAATAGCGTTCTTCAGCTACAGTCTGTATCCAGCCTCTCACGGAGACTTCAGAGTCCCCAACACCTGCGATGAGACGACTCGACGCCTGTGAAGAGACGACTCAACGCCGGAGATAAGTTATGCCCTAAATTAATACATGATGATTAACTAACTGAAATGCACTTTCTGTAAAGCTGCTTTGAAACAATATGTATTGTGAAAAGCGCTATACAAATAAATTTGAATTGAATTGAATTGAATTGAAACAAAGCATCTAATTCTTGCAATATTTTTCAGGTGATAATATGCTGATTTAGTTATTGCTTTGACATGACTACTGAAACTAAGGTCTGACTCCAGAGACACACCCAGATTCCTGACTTGATTTTTAGTTGTTTGACCCCTAGACTGAAGGTATGCGTTCACTTTGAGAACTTCATCTTTGTTTCCAAACGCAATGACTTCAGTTTTGTCTTTGTTTAACTGAAGAAAGTTTTGGGACATCCAATTGTTTACTTCATCAATGCATTGGAACAGAGAGTTAATGGGGCTGTAATCGTTAGGCGATAGGGCTAAGTAGAGCTGTGTGTCGTCTGCATAGCTGTGGTAAGCGATTTGGTTCTTTTTCATTATTTTACTCATTGGGAGCATGTACAGGTTGAATAGGAGTGGCGCAAGAATTGAGCCTTGAGGGACTCCGCATGTCATGGGTGTCCACTCAGACTTATGGTCTCCTATACTCACATAATAACCTCTCCCTACCAAGTATGACCTGAACCATTTTAGGACTATCCCAGAAAACCCGACCCAGTTTTCCAGCCTGTCAAGAAGTATGTCGTGATCTACAGTCTCAAATGCAGCACTGAGGTCGAGTAGTACCAGCACTGATAATTTGCTTTTATCAGTATTTAAGCGAATATCGTTACTATCTTTATGAGAGCTGTCTCTGTGCTGTGGTGCGGTCGGAAACCAGATTGAAAATTGTCAGAGTATCCATTTGAGCTTAAGAATTTGTTCAGCTGATTGAAGACAACTTTTTCAATGATCTTGCCTATGAAAGGAAGATTTGAGATCGGTCTATAGTTGTTTAATATGGTCTTATACAGATTGCTCTTTTTCAGGAGGGGCTTGACAACTGCAGTTTTCAGGGAGTTAGGAAAACTCCCAGAGAGAAGTGAGGCATTTACCACTTCTAGGAGATCTGCTTCTAAGCTGTGTAACACCTTTTTGAAAAAAGATTTGGGAAGTGAGTCAAGGGTGCAGGTTGATGTTTTAAGGTGCTGTACGGTTTCTTCCAAAATGTTGCCATCAATTTCTTCAAAATCAGACATAGTGACTACTTTCTCAGGTTGTGGTCTGAACTGCCTGACCCCAGCGCAACTCAAGGATGAGCTGATCACCTTTCTGATATTATTGATTTTCTCAGAGAAGAAAGAAGCAAACTCACTGCACTTGCTGTCTGAGAGCATTTCACTGGGAATCTGGCTTGGGGGGTTTGTCAGTCTCTCTACAGTAGCAAAAAGAGTGCGTGTGTTGTTTATATTGCTGTTTATAATATATGAGAAGAAAGTCTGTCTAGCTTTGCCTAGTTCCTTATTGAAAGCATGGATGTTGTCTTTGTAGATGTTATAATGGACTACAAGTTTTGTCTTCCGCCACATGCGCTCTGCTTTTCTGCATTGTCTTTTCATATTTTGCACTGCTGTTGAGTTTCTCCAAGGTGCTTTTTGTCTACCACTATTCTTCCTGATTTTCACAGGAGCAATATCATCAATTACGCTCTTAACTTTTGAGTTAAAAGAATCAAGGAGAAAATCAACAGAGTCAGCAGATATGCTTGGTGTTAAAGATATGGCCTTCATAAACAGTACACTAGTGTTCTCATTTAAGCATCTCTTCTTGACAGACACAGATCTAGCTTCAATGGCAGGAGAGATCAATATATCAAAGAAAATGCAAAAATGATCAGACAGTGCTACATCCTTAATAACAATCGATGAAATGTTTAGACCCTTACTGATAAGTAAATCTAGAGTGTGTCCATGATTATGTGTGGGTCCATGTACATGCTGAGTCAGATCAAAAGTTTTTAAAACAGTTTTGATTTCTTTTGCCATATTGGTTTCTGCATGTGAATGTTCTGCATGTCTATGTGAATGTTAAAATCTCCAGCAATGATAAAACAGTCAAACTCTGAGGAAATAGTTGACAACAGTTCTGTAAAATCATCAGCAAAGGCTGGAGAGTATTTTGGAGGCCTGTAAACAATGATAAGTAAAATGCGTGGAGCACCTTTTAACACAATACCCAGATATTCGAAAGACGGGTTTTCCAGAAAGTCGTCCTTGGGTGCTGAATCTTGGAGAAGTGCTAGTATGTCACAGTCTGTCTGTGGTGAGCTCTGTGGGCAGGGCTCAGGTGAGATTATGTCCGTGAGCAGAGGTTGTTGTGGCTGAGTGGTGTTATCATTGTCCTTGTGTGATGTGTCAACCGCATGTCCATTCAGGTGCTGAAGTGAAGTCCTGTGGTCATTCATACTGTATCCAGGTGTGTGTGTGCCATTCCGGTTGAGTGGATTGGCACACACTGCAGAAGGATGACGGAGGGAGAAGTAGATATTGTCCTTTAGCACTCTAGAACCAAGTTTGTTTGGGTGGTGGCCATTCTGTTGAAACAGTTGCCTCTGAACTCCAGAAAAGATCGAAGTTGTCAATGAAGTTCACTCCTTTTATATTGCAGGTTTTTTGCAGCCATGTATTAAGCCCAAGCAACCGTGAAAACCTGTTTGTTCCTCTTGCTGGGTGTGGTCCACTGATGAATGTTTGAACTTTCAGTCTTTTAAGTGTTTCAAAAAGTACATTGAAATCCTTCTTAAGGTGTTCCGACTGCTCTTTATGAATATCATTTTTCCCCACATGAATGATGAGTCGATTTGCAGTCTTATGTTTCATAAGAATGTTCTGAAGTTCCCTGTTTACATCAGAAGTTGTTGCTTGTGGAAGGCAGCACGTAGTTGTATCCCTGCTGCTAATGTTTCTGATTATGGAGTCGCCCACTATCAGAGTCCTGGGCCCGGCTGCGCTCTGAGCTGAGTGCCGCTGTCTGCTCGACCTTGAGCCCCAGTTAGCATCAGTGTTAGCTGCTGGCTGATTCAGTCTGTGTTCATTCATCCAATTTGGGGATTCCTCATTCATTAATACTTCAAATCTGTTCTCAAGATGTATAGGTGGTGGTAGGAGACCAGTGTTTGCAATCCTTGTCATAGCCATATCTGGGGTAGAGGATGCTACTGCGGCAATATGTGATGCTCGTGACAATCTGATGTCTCGAGTGCCTTTGGGTCTCGCTCCCTGTTTGTGCCATCGATTTGTAAGTCGATCGGCTTGTTTCTCTACACTTAGTATAGCCTGTCGAGGAGCACTAGATTCATGGGACTCACCGGCTGTATGCTGAGGGCATCCATGATGAAGCTCTGTTGTGTGTTCCGTCTGGTTTGGTGGTCCCGCAATTAACTTTGTTTCAAGAACTGCAATCCTTTGTAAAAGTCTGTGGCAGTTAGAGCAGCAAGTAGATTCCAGAGGAGGCATTTTCTTATCCTTATGAATGTCCTAATGGAAGTTGTGTTTTCTCTTCCCCGGAATGTAAGCTTTCAGTGGGAGGCTGGTTGAATAAAAGAATCTGCTTCTTTCTTTTTTTTTTTCTTTTTGTAGTAATCCAAGCGTTTGAGCACTGTGTTGATTTGCTGAAGTTAAAATTAGGTGATAAACGGAAATAAAATATAAAAATGTAAAAGCGATAGAGCAAAGCGCGGAGCAGTAAGCAAGAGCGTCCGAACAGTAGCTGAGCAGGAAGTCAGTGAAGGAGTTTATATACAGTATGTATACAGTGATAGGCGTCGTACTCCTACAGGTATATGTGGATAAACCTGACCTGCCAGAACTGACGCTACGTTTGATGCTAATAAGCTACTTTAATAGTGAGAATTGGAATGTTAATAAGTGTTATATTAATTTGTAATGTATTAATTTATTCCATGGTTTTTAGTTAAATCATAGCCATGTTTGTCAGGTGTAGGGGTGGTGAAAGGAGCGAGGACTCAGGTGATGGGCTTTATTTTAATAATAAATATAAAACAAAATACAAACAAAAATTACCCCGAGGGGGAAAACAAGATTGACTTGACTTGACAGCAGGGAAACACACGGAGTACATACAACGCCGAACCAGCACAGGACTGAAAACAAGGACAATAAACAGGGAGAGCAAACAAAGCAGGTAAGGACTGGAGGACAGGTGGGGCAAATAAATCAATAATCAGGTAACAAGATGCAGATAGACAATCGACAGGAGAGCACATGGCACAAGGAAACACATGACAAGCCATGTGCTCACACCAAACATGACAAAAACCAAGCACATGGCCAGTAAAACATGTGCTAACACAAAACGAGACATGAAAACGCAGCCAATGAGAACACTCATAAGCCACATGTTCACACAAAACATGACAACTTGAAAGCACACAGCTAGTGTAAACACAAGCTGTGTGCTACACAGTACAAGACAAAACAGGAGTGTCAGGTAGGGTGGCCATTTCCATAACACCAAAAAGGAGGACACAGACATCCCAAGAGGGGGGGGGTTTACATGCGCTTCGTGAGGCACACACGCACATTTGCACACACACGCAAGGTCTCTCGCTCTCTCCCTCTCTGTCGTGCGCGCGCTACACGGTTTGGAGCTCGCAAGCTCTAGATTCCGGGAGATTTTTACAAATTTACGGGCATCAGGGAGCCGCTATCAATATGCAGGATTTTTTTAGGTTAATTTTTTTAAACAATTCAGCGCAACTCCAAAAAGGAGGACAAATGAGTCACAAAACCAAGAAAAAGACTAGACAGAAGTGACAGAACCGTGACAATGTTATACTAATTCATTCTTGGGTTTTAGTTAAAGAGGTCATGAACTGCATTTAAAAAAATAATAATTCTTAGAGGTCACACATGTGTGTTGTGACATTATGGTCGAATGCAATGTAGTTGGCAATGCATCATCTTTTATTTTCAGTCTCTCTGAAAAGCCTGTATAGAAATATGTCTTGTTGAAACGAATCTGCAGTAAAATTACTTTGGCAAATGAACCGTTTCTTACTGACTGCATTCTGGAACTTTGTTAAAAATAAAGTTTGTCCATGTTTTCTTAATGTTGAGATCACAACTTGGCGCTGCAAAATGTCTTGTAATCCTTCTTCAGAGGCATCTCTTTTTGCTGCTCGAGTAATCCTGTTTGCATTGCATGTCTCTCGTGATGCGAATCGGTGGTCTGGGCTAAAGAGACAATGATGTAGATATAGGCATTGATCTTCTTCTGCAGAGGCAGTCTTTTGTCGCACTATGACGGCATACTTTGAGTTTTGACACTTATAGGATATTTTTAAAGTACAATGGCCTCTGAAATGTCAAAAAATATCAAGGAAAATTAGTTTTCTCAATTCATGACCCCTTTAAATTGTGGCCACTTTATATTTAATAATTACCTCATTTTAATTTAGATAAATTAGGGCAAAATTAGAAAACGGATATCCGACTTCAACAGCGTTACAGAGATAATTTCCAAGTAGGAGGTGGGGAATTTTGAGTTGTCTGAAAAGCAGCATTAGTGTAGGCCTAGCTAACAGAATTGCTTGCGATTTTTGATCATTTGTAAGCCGCTTTGGATAAAAAAGAATCTGGCAAATTACACAATTTGAATCTAAGTGAGCTAACTATTTTTGTATACATTTGTATGCATTTAGAGTATTTTTGATTTACTTTATGAGAAGTAGAAGCTTGAAAAGCATCAGTTTTTAAGTAGTTTCCCTCACACTGATATACGCACACACATACATGTTACTATGCTGTAACCACAAACCATACACAGCTTTCTCTGGAAGTTCATAAATCTTTCACTCTAACCGTCCCCTTGGCTGGTTTCTTGTTTTGGTCTTCTTCATGCGTATGTTAGCCAGGTCACATCAGAGACACAGCAGTGTCACAAGGGCATCTCAAGAGAGAAACACATAATGCTCTCACTCCTGTTTCCACACTGCAGACCAGCATGCAGAGCACACGTTCGTTTATAAATGGTCCTGCTGTATGGTGTTTAACATCTTTGTATGGCAGAGATTATGTGTGATACAGTATATAGCAAATATTAGTAAGGAAATCGCCCTCACTTTAGTAGATGCTCAGGTTTTTGTGTTCGATGATGACGACAGGTGGAACAAATTTAGAGGCGTTATCCTGTTAAATTGTTTGTTGATTGTACCAGCATACTTTATGTCTCTTTAGGTTTTAAGATTTATGAGGTCACTGGGTCAGCGGTTTAAGCTATTTTGCAGTCTTGTTCTGTCCACAAAGATTGTAGTAAACAATTTTTTTTTCATTGAGCTTGCAGTCTGTGAAGAGATTCCAGATTGCAATACTGTGTTATTGTTGCTTTATAACGTACACTACCATTCAGAAGTTTGGGAACGGTAAACGTGAAGTTGCATTAAATTGATCAAAAGATACAGTAAAGTTTTTTTTATCTAAGAAAAAATGTCATGGTTCCACAAAAATATTAGGCAGCACAACTTTTTCAAATGTGATAACAAAAAGAAATATTTCTTGTTATTAGCATATATTAGCATAATTTCTGAAGGATCATGTAAAACGTCCTCGGGTTACGACTGTAACCCTTGTTCCCTGAGAAGGGAACGAGGACTGCGTCGAATGACACTTTGGGGGGGAAACGCCCCTCAGCGTAGCGTCTCTGAAGTATGAATGAAACTAAGCCAATCTCTGATTGGTGTTGCGTCATGACGTAATGAGTGACGGCATACAAGCGGAAGCTATAAAGGACGCCGGCACACATAAGATGTCAGCTTCTGTGATGAAGCAAGCGCTCCCAGGCAGGGGAAGGCGTGGCGAAGGGACGCAGTCCTCGTTCCCTTCTCAGGGAACAAGGGTTACAGTCGTAACCCGAGGACGTTCCCTTTCGAGGGAACTCGGACTGCGTCGAATGACACTTTGGGGGAACGAGTACCCACTATGCCACAACGCGCCCTGCCTGTCCTAGTGTGAAGCTGCTCACAGGCACACTTAGGACGAGAGCACAAGAGTGCCAAGCGTAGACGGAATGTCCAGACTGTAAAACCTAATAAAGGTGTGGGGGGTGGCCCATCCTGCTGCATCGCAGACCTCCTGGATTGGGGCCCCCGAGAGGAGAGCTCTAGAGGACGCCATGCCTCTGGTTGAATGAGCTCTCACGGCCAAAGGTGAAGGCAGATTGCGCACCTGGTAGGCCAAGGAAATAGCATGGACAATCCAGTTGCTGATGGTCTGTTTGGAGGCGGGAAGACCCTTCTTGGGCGACCCAAAACACACCAGCAACTGGTCTGACTTCCGCCATGAAGATGACCTCTGAATGTAAATTTTTAGGGCTCTGACAGGGCAGAGCAGATGAAGTCTCTCCTCATCCGCCGTCACGTGAGGTGAAGGATGAAAAGCCTGCAGAACCGTAGGCCGTGCCGCATTAGATGGCTAGGATGTAGGATGGCTTTAATGTCGCCTGGAGCAAACTCCAGGCACCCGTTAGATATAGAGAGCGCCTGAAGATCTCCTACCCTCCTCAGAGAAGTAATGGCCAACAGAAAAACCACCTTCAGGGAAAGGTTCTTGGCCTCAGCCGACTCCACTGGTTCGAAGGGGGCCTCGGCCAGCCCTTCGAGAACCACTGCCAGGTCCCAAGTGGGAACCCTGGTACGAGCCGCAGGTCTCATCCTCCAAGCCCCACGGAGGAAACGTACGACCAACTGCTGTCTCCCCAGAGGCCCATCACCCAGAGGAGCATGGAAAGCCGCAATGGCAGCCACGTACACCTTGAGTGTGGACGGGGTAAGACCAGCTGAAAAGCGATCTTGGAGGAACTCCAGAACTGAAGCCACTGGGCAGTTAACTGGATCCACCTCACGCTCTCTACACCAATTGGTAAAGACGTTCCACTTTAAGCCGTACAATTTCCTCGTGGAGGGAGCTCTAGAGCTGAGTATGGTCTCCACTACTCCAGCTGAGAGGCCGGCCTCTACGTACTGTGCCCCCTCAGGGGCCAGACCCACAGCTTCCATAGCTTGGGCCGAGGGTGAAATATTGAGCCCTCTGCCTGTGTCAGCAGGTCCCTCCTGAGGGGAATCTCCCACGGAGGGCCGTCTAGGAGCGATACGATGTCTGAGAAATATACTCGAGCCGGCCACAATGGGGTTACCAGCAGTAGACTGAGCACGTCGCGACGGACCCTCTCTAGAACTCCCGGGAGCAGAGCGATCGGGGGAAATGCATACAGACGCAGCCTAGGCCACGTCTGCACCATGGCATCCAACCCCAGTGGGGCTGGATGAGTGAGGGAAAACCACAGTGGACAGTGGGTGGTCTCTCGAGACGCAAATAGATCCACTTCCACTGGGCCGAACCTCTGAGATGTCGACTCCACCACCTCGGGGTGGAGTCTCCATTCCCCGGGCCTCAGCCCCTGCCTCGACAGGATGTCTGCTCCCTGATTTTGACTCCCTGGGATGTATGTTGCTCTTAGAGATAACAGTTTCCCCTGGGACCACAGGAGGATCTGATGTGCCAGTCTGCATAGAGGGCGAGACCTCAGGCCCCCGTGATGGTTTATATAGGCCACTACCGACATATTGTCTGACCTCACAAGGACATGATGACCCTTGAGGTCCGGCAGGAAGCTCCTCAGAGCTCGAAGCACCGCCAACATCTCCAGGCAGTTTATGTGCCAGGAGGAATGATGGTCCTGCCATAGGCCTGTCGTAAAGCGGCCGTCCATGACCGCGCCCCAGCCCGTGAGGGAGGCGTCTGTCAAAACGGTCTTCCGGCGACATGACGCTCCCAACACTGGACCTTGGGACAGAAACCAAGCTTTTTTCCACATAGATAGGGAACGAAGGCATCTGCGCATAACCCTGATCATGTGGAACGGGTTCCCCCTCGGGGAGAACCCCTTGGTTATCAACCACCACTGGAGGGCCCTCATGTGCAGCAGGCCAAATGGAATAATGTTGGACGCTGCTGCCATGAGCCCCAACATTCTTTGAAAATGTTTCACAGTAATGGCTTGGCCTAGCTTTACCCTGGACACTGTGGCCAGGATGGACTCGATTCGTGCAGGAGACAATCGTGCCCGCATCGTGACCGAGTCCCACACCACTCCCAGGAACGTGGTTCTCTGGTCTCAACCCCAACGTGGTCTCAACCCCAAGCTTTGAATGTGGGCGAGGACGACATCTCGATGCCGAACCGCCAGCTCTTGTGACTGGGCCAGAATCAGCCAGTCGTCGATATAATTGAGTACCCTGATGCCCTGGAGCCTCAGGGGTGCTAGAGCTGCATCCATACATTTGGTAAATGTGCGTGGGGAGAGAGCTAGGCCGAACAGAAGAACCCGATATTGGTACGCTTCGCCCCCGAAAGCGAACCTCAGGAACTTCCTGTGAGATGGAAGGATGGATATGTGGAAGTATGCGTCCTTTAGATCTATCGTGACAAACCAATCCTCGGATTGAATTTGACTCACGATGATGGGAATAGTGAGCATCTTGAACCTGAATCTCCTCAGAGAACGATTCAAGTGTCTGAGATCTATTATTGGACCCAACCCCCCATCCTTTTTGGGAACTATAAAGTAGCGGCTGTAAAACCCGGACTCCCTGTCCGGTGGAGGAATACGTTCTATAGCCTCCTTTACCAGCAGGGAGTTTACTTCCTGTTCCAATACCCGACCCTGCAGCGGGTCGACTGCAGTCCAGACCACCCCGTTGAACCTTGGTGGGCGTAAACTGAACTGCAGCCTGTACCCCTTTTGAATAGTGCGCAGGGCCCAAGGCGAAATATTCGTGAGATTTTTCCATGCATCTAAATATTTTACCAAAGGAACCAGGCTCTCGAGCTGCCCACTGGGGGCAGGCTTCTTGGATTTGGAGTGGTGAGGGAGGTACTGCTTGAAGGCTGCAGATTGCTTTTTCACCTCCTGAAACCTGTCGACGACTGTATTTACGGCGTCGCCGAACCGGCCAGAAGGTGAAATCGGGGCATCAAGGAGAAAAGCCCTATCCTTTTCCTTGATCCCGACAGATTTAACCATAAATGTCTCTCCGAGACCACCATAGCTGCCATGGAGCGGCCGATGGCACGGGCCGTCTCCTTGGTGACTCGGAGAGATAAATCTGCAGCCTTCCTCAACTCCGCTACATCTTCTGGAGTTGGTCCCTCGCCCTCATCAATATCCTTAAGAAGGTCGGCCTGGTAAGCTTGTAACACTGCCATAGTGTGTAAACAAGCACCAGCCTGACCCGCAGCCATATAAGCCCTGCCCACCAAGGAAGATGTATCCCTACACGGCTTAGTGGGCAGCACCGGGGCTTTTAGGGACGATGCCGATTCAGGTGATAAATAGGTGGCTAATGGTTGTTCCACCCTTGGCATCGTCCCATAACCTTTCTCTCGCGCCCCCAAAATATTACTATAATTAGGGACAGGGGGGTTGGCCACGCGTGAGGAATGTGGTTTATTCCACGATTTACACAACTCGTTGTGTAAATCGGGAAAGAAAGGCAAGCCCCGGTGTTGAGGTTGCTCTCTGTGCTGCAGGAAGCGCTCGTCTAATTTGCTTTTCACGAGTGCTTCCTGCCTCTCATGTGGCCAACTGATATTAAGACGGGCCACAGCACGAGAGACAACCTCTACCAGCTCCTCATATGCGGGGACATGGGGTGGCGAGTCATCCCCAAAATCTCCGCCCTCGATGCTGAGCATGTCTACTTCCTCGGAAGCAGACAGCTCAAACATCGGGTCCTCCACTCGTGCGGAAGAAGCCGCGGGGCGGGCTTCCGCGCGAGGTGGGAGAACATCAGAACTGACAGAGGTATCCCGAGAATGTGCCTCGGCAGTCTCGAGATCCCCTGTCAGATCCATTTGCGAGCCCCATGAAGAGCGTTGCCACGCTGCCTCAGCAAACGCGGGTCCCGCACCACGAGGCTCGCGAGCCTGACCATCCTCGTTAAAAATGGCCAGGCGGGAGCGCAGCACACGGATTGGAAGTTTTTCACAATCCTCGCAAGCAGCCCCCTCGAGAGCTGCCCGCGCGTGCTGCACTCCCAAACAATGTGTGCACAAACGATGTGTGTCCCTACCCGTGATATAACGAGGGCAGGGATGCACACACTGCGTGAAACTCGCTTGGCTCGCCATAATATATATATATATATTGAAGTGCTTGTGACAGACAACACCAAATAAGACAGACAAGTCAAACAGAGAGCGCTTGCTGAAGAACAGAAAGCTGACATCTTATGTGTGCCGGCGTCCTTTATAGCTTCCGCTTGTATTCCGTCACTCATTACGTCATGACGCAACACCAATCAGAGATTGGCTTAGTTTCATTCATACTTCAGAGACGCTACGCTGAGGGGCGTTTCCCCCCCAAAGTGTCATTCGACGCAGTCCGAGTTCCCTCGAAAGGGAACTGGAGTAACGCTTGCTTAAAAAAATAGTTTTGCCATCACAGGAATAAATTACATTTTAAAGGTGTCTTTTATACTTTTTCACATTTTCAACTTTAGTTAGTGTGTAATGTTTAGTTATAGATCTGCAAGGTTACAAAGCTCAAAGTCCACTCCAAAGGGAGATATTCTCTTTTACAGAAAACACTTTTCAAGAACTACAACAAACCCCTCAACAAAGTTGGGACTACAACATGCTTTTTCCGGATCTTGTGAAGTCACAATGCCTACGTTTACATGCAACCAAATAATCTGTTAGTAATCAGATTGACGGCTCAATCATTGAGCTTGATCTGAATGAAATTTCGATCGGATTGAAAGGGGTGGTTTATTCCTTTTCTAATCCGATCGAGAGGATATGTAAACACTTGATCGGATTGAAAGCTGAAACTGAAAGGACTGCGCATGTGCAATGACGCTGAAATTACGTTTTTTCCACCCCGGTTCCAAAACCCCTTTGTTTGGCGGATGAATTTAAAAAAAAATAGATAGATTTTTAATGCTGTTCCTAAACATTATAACCCCAGCGTTTATCTGTGTGCTGCACATTTTATGGAGGACAGCTTCCAGAACCTACAGTAAGAGTACAATGCCGGATACGCACAAACGCTTCGCCTGAAAGATGGAGCAATTCCCACTTTGCCGGGACAATCAGTTGTTTATGGATCACAGCCTGTAAGTATGTTATCAGTTGTTTATGGATCACAGCCTGTAAGTATGTTTGATTATTTGTGGCTCCACTAGCCTGCTAACATTACTGTGTTAATGAAGTGTTTAGCTACGGGGCTCTCACTTTTGTAAGACTGTTCACAGATCTTTAGGAACTTAAAATGTGTAAAATCCGTGCTTCCAAAGGTTCTGCACGATCATATCTCAAAATTTATAGTGTCGTTAATTTATACCTGAGCAGATGAAACTAATGGTTATGGTAAAAGGCGTAACATTTCCGGAACACACTCTAAGCAGTTCGCCAATCACAACACACTGGACCAACTAACCAATCCGAGCACATTTCGTATTTTGGAAGGAGGGGCTTCATCAGGAACTAAACAGTGCGTTTGAGACAAACTTGGAAGAGAGGAACTGCAATAATGTAAAATATACATTAAAATCCCCTTTAAAATACATTAAAATAGAACACAATTATTTTCAATTGTAATAATATTTCATAATGTTCTTGTTTTTACTCTATTTTTGATCAAATTTTTATCAAATTACAATCGCATCAAAGTCAACATGATCATCAAAGACCCTAACAGATTCACCCATACCACCGACTGTGCCTGTTTGTGTGTGTGCAACACATCTGTATCAATGCATGTGTGTCTGATTAGATGAGAGGAGTGTATTGCCCCTAATGAGGGTTAATTGTTACTGTTGTGTCAGAACGTGTTTCTTGATTAGCTATGTGCTCCATGCTGCGAGGGGTTCAACCCCACCCCACTGGAACGGATCTCATCTCATCATTGAGTCTATTCCTCAACACAACCTGACGCCACCCACTGCAGACCAGCATCAGACAGACAGCGGGCAAGAGAGAGAGAGACAGATGGACAGCCAGCACTGGGGGGATGTTAATTGCAAGTTAGAGAGCTTTGGCCCCCTTGAAAATCCACAGTTTTACTTGAGGAGAAGCATCTAAGAAAGACATAAGGTAGGAAAGCCCCTCCCACATCTTAACTCATCTTTGTGTATGCATTGCACTACTTGATTTACACAAGTATGACATGCTCTTTGATCAACATCATTTGTTGTTTCTACAACAACATATCTGTCAACCAGTCATAGATCTAACTATGGCCATGGACATTTTACTTTTCATATTTGCACACAGCTTCTCTAACCTGCATTTTTAGCACTGGACGAATGAAAACCATTCCTGATTTCAACTAAGACAGGACAACATCAGTCACATTCTGACCTAGTGTATAAATGGCACAAAAAGACTGCAGCAAAATGTTGCAATGTAACCATTTTCTATTGTTATATGATGTCATATGATCAATATTTTGTTCAATTCATTCATATATTTACAGTAACAATGCATCATACACTGGGGCCAAAAACAATTCACAAGGCTTTACCATCTTGTCACCACAGTCTCCTTGTAGCTTTTTTTATTTATTTAAAGGAATACAGTAGTTCACCAATATAATAACAGGAGAAAAGCAGCGATTTGTGATCATTTTGTTTTAAGATAAATGTGTGTGTGTGTGTGTGTGTGTGTGTGTGTGTGTGTGTGTGTGTGTGTGTGTGTGTGTGTGTGTGTGTGTGTGTGTGTGTGTGTGTGTGTGTGTGTGTGTGTGTGTGTGTGTGTGTATGTGTGTGTGTGTTTGTGTGCTGCGTGCGTTTTGACACTTAAAATAAAGGGGGAAAAAACACAATTGTACAGATTCCATTCCTAATTTCTCTTCAGTTTACATTGTCTACATTGTATGTCCCTTCTACTTTGTAATTCTCTCTCCCTCTCTTATTCCCGCATAAACGTATACAAATACAATCTTATGAGCTAAAAGAGCCTCGTAGAGTGGCTACCTCAGTAATTTCTCCTTGTCCGCCCACAACACTCTGATTATGCCTGCACATGGAAGATGCTTGTTTGGATTAGGGTCTGTCTTTCGCACACAAAAGCAAGGACGCCCTCCAAAACACCATCCATCCACTAATAGAACAGGCCAACCTGCGCTAAAACAACCACTACAGCTTCTGTGCATGACTCTGTCAGAGCGATCCAGCTTCAAGTTTCAACAGCATCTGAAACACAATGCACCTTCTTAAACATTTAATGATCCAAATAAAGACATCTTATTGGACCTCCACTACGGTGTTGGTGTACAGAGGGAGTACATTAACCTCTGGTGCCTTCATTTTTGAGTAATGTGGAAATTAAAGGATCATAAATGTATGAATACGGAGGAAGTAAGGACCACAGAGGAATGGAAGAGTAATATGAAGTGACGCACGCGCAATGGGCACAGAGAGAAGTGGCGTGCCATCGTGGGGGGGACGGGGGGATGAAATATTCAAATGCTCCTCTGTTTGTGCCCTCTGAATGAGGCAGGAGCAAAAACAGCCACTCATCACTCTGGAAATTGAAATGCCCGCGGCCAAATTCGAGCATCGAGCATGAGCGATAATCACAGCATCTGCTTCCTGTCTCCTTTCCTACATGATATCAGCCGTGAAGAAACTCAGTCTGTCCACGACGAGCGGCTTCTCAGAGCCCCTTCTGGAAATTTGACTAGGTTTTCTCTTATGAATATTTATAAGGGTTTTACTTTAATAACAATTACTATAAGTAAAAAGATTCTAGGTATTCAAGCTAAGTCCTCAACAATGGTGGTTCTCAATTGGTTTACTTCAGGACTAGGATTTTGCAATTGACATCAAATTGCAGCTCAACATAGTACCAAAATTGTTTAATTGTATAAGATGTCCTTTACATTTACATTTATCTGACGCTTTTATCCAAAGCGACTTACAATTGCTATATTTCAGAGTTTGCACGCCTCTGGAGCAACTAGGGGTTAAGTGTCTTGCTCAGGGACACATTGGTGTCTCGCAGTGGATTCGAACACGGGTCTCTCACACCAAAGGCATGTGTCTTATCCACTGTGTCATCACCACCCCTTTAAAATCATTCACTGTAATGCATTAATATTACCAGGGACTGCAAAAGTTTTCAGTAAAGAAATTGAACAAATAATCACAGATTGTTAAGGGAGCAAACAACTAGTTAATCACAGAAGGCTGGATGTCCCCGTAAAAGGGTCTGCAATTACAGTATCTTGGCAGGAATGGTGTAGGTTCATGCAAAATAGTCTATTAAGCACTGGTGACATGGCCTGACATATAAAAGCTTTCATGTAGTGCAAACAGTAGCACATGGTGCTAGTATCAAGAAGGCCATGGATTCAATCTCTAGGGAATGTTTGAACTCCTAGAACATATACTTTGATTCCATTCATGCAAATGGCTTTATCTAAAGACAATTACTTTGCAATGTAACCACCTCAGGTTTGAGTACAGTAATTTTGAGGTTTTGCAAGCTTGTTCTTGTTCCCTGACACACTTGAATGTAGCATGTGTGTATAAGGGAAAACAAATTGCAAACGCAATATGCATTAAATGAATTGCAATGTGATTATTTTTTTCCATATTGCACAGCCCTACTTTTCATTCAAATACCCCTTAATTTTTTGTGACTATTTTTTGTGTCAAATATTAGATTGCATCTTAGAAACCAGTTATATTGCTGTGAACATGATGATAAGTCATGTTTTGTTTTGTTTTTTGAGGTCACTATGGTCGTATCACGCACAAACACCACAGTTATGTTAAGTATAGCTACTGTACTTTGCGGAATTTATGGTTTCATGAGTGTAGTGATGATTTAATTACTATTTAAGCAATATGTGTTATTGCTTTCATTCAAATGACCCTGGGTTTTTTTATGTCACACCAAGAACGATTGTGATGAGCAACATTTTTGTGATCTTTGACAGCAGAGTGGCTTTGTAGAGGAGAAATCTGTAATCATCCATATGGCTGTTGCCAGTCACAAAAAGATGGTGTGTTTGCTACAATGGTAAGAGTTTCCCTTTATCTACCAAAAGAACATGGTGTCTGATCTGATGCCAGAGTTGTGTGGTGCACAGGGAAGAGCGAGAGAGAGAGAAAGCAAGACACAATTTCCCTTTATCCGCTCATTTTTATCTAAAAGCCTGTCTCTCCCCACATTCTTGTTAACAGTGGTCGTTTCGCGCACGGAGGTTTCAGGAGCAGTCGATAAATGTGGCTATTTTAACACTGGTCATTAAAAGAACGAGGGAGAAAACACAGAAAACATAAAAGCTACCCATTCATTTATGAACACAAAAGATAAATCACTTCACAGTTTCTACGTGCGTGTTTGTGTTTTGTGTGCATGCATGCTTTGTGAGAGAAACCAGCAGGGCCGCCACCTCTGAGTGTCGAATCTCTTTAAAGCATACAACTAAATTTGCTGGCCATACAACCAACGTTTGCTGCACAATAAAGATGTTTAGACAAAGATGAATGGAGGGTAGCTAATTTCAGCCATTTGTTGTTCTTGATTACCAGCACCCATCGGTGCTAATTGGTTTCTTTCTTTCATTTTTGCCACTGATACGAAGGCATTTTTCTCCTCAGGAAGCCAGCAGCACTCCAGAGACCATTGTTGTTATTTTCACTTTAGATTTCCAATCTTCCCTGCTGAAACCACAACTTAAGCCCTTAGCGGTGACTTCCTATTTTCAGCGTTCGCTGGAAAACTTTTTGATACCAAGCACCCCCCAAATACATGAATCCCTTCTTTTAAAGAATGAAATGTGATATTATAAAGACAACATGTTTCCAACAGGAAGGCAACAATATTAAAATTCTGGCTGATACGCATGAAACTGAAAAAAGGCTGATATGAAAATTCTCTACTATTTATTTTCATTAAATAAATAAAAAATACTGTAAAGCACTAAAAAAATCAAATCAATTATTTTAAATGCTGCAAGTGAATTTAGGCATCACACAAAAATTACAATAGGAAAAATTGATAATTATTTTGAGATTTGCTATAAGATTACATTTAACTTTAGTAAACTTTAGATGATGGCAAAGTTAATATAAATTTAAAAATAGGGGAACTTAGCATGCAAGATTAAATATCCAATATTGACCAATACCAGTAAATAAAATAGTCTAATGTTCACAGATATTGGCAACACATATGAACATATGTTCACAGCAGTGAAAGTGAGATGTGAAAGAGATATAAACCATATGGGTTTTATTTCTTTCTGTTAAAACTAGGGACAGAAATAAAATAAAAAGACTAATTAGTCTTACAATTTCAAACTAGTCTTTAGAAAATAATAGGTTACACTTTATTTTGACAGTCCTCTTTAGACATTCTATAAGTATCTTTACAAATACAACTAACTCTCATGAGAGAATTAGAGTTTGCGTTTAGGGATAGTAGAATAAGTGTAAAATAAATGTAGTTGCAAAGTTAACTGCAGTAGGCCTACATGTAGAATATCTGTTGGTTGATCATCATAAAGTGTTAGCAGATATTAAGCAGATAGTCTACTAATAATCCTCTAATGAGAGTTAGGCTACGTTCACACTGCAAGCTGAAACGACCCAATTCCGATTTTTTTGCCCCTATGCGACCTGTATCTGATCTTTTCATGACAGTCTGAACGACACAGATCCGATCCTTTCAAATGCGACCCAGGCCACTTGGGTATGTGGTCCAAATCCGATATGTATCCGATCTTTTGAAATGCGTCTTCAATCTGAACGGCCAGGTCGCATGTATCCGACCCACACGTCATTGATATGCGACAAACGTCATAATTCTGCGTTGAAGTAGGCGGGAATGAGAAGATAAACAACAACTGGCGGACGATGCTGAGACCATAGACATCATATAGATATATATGATGTCTATGGCTGAGACCAGTCAATAGAAGGGAAGCGAGGTTTCTGACTTAATTAATATTTGGACGTCGTTGACCGTTGAGTACTCTTCTGCGCATGCGGGTCACTTCTGGGTCTTATCACATTCACGTTCTCGTTCACACAGGAGATCACAAAAGGTCGCATTTAATTGGAAATGTGAACGGCCTTGCAAAAAAATCGAATTTTTTCAAAAAATCGGAATTGAGCATTAAGCCCCTGCAGTGTGAACGCAGCCTTAGTTGACATGTAGTTGCCAAGTTACTTATAGTTAGTAAAAATGTCTAAAGTAGACTATCAAAATAAAGTGTTGCCAAAAAATAATATATCAATTGATAAATGTGTTACGATATTAATTAAACGTTCAACAATAGGACAACCCCCAAAATGTCCCTCTAGAACTCCTAGGAGCCCAGTTTAAAAACCCCTTGGTCTAGATAAATGGATGATGGGATTGTTAGATTGTTAGTGCTTCGGTCCTGACCTCTCAACTCTACACGGTTCATATCAAACCCATTTAGTCGTACCTGATAGCATCTCTCACTTGTCCAGACAGCACATGAGGATTTTGCTTGAATGAGTGGCAGGCCTTTGGGGACCTTTTGCACTGCCGTCCGCAGCCCCAACCACTAAGGGACCACTGGCGATTAATCAGGTGCATCCAGCACAATAAAAATCAATGCGGAAGAAGAAGAAGAAGGTGAGGCATTTACAGGGCCACTCCCTCTCTGCAAAAGCTCATCATTTTTATTGACTCGGCTTTTAACTGCCTCGAAACCGGCTTGCAGTGTCTGCATTTCTTTATTGGTTTCAATCTATCTATTAAAAAGCAGTGGGGCTAAAGCAGCTGCATATCTGCTGAATGAATCATGCATGCATACAGCACACACACTAATTCCACCAACGCACACGCACACAATGGGAAACGTACTTAAGCGCCAAGGGCAAAAAGTAAACTGACTGTCACAGAGAGTGTCTGAGGAACACGGTGCCCAAAGGTATGACAGACTGGTATCATTTATCTAAATCAGTTGTGGGATTAGTGGTAGAAATATAATTTTATCTTTTCAGTGAGCCAAGCTCGGAGTGATTACATCGTTGTGCAACGTATGATGTTGAACATTCATCAAGTTATGTCCAACAGGCACTGAGATACAGAAACATATGTGATATCCTACAGCACAATCTGACAGAAATGGGCACAGACAGAGATATGTGTACACACACATACAGGCTGCTGACCCGGGGTCATGAGTCCAACACTGTGAGTGAGTGATATCGCTGTTATCCAGAGAGTACTGACGAAGCTCCTGAGACAATAGGTGGCTCTTATGTCCTCCGGGATTTGGTGTGAAGCTCACATAACAAACACAATGGCCTCTTATTGATCCCAGCATTTCTCAGAAAGGTTTGTGACCCACCAAAGCATCATTTGCAGGGGTGAAACAGGAAGTCTCGGACCAAAATGGTCACAGATACTATCAGTGACCATATCTTTTTACTTGGCTCTCCCTCCTCCTTTGTGGGAATTGATTGCATGGTTCATTAACCGAATGAGTGGTGCTTCAGGATGTCGAATAAGGCAGAAGCTTGAGTAATGTGCTCATGAAATATGAGTGAAAATGTGGTCGAGGGTACAGTTGAGCAGACATTAAATACACACTGGAGCAGCAGTGGACCAATGATAATAGGAGGCGCCTGTCTGTTTGGATAGAGATATAATAAAGAATCATGATGGAGAGAGATAAAGGTCTGGGATTGTGCTTGACTTCAGGCCACTGTGTGCGTGGGTCTGTCCTTGTGGGAACTGAATAGTGACCAAATATTCCATTAAGACCGTCCCATACTACCTACTTTGTGAGGACCTATCTTATGGCAAACATCATAAAGAAACTAAATAATGTCTTATATATCATGCAAAATGCTGTTGTCTGTAGTATGTATAGTTATGAGTAGCTTAGCGTAGGAACAATTCAAAAACAATAGTAGGGTTTTGCCAGGATATGAAATATGATATGTGTGTGGTCATGGTGGCTAGTGACGGGTACATCAGTGAGGGTCAATATTGGTGCAATGTTTGTCCTTTAAAGAAAGGGCAAGGAGACAAACCACTGAAATTGCTGACCATATCTTCTATGTGTGTGAGGTTAAATGCCAGCAAATCCTTACAATCAGACAACTAATAAAGCCACTCGCAGGTGTCGAACTAAATGGAAAAACACAAAACTGCTTGTGATTCAGCTCTACCAAATGTGTGATGTATGCTGAAATATAACACACTATTAAGTATAATAGAGCGTACCCGCCTACCTATTTGATTTTGGAAGTATTGCTTTCAATCTTTTTCTCCATAGTGATATCAAAAAAATATTTAACAAAGTTCTATGCAATGAACTAAACAAACCAGCATCAAAATGAATCACGCATGCCAAAAAAAAAAATATATTTTGCTATACTGTTAAAAAATACAGTAAAAAACGTAATATTGTTACAATTTAAAATAACTGTTTTCTATTATAATATATGTTTAAATTTAATTTATTCCTGTGATGGCAAATCTGAATTTTCATCTGAATTACTCCAGTCTTCAGTGTCACATGATCCTTCAGAAATCATTCCAATATGCTGATTTGCTACTCTAGGAACATTTATTATAAATATCAAACAACAGTTGTGTAGTAAAAATAGTTGTGGTGCTTTATATTTTTGTGGAAGTAGTAATTTTGGTATCACTAGTTTAGGGTCCAATTCACACCATTAACTAGTTGCTTATTAGCATACTATACTAAGATATTGTCTGTTTATTAACTTATAAAGCACATATTAATGACTTATTCTGCATGACCATATTCTACATCCCTTAATCCTACCCAATACCTAAACTTAACAACTACCTTACTAAATATTAATAAGCAGTAATTATGAGTTTATTGAGGCAAAAGTCATAGTTAATAGTTAGTTAAAAGTGAGAATTGGACCCTAAACTATAGCGTGACCGTACATTTTTAATAATAAATGATTACAGACTGAGTTATATTATTACATTAGAATAAAATAATGAACTACATAAATCTCTTCATGATTAATCTTCATGATGTACTGTAGTTCTTCTAATATAGAACTTGGGTTATAAATATTTTTTTTTTAAAGAATTTGAAATTACACTAACTGATTGCTTATACCATTGATTTAAAAACTCTGTTGGTCTGTCTTGAAAGGTTTACACAGAATCATTAACCATGGAGAAATTGAGTAGATTTTTTTACTTACAGAACCACATATTTGCACAGAACAGCAACACAAACTCCCTCTCTCCAAAACACACATATTTGTCAATACATATCTTGAACACTAAAACAGAACAGGATCGTTCAGCAAAGTACCATTAAGAGTGCATGAGAGAGAGTGTGAAAAACATGAGAGACACTGAATGGCAGTCAGGGCAATTTAGCAGTGACCTCTTTCCCACAAGGAGACTAAAGCCTAGCACTAATGAGCTAGTCAAGTCAAACTTACATAGGCTACATTCATACTGTCAAAGCACAAGCAGGCAAGTCACCCTCAGAATGAAGTTGAATTCTTGCCATCAAACCCAGGAAAGAAACCTTGTTGAGCCACGTCTTTATTTAAAATGCTTTGAATGACAAAAGAGAGAGTTTAGTTAATTCAAGCACACAATGTATTAAAGACTGGATTACTCCAACTTCCTGCTTGCAAAAAAAAAAAAAAGACAAAAACACAGGTTTTCTTTGAGAACTGCTTTGCTGAGGCTCATTGTGTATTTCAAACAACACACTGAGATACTACTATGTCTTGACATTTCATTAAATAGGCTCCTCCGCTCTCTACAGACTTTCTGAGCTGAAAATATTATTGGCGGCACAGTGCCATCTATTGGTGAGAGGAAGCTGAAAGTTGAAGCGGGTGGACATCTCTTTTCTTCTCTAACTCTCTCTATCATAGTATTTATTTAAAAAAACAAGTCTACAAGTCTAACGCTTAAAGGAATAGTTCAAACAAAAAGAATGTTTCGTGAAAAAAGATGGCCTCTATTGTATGAACCCCCAAAAACAGCATTTTTCAAAAGATCGTTTTTTGTGTTCCACAGAAGAAAGAAAGTCATACAGTTTTGGAACAACATCAGAATTTTCATTTTGGGGTGAACTATCCCTTCAAGAAAGGTAACTGACAACTTTTTTATGATCAATATGTCGAGAAGAAAGAAACATTATTTTAGACCGTCAATAAAGGAGCCAGAAAGAGTGAATCAGACCTGAAGTACAGTAGCATGGTTAAAGCTCCTCAATGGAAACCAGAAGGTTTCTGGTTTGATTCCTACAAGATTCATCACAACTGCACTTTTAAACAAGACTCTTAACCTGTTCCTTAAGGGTACTGTAATGTGCTTTGCATAAAACAGTCTGAGAAGTGACTACTTAACAAGGCAATAACGCACAGTTTGGATCTGACTGCATAGTAGAGAGACCACAGTATCTTTTAGCTTTGCTTTGAAGATAGATCATTTTGGGAGGTCACTGAAAATCGATGTTGACTGCACAGTGTAATCATCGCTGGGAATGCCATTAGCATATCTTAGCATGGATTGAGTTGTCTGGCTGGCGGGCAGAGGGAGGGAGGAGTGATTAGGGATTGATTGTTCTGGCTGGAGAGGCTCTGAGATTGGAGGACGGTATGAGAGAATGTTAATGAAGGCTGAGTTGGAGCCTGCGGCCCCCCGCTCCTTTAATTACCTGAGCATATCTACATGTCCAGGGGGCCCAAGCCTGCTCACGGCGTGTCCGATAAACATGACCGAGTGTGTGTGCATCTGAATCAGGCTCTGATTAGAGGGTTAAGACTCCTACTTTCTAGATGCTCTCCCCTTCCACACTTCCTTAATGCAGAGTACCTATACAATTTCTTTCTTTAATGACTTGTTTGTCCGTAGAGTTCTGATAGTCTCGACCAATGTAAGGCCTCTGGCTGCATTCAGTACCTGGCAAACGAGAACTGTTTGTGTCTCTCCCTTTATTCATGAAATCTGCCGTACAAACAGACAGTGTCTCCATCTGCTTTGGAGCACCCGCACTTCCCCATGATGCTTCGGTTTGGAATTGGCATTAGGTGTGGGCTGCAGACGTTTATTAATATTCATCGGATCTCATTCTGCCTGTTATCATCACTGACGGAGCCGAAGACAACATCCTATCGTGCTCTCAGCATTCAGACGTCTATGGAGAGAGGTGTGCCAATGACGTGATGCTTATTTTTCTGTCCTACCTATTAATGTATAGGAAATTAGATCATAAAGAGCAGCCTTGGAGACCTGCACAACGGTACCATGAACAATAAGTCTCTTTTAAAAAAATATATAATTTGGCAATGTATGACAGGGGAATGATAGTTAAAGTTTTATGTCATGTGATGAAACTTCCCAAAGTCTTCATATTTGCATTAATAGTTAATTATATTTAAAAAAAGAAAAAAGAATTAAAAAATTCCCCATTAAATGTATACTTGCTTTTAATAAATATAATGTTAGAGATTTTTTCTGTAAAAATACAAATATGTATATTATATTAAAGTAAGTAAGTTACCAGTTAAAGTTAGTAAGTCATATAAAAAAATATAAAAAAAAATATTATAATTGTGCTCAAATAGACATTTTGAGTCATTAAATTTCAAATGTCCTTGAAAATGGTACAAACTTTTTTCAAACCCATTTGAAACCAACATGAATAGTTTACTCTATTAAAAAAAAATGTTTTTCCTTTTTTTTATCATAGACACACTTATGCTCATGACCAAGGTAATAAATGCAGCTGAAAGACTCACAACTTCATGACATCTTGCATTTGGAGATGCATTGTGGAGGTAGTTTGAGACAGCCCTCATAATGACATGCTTTAATTGCTGTCTTCTACCTTCTGCACACATGCTCTTAGCAATTGCATTTGTATTTAGGTCATATCATGTGTGACTGACATATATCATATGTGATTATCTTAAGCCATGTGGATGACAGGTGCTGTGTCTATCATTGTACACACCTGAAGTGATTCAAAACACAGTGCATGAAATGCAACAGACATCCCCAAAGAACATAAGCTACTTGCTAATGCTAATATCCTCTTATAAGCACAGCTTGACATTTGGATTTGGCCCTGTATACAGAGAGTTCACCCAGCCAAGCTATCAAAGCAAGGACAGCCAGCATACCACCACCGATTAAGGGCAGCCTGCCCATAATTAGAGGAGGTCCCAATAGACATCCTCAATCCAAACGCACTCCCCTTTGAACACAGAGACATCAGCCATTCAGAGACCAGTGCCTCCTGTTGTCTGGGAGGGTGGTTTGATGTCACCATATTCTCATTGGATGGTGCCAAATGAGGTGGTTAATTGTAATTAGCAAGCTCCATGTCCTTGAGATGTGAACATTGCTTTCCAATAGTCTAGCCCCCAACAAATCAAATGCCATCTTCCATGGGTTCCATTGGCTACCAATTGCCTGGTGTTTTTTTTTTTTCGTCCCCCAGGCTGTGGCAGATCTACTTAAACCAATCTGTCCAATTTCTCTCTCCTATTTCTGAAATAGCATCTCGCACCATCCCACACGGATTGGTATCTTTGAAAGAGGTGTTGAAATAGAAAATATAAATTTGCGAAAGAATCTGTTTCCTGAGCATTCACACACTAGGGTACGTTTTTTCTACCTGGTGTTCTGCCAAGGCCTGTGATACTGCTGTGATAGAGGCAATGTCGCTGTCTGTGTGTTGATCTCCTACTCCCTGCTGTATAAGACTCTTAAGGGATTCAGGTTGTACTCATGGTGGTACTCAAGATGATGGTGCAAACGTAAGTGGTTTCAACCCAAAAGTACAATGTAAAAAGAGACCATCAAGGAGGGAGTGAATTGAAGTGAATTGAGAATGCTTTTTAAATTTCGATTCAGTTACTAAATGTTAATGGGCAAAGCAAACAGGATGCAAACATCCATATATAAAAAATGTTGCAAGCCACCGCCAGAATTTTTTATCATTTTCACAAAACTTTCATGGCCCCCAGAATATTTTGTTTTTTGAGTATCTGGACATGCAATATATCAAAAGAAAGAACAGGGCCTCTTCTTTTAAACAAAACAAACAAAAAATATTTTATTCTAGCTTCATACATTGTTTTATCAAAACTTTGTTTCATTAAAAAAAGCAATATTTTAAACAAAAAGCTTAGAAAATCATGTTTTTGTCACAGATTACATCTGGATCGGATTCAGAACAATAATCAAAACATAGATGGAGTAGATCACTTCCCTTAACACCCCCAAAGCTTCAAGGTCCTATACCTCGTCCTGGGATGGCATTTAATTTGGTAACGTTGGGCAGTTTTTATTTATATACTGTTTAATGTTTCATGATCACGTTATTTTGCATGTGCATAAGCAATGCTTCTATCACTTGTTTCTGCTTCTTTCTTTCTTTCTTTCTTTATTTATTTATTACAGGGTCAGTGCATATTAATAAACATTTCTGTCAATATGCCAGAATTAGCCAAAAGGCTATTTTTCATCTGCAATCCCTAGACAGATGGTAAAAAGTCACCCTAAAAGAGAGTAAAATTACATATTTACATAACAATATAAAAATTACAATACATTTAGTAAGATATACTATTATGTTAAAATGTATAATCGAAACACAGCAAACCAACAATCAGACAAACATCAGACAAAAACATGACACATACCTGTACACACACACACACACACACACACACACAAGGCAAGAAGCCAGCAGTGGGCAGCGAGAGCAGGTCAAGAAGTAAGTTAATGTTGACAGCTCTGATAATCAATGAGCCATTTCTTTAACTGGATCTTAAATGTACTATATGTGTTTAGATTTCTGATGGTTATGGGGGTGAAGTTCCACTCAGTAGCAGCTCGAACAGAAAAAGCAGTGTGACCAAATACACTTTTCCTAAAGGGAATGATACAATCTCCCCTCGCTGCACCTCTGGTTCTGCTGTGATCAGCTGTTCGGATGTTGACAAACTGGTGGAGAGGAGGGGATGATAAACCATGAATAATTTTATAGAGAAGACATAGATTTGAATATTTAAGCATGTTTTCCCAGCTGAGTAATCTATATTTTTGTAATATTGGACAATGATGAGAAATACATGATTTCGTATCCAGAATTTTAACAGTTCGTTTGGTAAAGTGATTGCAGAGGTTTCAAAGATGTAACACTAGCTTGTGACCAAATGGGTAAACAGTAAGTGATATGTGAGAAGATCATAGAGTGCATGTACATTTTTGCTGCCTGTGTGGACATTTGATGGCGAATGTGTCTAAAGTTACTGAGGCTAAATTTAATTCATCTTCTTTGCCTGTGTTTTGATCCGGAGATTCTGTACTCTTTCAGAAGATGCGTAATAGCGCCCCCTATCATATAACAGTGAAAAATATGGATTTCTGGCAAATTCCTTCAGTGGTGGGGAAAGAGTAAATAAAAATTAATAGTTGTAAAGTTTTAATAAAAAAGCAAACTTGTCAAGACAAACTTTGAATATTGGCTTGACAATGTTATATTAGTTTTAAAAAACCTTGAAGTTTTAAACGTTTATAGCCAAGATAGATAGATCAATCAATTTATTTATTTTTTACTAAATTTCAACCAATTTTAACAAGTCAAACTTTGAATGTTGGCTTTAAAAGACTTAATTGTAAAGTTGAAGTAGTTTAAAAAGTTTTAATGGTTTATGTATAGACGGACAGACTGATGCACACACACACACACACACACACACACACACACACAGACACTATAAGAGGTTGAAGGATATAATAAGATTAGCCATCACACTTACATTTAAAGTGACCAAACACACACACATATATATATGTGTATTTATTTATTTATTTATTTATTTACATTTAGTAGTAGATGAATCTAAAATCAATGCTACAACTATCATTAATCAGTGACACTTTTGCACTTTTAGCAATATACAACAGACTACCTGTAAACTGTCCATTGGCAGTTTGTGAGTCATCTGAGTCATCTGTCATCTGAGACTAGTTATTGGCAGCTGGTTAATGGATGTGTTTTGTGTTTAGAGCAATTAATCTTCTTGAATAAATCTATTTTATCTTTAAGGATGAAGGAACTTCTGATCTGTAAAATTACACATGCCGAGAACCAAATGTGAGCAAAAACTTCTCGGTTACATATGGTAACCCTCGTTCCCTGAAGAAGGGAACGGAGACGCCAAGTCGAGACCGACGAATAGGAATCTCGCTAGAGAGGCCAATCTACTTTGAGTGAAACTAAACGAGCCAATGCACATTGGCGTGCAATCAGCTGTTCAGCCATGCAGCGCAGGTATATAATGAGCAGCAGGTGCGATTGCACTTCAGTTTTTTGCTGAGGTGCCAAGCCTGATAAGCTGGCCGCCCCGGCAGGCGGCAGCAGGTGTGGCGACAGGACGTGGCATCTCCGTTCCCTCCTTCAGGGAATGAGGGTTACCATACGTAACCAGACGTTCCTCTTCAGTTGGTCAGTCTACACCACGTCGAGACCGACGAATAGGAATCACTACCAAAGGGCCAGAGCTGCTGCACCCCATCCAGCGCCCTGTGCAAGCCTCTACCTCTTCTTGCCTGGAAGGACAATAGGAGAGGGCTTACACCGAGTATGCCTGTCACTGTTATTCCGTGAAAACTTACACAGTGAGATTTTTGGATAACACTGGGAAAGTGTGCCCTTTCTATGGGGAAAGGGGGACGCTGCGGAAGCCACATTCTTCCCCGTAGGAGTTATGGGTAACACTTTATTTTGATGGTCCCTTTTGAACGTGCTGTTGACTATAAGTAACTTTGCAACTATATGTCAACTAACTCTCATTAGAGTATAAGTAGACTTTCTGCTTAATATCTGCTTACACTTTATTGTGATGGTGCTCCAACAAACACTCTACTGACTATAAGTAATTTTGCAACTACATGTCAACTTATTCTAATCCTAACCCTACCAGTCTACTAATACTCAACTAACAGTCTAATGAGAGTTAGTAGACATGTAGGTGCAACGTTACTTATATTCAACAGAATGTGTTAAAGGGACCATCAAAATAAAGTGAAACTGAGTTGTAGGGAATACAGATGGACTACCCCGAAGGTTGTACTGCATATGAAATACTGGGTGACTTAGCCCAAGGGAAAGACACAGGCTTCCGTTTAGGAGCAGCCGTGGAAGAAATACACATATGGGATCCCCGTAGGGTCACAGATATGGAACCCAGCCTAGACCCGGTTCTCAAGGATTGAACGGATAAAGGTCTGGAGCCGGACGCTCTGGGCCGAGGGTGTTGGAGGACTCAACGTGTTTTTCACTCTGGAGCAATAAGGGTGGACCGTAGGGTGCAGCAAGCCGACAGAGCCGGGCCTCTCAGTGCTTATACCCGTTTAGGGTGAGAACACGGGAGGAGACTGGCTCTACACGTAGGCTATAATATCTAGCGAACGTGTTAGGTGTCACCCAGCCCGCAGCTCTACAGATATCTGTTAGCGAGGAGCCACGTACCAGCACCCAGGAGGATGCAACGCCTCTCGTGGAGTGAGCATGCAACCTGAGCGGGGAGGGCACGCCTTGTGCTTGGTAAGCCAAGGCGAAGGCATCCACAATCCAGTGGGCCATCCTCTGCTGGGAGACAGCCTTTCCCTTCTGCTGGCCTCCGTAACAGACAAAAAGCTGGTCTGAGATCCTGAGACTTTGAGTTCTGTCCACGTACAAACGCAGCGCGAACAGGACAGAGCAAAGCCAGGGCTTGGTCTGTCTCCTCCAAGGGCAGCGCTTGCAGGTTCACTACCTGGTCCCTGAAGGGAGTGGTAGGAACCTTGGGCACATAGCCAGGCCGGGGTCTCAGTACAACATGATTGTCACCCAGCCCGAATTCTAGGCACGATTCGTCGACCGGAAATGATGATAGAGGCCAGTGCAACCAGCAGCAAAGTCTTCATGGAGAGAAGCTTTAAGTCTGCTGATTGCAAAGGCTCAAAGGGAGCATCCTGGAGTGCTCGAAGCACCAGGGAAAGGTCCCAAGAGGGTATGGAGGGGGGTCGAGGAGGGTTTAACCGTCTTGCCCCCTTTAGGAACCTGACGACCAGGTCGTGCTTTCCTGCTGTTTTGCCATCTATGTGGTCGTGATATGCTGAAATAGCGCCAGCATGTACTTTGAGGGTGGAGGGAGACAGCCTTCGCTCCAACCCTTGCTGCAAGAAGGAAATCACGGACCCTATGGAACATATTCGAGGGGTATTCTCGACGAACAGGCACTTCAAGGCATACACACGTCTTGTGGACGGCGCCCGTGCAGAAGTGATGGTGTTAAGTACCTCTTGGGGTAAGTCATCTAGAACCTCCGCGTCCCGACCAGGGACCACAAATGGAGTTTCCAGAGGTCCGGACGCGGGTGCCATAGGGTGCCACGTCCCTGAGTCAGAAGGTCCTTCCTCAGAGGAATGGGCCAGGGAGGGACTGTCACGAGGTGGGCCAATAGGGATCCATCAGAAGGACCTGCTCCTCGTCCTCCCTGCCTTTGCACTTCTGTGCAAGTAGGCTCACTGGGGGAAACGCATATTTGCGGAGACCCCGGGGCCAGCTGTGTGCCAGTGCGTCCGTGCCGAGTGTTCCCTCCGTCAGGGAGTAAAACAGCTGTAAGTGGGAGGTCTCTGAAAAGGCAAACAGGTCTGTGGCAATGTGGCACTGTTCTGTGTGGTCCAATGAGGCCTGACTATGTATGGCCCATGGCTCCACGTAGTACCTTACAGGTCAAAGTTTTTACAAAAACTAAAGTGGCTTTCTTTTCTAATTAAGCTATAGGCCTACGAGGTAGTTGGAGCTTAATTAAGACAGATCAGTTTCTCTGGAAGATGGAGGAAATACCAAAATACCATGAAATATCAAATCTAATTACATCTATATTAAAAAAGCATAATATAATTAAATTTTTAAAATTCTGTCAAATACAATTTCATGGCAGGTAAGAAATATTACATTTTGTCAGTTTACTCAACATTGGTAGGTGAAGCAAAAAAAAAAATTGGACCCTGGATACAAGCCGTCGTTACATATATATGCACTTTGGTCAATAATTCATAACATTTCTAAGAAGAGCAACTGCTCACGTTCTTGATTAAGATCCTGCTTCTCGACTAAGATACAATGCTGACATCTGAACTACAGTAACCTCTTTTAACTAGCATGTGGCTAATCTGGCTATTAATTCAACCAATAGCCAAGGCTGTGGACAGTAATAAAGAGGTGGTGCTCCTAAAGCAACAGTGAAACTCGCGTTTCTCTCCGTCAGATTATCCGGTGCATAACTCAAAACGACGACCAAAACCAGCTCCAGAAATCAAAGTCTTCATTCAGCTTTCCAATCCTCTGACTGAAACTGTTTGAGTGGCTCGGCGAAACTTCAAAGCGGGAGGAAAAGGGAGGGTTTTTTTAATTTCAGATAAGGCCCCCTGAGCTGAATGTGAACTGCTGGAACTCTAAAAGTTCACATCTTAATCGACGTGACCAGCTGAATTGTGGAGTGAAGAACTCATCTCCAGAGCCCTCATCTCCTGGCCTTTTTTTTTCTCTATAATCTGTATAATCGAAACAGGAAGGAAAGCCTAAAGCAGAAAGAGAAGAAGAAAAACACAGCTACTCTCACTGAAGCCCAGGCTGTTGAGAGACTTAAGCATTCTTAAGTAAGGACAAACACATTTGTTTTGTTGAGCGGGAGTCGCATCAAGTTTATTGATTTACTGTAATGCTGCAATCATTATCGAGCCTTGATAAATCTCTTCTAAAGCAACCAATCTTTTCTGATTTGTTTTCTCTTTTCTTCATATCTTAGATTATTGAATTTCAATAATAGAAAAAAGCCAGTGAGAGTGAACGTTTAAAAATAAATTTGCATTATTACTTTTTAAAAATCAATTACATGAATTTATAATAACAATGATAGAGCGAAGAAGTGAGAATCATTTGAGTATTCATTCACCGTAAGTGCACATTAATTGTAACGCCCACAGTACTTGGTCACATTGAAACAACTTTGATACAATAGCAGGTGACAGAGCATAATATGATCCATTTGGCCTTTACAGGTGTTTAATGATGTTATCTAGGGAAAGTGTTACCCCCACTTATCCTCCAAATATTGAAGGATTATGTTCTCTGCATTTAAAATATATCCAAATGATAAGTTTCTTAGGACTCTCGACAAATTAAAACAGTTAAACCTTCTATTCTATAAATATTTTTATAAATACTCATTAAGACCTATACTGCATTATAATCGTTACAACCAAAGACCTATTCAAAAAAAACATTGACTTCAGGACGATGGAACCGGAAGTGTTAAAATGCTAACTCTATCCAGGTTCATCCCTGTAGCACCCTATCAAAACCATGTTGCTAGCATTGCCAGTGCCATGCTTTACGGTTTAAAAAAGCAAACAATTCACAGCAAGGTGTCATTTTAGAACCATGTTTCACTGCCCAAATACAAATGAGCTTTTTTACGTTTCATAACTGAAACACACAAAGATTTGTTCCCATTACCTTGATTTCCCTCTGTAGTTACATGCTTGTACCACCGTTCTAGCAGTTTGTTTGCATTTTGATGTCAAAAGCAGAGAAATGTTTTTAGGCTACAACACAACACCAACCACAGGGAGAAAATCTTGGAGGGCTCTCCTTAAAATAACAGCAGCTCAGAGTCCTAAACAGAGTGCATCGTGAGCAGATCAGATAAGGGTTTTTCTGTGCAGAATAAAACAAATCCTCCTCCTTGAGGCATTGATCGAGAGTGAAAGGAAGGAATGACTCTGGACAGATTCGACTAGCTCTGTGGTGCTGGGAGTAAAACAGGGGACAGTGATTATCTGAAACAGTAATCTACATATGCATGTAAATCAGAAGGCTGTCATATCCAATGTGTGTGGTGTTTGCCAAACCTGGACTGGAGCATGAAGGAAATGTAATTGATCAAAAGAAAAAAAGTATATTTGATAAAAAATTATATATTCATATTATAAAATTAAATTAAACAAAAAAATAAATGTATTTATTGAGTGTCACATGTTCATTCTAATATGCTGATTTGGTGAGAACCATTTATCATCAATATTGAAAACAGTTGTACTGATTAATATTTTTGTGCAAACCGTGATATATTTTTTTCAGGATCCTTTGATAAATCAAAAGTACAAAAGAAATGAAAGCTTTAGCATAAAGTTCTGCCAGGAAGACTTAATTATTACGTCACTTATTACCTTCACATCTATCCAATCACGTCCTTACACTCGCTGTATAAAAGATTGGTACTTACACACGTTTGAGTTCGCAGATGCTGTCGCGACAACTACCTCCATCCTCCCCACCACCACCAGGATGGTCCTGTCCATACCTCCCAGGGGGGTCGGCTGCGCCCCTGCCTTCATCTTCAGGCAGGAAATGCAGATCCGCTACCCTCAGATTATGAACTACGCCAAAGAACTTCATAAATAATTGCTTGCTGGGCTGTCAATAAATTAATGCTTTGTTACATCATTATATCTCCCGAGTCTTTCTGGTAGAACAGCATTTATATTAAATCTTTTGTAACACTACACGTCTTTACTGAAACTTATGATAAATATATTTAAAAAAATTACATATAAATTTACATATATATATATATATATATATATATATATATATATATATATATATATATATATATAAATGTACATTTATATATATATATATATATATATATATATATATAGTGTGTGTGTGTGTGTGTGTGTGTGTGTGTGTGTGTGTGTGTGTGTGTGTGTGTGTGTGTGTGTGTGTGTGTGTGTGTGTGTGGGTGGGTGGGTGGGTGTGTGTGGGTGTGTGTGTGTGGACCTCTTTAAGCAAAACAACTCAAATATAAATGCAACAGCAAAACAAACGTTCAGCCCTAACAGAAGGACGAAACGTCTCAGGTTACGTATTTAACCCTGGTTCCCTGAAGAAGGAAAGAAGCGCTGCATCGAGACGCTATGGGAACGCCCCTGTGTGATTGTGTCGTGAAGCATGTGTATAATCAGTCCGTCGAGACATCATAGGCGGGTGACGTCATCGACCAGGAAACTATAAAGCACACCTGGAAACAGACCGCGCTAGCTTCTGAAAAGCCGAAGCAAGTCGATCACAGGCATGCAGGGAGTATGGCAGGGTGATGCAGCGTCTCATTCCCTCTTCAGGGAACCAGTGTTATATACGTAACCTGAGACGTTCCCTTTCAAGGGAACTCGAGCTGTGTCAAGACGCTGTGGGAACATTATACCCACGACGCCATAATAACAAATGCCTGTTCTGTGTGAAGTCATTGCGCACACTAAGAAGCAAGCACCCTAGACCCCGGAGTGGAGCCTAGATCCAAGTCATAAAATCTAACAAATGTATGCATTGAGGACCAGCCTGCCGCATCACAGATGTCATGGAGGGAAACCCCCGATAATAAAGCCTTTGAGGCCGCCATAGTCCTGGTAGAATGGGCCCTAACAGCCAAAGGTGAAGGCTGACCAGCCGCTTCATAAGCAAGTGAGATAGCCTCGACTACCCACTTGCTCATCCTCTGCTTGGAAGCAGTGTAACCTTATCTAGGTGACCCGAAACTAGGGTTGGGTATCGGCTGGGTTTTATCCGATACCAGTACCTACTCGGTATTTTTTAAACGGTTCTGGTGCTTAAACGGTTCTTGAACCGGTTACTTAAGAAAACGAAACCGCACACACTTTGTCAAAAAATAATATCATTTTATTTACAGGGCCAAACTGGACACAATATTAACTTAAATCTTTAAACAATATAAATAGAACATATGATAATAATAAATAAACCAATATAAAATAAAAATTCACATTTAGATAATATCAAATAAAACAATATTGTATCAAACAATGTAATAATACTGGAGATTAATAGAGATTACTACCAGGGTAATCTAATGTCGACATGGCTCCATGTTCCCATGTTTTGTCTGCTTGAACCAGTCATGTAAGTTATCTGGTCGTTGTACTAGTTACGGCAGCACTTAGCTTGGCGAGTTTGGTATTTCGTTCCCACTGCATCTTAGCTACACAGCGTTGAGTGAACCTATGAAAGAGAACGTCTCTGGATACTGATGTAACCTATGTTCTCTGACGCTGCGTTCGCTGCCAAGCTCCTCGCGCTGCCGACAAGCTTCCTTTTTCGGCAGAGAAATCTGAGGAGCAGATGATTGCGTGCGCGAGCGTCGAGGCGGCGCCCGCGCCATCAGCCAACGAATTTGCGTGATTCTATATGGGCTTCAGACAATCGGCACAGAGAGGGCGTTCTGACGCGTAATTTTACACTGATGCCCACAAATTAGTTAAAATCTCCCGGAATCAAGAGCGAGCGAGCGAGCAAGAGCGCGCATGCGAGACAGAAGAGACTGTGCTCCAAGCCGTATAGCGCGCGCACGGCGGAGTGGGAGAGAGCGAGAGACCTTGCGTGCGTGTGTGTGTGTGTGTGCACGTGTGCCTCATGAAGCGCATGTAAGACAGAGAGTCAGGCACCGAAATCAGGCACCGAAATTTTCGTTCTAATTCGGTCTGGTTACTACCGTTTACGTTGGAACCTGTTCCCTATTGGCACCGCATTTCGGTACCCAACCCTATCCGAAACAGACAAATAGTTGATCCGATTTACGCTACAGGGCAGCTCTGTGAACGTAAGCATCCAAAGCCCGAACAGGGCACAGCAGATTAAGTTTTTCCTGATCGGGTGTATTAAAAGGTGGAGGACAGAAGGCCTGTAGCACTATTGGGCCTGCAACATTAGTAGGGACTTTAGGACTATAACCCGGCCTAGGGTGAAGAAAGGCTTTCACCATACCAGGTGCAAATTCTAGGCACGAAGGAGCAACCGACAAGGCTTTCAAATCTCCAATTCTCTTGATAGAAGAGAGGGTGGTAAGCAGATATAGCCGCCACATACATCTTCAGGGTGGAAGGAGATAACCCCGCAGAAAACGCTCTTGCAGATAATCAAGTACTGTACCAGCAGGTCAGTAAACAGGATTCAGTTGGTGTTCTCCGCACCAAGCAGAGAACAGTTTCCATTTCAGTGCATACAGTCTTCTCGTGGAGGGAGCTCTAGACTGGAGTGTGGTCTCAACGACCTCGGTCGAGAGACCTGATTCTATGAGCTGGGCCCCCTCAGGGACCAAGCCCACAGTTTCCACAACTCCGGGCAAGGGTAACAAATCGTGCCCCCTGCTTGGGACAGTAGGTCCCTCCTGATCGGAATCTTCGTTCAGAGAGCCATCTAGAAGGGACACCAGATCCGAGAACCAAACTCGGGCCGGCCAGTACGGGGCTACTAATAATAGATGGGCCCCTTCCCAGCGAACCCTCTCCAGAACTCCCAGAAGCATAGATATCGGAGGAAAAGCGTACAGGTAGCCTCGGCCACACCTGAACCATCGCATACAGCCCGAGAGGAGCTGGGTGCATGAGAGAGAACCACATGGAACAATGCGTTGTATCTGACGATGTGAAAAGGTCGACTTGAGCTTGACCGAAATTCTCCCAAAGGAGCTTCACCACCTCGGGGTGAAGTCTCCATTCCCCAGGATGGCCTCTGGATTTGGTCGAACAGTCACTTCAGTGCCCTGAAACAGCTAACCGGCAGGGAACAACCGACTTCACTGTTCTACAACCCTCCTCGGAGGATCCTTGAGATGTGCAGGCACCTCGGTGCCCTGAAGCGGCGAACCGGAAGGGAACAACCGAACTGACTGCTTTACGACCCTCAAATTGCGTCAGCGCTGACTTCCTCATAATCATCCATGTCCCTCAGCAGATCAGCGTTTTATGCTTGCAAAATTTACATGGTATGCGAGCATGCCGCAGCCTGACCCGCTGCCGAATACGCTTTACCCACCAGCCCTGAAGTGGCTTTTAATGGCTTGGTGGGTAACACCGGGTCTTTTACTGATGATGCTGATTCCGGAGAGAGATAGCTCGCGAGTGTCTCTTCTGCCCGAGGCATCGTCACATAACCATAATCTTTAATACCCATAACATTACTATAATTAGATGTTTGATGATTAAAAACACTCTGAGAAAACTCAGTGTGGAGATCGGGAAAAACGGCAAACCCCAACGAGGAGGCTGTGATCTAGATGATAAATATCTTTCATCTAGTAAACTTTTCTTACATTTCTCTTGTTCCTTGGCTGGCCAGTCAATATTTAATTTGGCAACAGCGCAAGTCACAACCTCCATAAGTTCCTCATCAACAGGGGTATGAGAAGGTGAACTCTTATAATCCCCTGCATCAATGCTGACAACATCCAATTCCTCAGAACTGGATAATCACAGCATTGGTGCCTCATCACGGGGAGAAGAAACCGCAGCGCGTGCTTCTCCCTGAGAAAAGGCACTGGATCTGGCAGGTGAAGGCTGAGATAGGGCTGGGCCCGCTCAAACCCCCTTTTCAAATCCATTTGCGAACCCCAAGATGTGCGTCGCCGCTGTGCCTCGGCAGCAGCGGGACCTGCACCAAGGGTAGCGCGCACCGAACCGTCCTCCTCGAAGAACGCCCAGGGTGAGCGGAGCGTCCTCACGGACAGCTTCTCGCAATGCTCACAGTCAGCCCCCTCGAGAACTGACTGGGCATGCTCCACTCCCAAACAAGCAACACAAAGATGATGTTGTGTCCCCACCCGTGATGAAACGGGGGAAGAGAACAACACATCGCTTACAACCTTACTTACTTGCCATTATATATATAAATATATATATATATATCTTTCTGAGAAATTTTGTACTTGCAATGACAAACAAAAATAAATAGACAGGGACAGTATACAAAGAGCGCTTGCTGAAGGCACAGAAGCTAGCGTGGTCTGTTTTCAGGTGTGTTTTATAGTTTCCTGGTCGAAGACGTCACCCGCCTATGACGTCTCGTCTTTCCATTGGACTGATTATACACGTGCTTCACTACGCAATCACGCAGGGGCGTTCCCACAGCGTCTCGACGCAGCTCGAGTTCCCTTGAAAGGGGACAGACCCTGTGAGTGACACAAACCTGACAATTTGAATTAGATAGGACAAAAACCTATATAATAACATCTCTGTATGTACCATTTTCACTCTCTTAGCAGTGCTTATCTTTAACAATAAAGCACATCAACCTAGTGTATGCCTATTTCTCATCTCCATCAATGAATTGCAGATGCTGTGTCCTTGCCTGCCTGGAAATCTCAGACATCATTTATTGGAAAGATAAACAATTGAAAAAATTTGTTTACAAAAGAACAAAAATGCTGCACACTTAAATAGCCCAAGCTCAAGGTTGAACGCAAGTTTTTTGATCATCCATGCTCAGGAGCGTGCCACATCGAATTCAAACGTGCCACATTTTGAGCTGAGTGGATTTTAAATGCAACTTAAAATCTTTGATAATAAGGTAACGAGGTTTTCTGAACTGCAGTGCACAATTCATCTATATATATCTATATATATATATGTCTAAAGTCCATTCAATTGAGTTCAAACTTGTGTCACCATATACTTTCTAACATGTCGCTCTAAATTCTCGCAACATTTTGCAGTTGAACACAAAGGAGTTATCAAAGGAGTTATATATTTATCACTGGGCTGGATGTAAATTTCTGGTTGATTTATTAAACTAATATAAATAAATAAAAAATTGGGATTTGATCCTATTTTTTTCCTATTTTTTTTTTTTAAATATGTGAAGTAAAACAGTTTCTCCCCTCGGAGCACTTGGTTTGTGGTTTTCTGCTCTCTCTTTCTCTTGCTGAAGGCCTCGGAGTTTGTTTTTTGCAGTAACAAAGTGTGGTAAAGCAGGCCCACAGCTATCATAATCCAGCGGTCTGTGGCCCTTTCCATGGCGGAAATTCATGCCTCATCTTTCAAAAGCGGTTGTTCACACTTCAGAGGAGTAAGACAAGCTGCTGGAGGCTCTAGGATGCCGCAGAATTCACAAGCATGAAAATAACAGTAGCCTACATGCAGACGAGCTGAACGGTTATGAACAGAAGGGCAGCGGTACGAGAAAAAAAGTAATTTTGAGCTGATCTGGTTTTTGTTTATTTCACGCATGGCAGTGTTCATCATGACCTCTCTGCAATCTATTCGATCTCAGTGGAGAGTCTGTTGCAGTTTTACTGTGTAGCAAGAATACATTTACATATATTTAGTTCTCAGGATTGCTCAAATTCAACTAATGTTACATCAATGTTTATTTATAATCCATGAGTATTAGCTTTAAGGTAATTTATGCTATACTCCTAAACATTGACAATTTATTTTAAAGCCCCATGAAGTTTTTGGCTTTTAGTATGAATAGCATGTTAGCTTTACTGTTATCTAAGTGTGCCCCAAAACAATGACAAAATTCGCATTTAGAAGATATAAGCATTCAAAACTTACAGTCTCTCACTTCTGCCAATATGGATCAATGATTTTGATGACATTACTCTGCACTTCAGCTTCTCATCAGATTTTCTGTCCAATCAAATGCTCTCTAGAATCTGAAGCGTTCCACCCCCTACATTATAAATAGAAGTTGAAGCTGCTTCTAATATCCTATGACTTGTTCACACATTTACTATTTTATATATGGTGAATGGCACATAGTGCACTATATTGGGGATAGGTTGAGGGAATGATTCAGGCAGTGTAAATCTGCTTTCCATTCGGGGAGAAAGAAGTCTGGTTTCACGTTAGTGTCACGCGAACTGCCGCCGCCGCCGCCGCCGCCGCTGCCGCTGCTGCTGCTGCAGCACACACACACACACACGCACACACACACAGACAGACACAGTCTCTTCTGGTCCAGAGATACGATAGCACAGAGCGGATCATGTGCAATTCGGCACATAGCAGAAAACGTGTCGGATCCTTTTGAATTCTGCACAGAAAGTGATGTGGTGGAGATTAGGAGGAAACTGCAGCTTTACCGAGCTGTGATCAACTAAACCCTACTGGCTAAGGAGCTGTTCGATATGTCCCAACCTGTCTTCCTGTTTCAGTGGGAATTACGTCAACACATTGAATAATGCTGTGCATTTCAAGGCACTTCAGTGGGCCTTTAAGCATATATGCAAATGTACAGTCTATTTAATATTTATATACACAGATCAAATATTGATGCTCTCTACAATGAGAATGTCCCTCCTTCTAAAACCACCTGACAAGCAAGTAGCAAATATCATAGGTCATGACTATGAAATATGGAGCCCCACTGTCACGATTTGGTCTTGTCTCTGTCACATTTTGGTTGGTTCATGTCATGTTCCATGTCTGTCATGTGATTCCCTGTTTGTCATGTGATCCTGCCATGTGTCTTGTCATTGGTTAATCGTCTGTTCATTGTTCACAGGTGTCCCTTGTCTTGCCATTAGTCTGCATTTTTAAGCCCTCATGTTTGCCTTGTGTCCGGGTCAAGTTTTGTTACCTGTAACCACTGTTTGGAAGTTTATGTTAATGTTCATGTTTAAGTCTTGAGTTTCATGCCATGCCATGCCATGCCATGCCATGTTTTTGTTTAATGTTTGATCTTTGATCTTGTTTGTTTATAATTAAACTGCACTTGGGTTCTGCAAGCTCGCCTCCAGTGGACTTCACTTACACCCACACATGACGAAAGAAACAAGAGATTTCTTGTCCACAATTTATTCATGACCACGTTTTATTTGTCTGTTTCCTTATTTTAGTTAAATTGTGGCCACATTGTACTAATTCATTCTCTCATTTCAGTGGCCCCATGCACATGACATGAAATGTATTTTAATTTAGTTATATCATGGCCACAAATAAGTACCATGTGGCCATGACTGAACTAAAATTCTTAATTTGTGGCCACAGTATCTTTTTTAAAAAGGAACAAACCCTTCAAATTGTCCCACCAAAACTTCTTTCACTATAGGTAATATGTCAACACATAAAAGAAAAAAGGGTTTTAAGTTATCAAAATTAGGGATGCTCGATATATTGACAACTGTATCGGTATCGCCCGATAAGAAAATTTGGCCAAATATTAAAGACGATAAATAATGGATTATTTCCTTCAGCTGAAACACTTCAGATGTGCACTGGTCACCATGGTGGTTTTGAATTGCTTGAAATATGATTGGAATTACTTCAAAAAGGAAAATACAGTTAAGTGCAATGTGCAGTGCAAGTCTGTCATAGAGACTACATAAAATTATAATGAGAACATTATAATCGTGTGCTTGGGACACGGCTTTTAATGGTGAGACTTTTGTATTTGTAATCAGGCTCTCAAAGAGTATAAAAATTTTCATTTAGATTTATCTGCGAATATATCAGTTATCGGCTTTCAAATATAGAATTATCGGTACTGGCCAAAATGTTCGGTAATACTTTATTTTGATAGTCCACTTTAGACATCCTACTAACTATAAGTAACTTTGCAGCTACATGTCAACTAACTGTCTTTAGAGTATTAGTGGACTGTCTGCTTAATATCTGCTAACACTTTATTTTGTTGGTCCCCCAATAGATATTCTACTGACTATAAGTAACTTAGCAACTACAAGTCAACTTGTTCTCCTAACCCGAACCCGAACCCTAACACATAACCATAACCTAACAGTCTACTGACAGTCTACTACACTCTGCTAGTACTCTAATGAGAGTTAGTTGACAGTTGAAAAGTTACTTATAGTTAGTAGAATGTCTAAAGTGACTATCGAAATAAAGTGTAACCAAATGTTCCTATATTCATCCTATAGTGAAAATGTATAAATACTAAAAAATTAGAAGGCAATATGCATTGTGCAGATATGAGACCTAACATCATTAGGTGCTTCAGTGAAACTTTTAATAATCAGACCCCATGCAACTAAATTGGACCATGTCTACTAGCTTAGAGATCATGAAAGTCAACTGTAGTGAGTTCCTAAAAGCTGTAATTCTGACTTTTAACAAACATATAATTAAAATTGACAGTCTTTCACCACTGGGAAAAATACACAAAATATTGATAATTGAGCTTTACACTTAAATCATAAACCACTTAAATGGTGTCAAATCAACAAGCCTTCATCGTTAAGTAAAAAGAATAGCTTTGAATTCACATGTTATATAAATAAACGACAAACTCTGCCTTCATTCCATGTCACTTAATAATCTGGTCTGGAAAACTCAAACATCGATAAGTTGATACAAACTGTGGAAAGTCCCAATGTTTGTTAGGGTTATCGTCGTTACCTAAAACTATAGTATTAAAGGCATTTTTGTTAACAGAAATAAATCTGAAATGTAGAAAATATAAATAATAGTTCCTAGTTACTAATATTACTAATTCCAAAAATTAAAAAAAGTTAACACTGGTGCTGTTTAACTGTTTATCAAGACTCCGCTCCGCCAACTGTTGTAAAAGTATGCTATGTCAAATAAGAAAGCTTCACTGTATTATTAAAGTGAATTGGCAACATTATGTGTAAAAACTGTTCTTCAACCAGTATTCAGCAGGTTACACCCCCCCCCCCCCCACTCTCTCTCTCTCTCTCTCTCTCTCTCTCCCTGTCACTGTTACTTTTGTTGTCACACACACACACGCACATTTATCTTGATTCATGTCAGCCTCCAACTATTATTCACATTTGATACTACAAATAAGAGCATTTTAACATCCCCACGGTCTCTCCTATACCTTCACTCCCCCACAGTACAATTTCCCATTCCTCTATCCTCCTCTTTTAAAGTCTCTGCCATTTTTCTTCATTTGGTCTCAGGCTTTTTACACTCATGTCAGTCCGATCTTGATGGCTAAGGTGTCATTTTGCAGATAAATGTTGACGTTCCTTCAAGCATCTAAGTTACTCATAATGGGGGCAACCAGTAAAACAAATCAGAACACACGTGTCATTTTTAAAGGCCAGTTTCAACTGTGAAATACAATGGTGCGAGATTGCATCTTTTTTCATACACCTAACACATGGGTATTATTTTTCTCAACTTTACAATCATAACATTATGTTACCTAATTGCCTATCAAATGAGCAAGGCACAGCAGTACCCCAGAGGTCCATACAGAGACCACTTTGATTTGATTTTAAGATTTGTTGGCTGGATTCAGTGGACCACTGAAGGAGGATTAGAGAGGTTATTTCAGGATTAAAACAGGCTTGTCATTTAATTTGCTCCGAGGCAAATGAGATCAAGCAACATTGCCCAAGAAGGTCTGACTCTTTTACATATTAAGGATGCATTTTGTCTATTTGCATGGGAGAGCGGCACCACTAAACCCTGTGGAAGATTTGCCGTTTAACCCAAAAGATTTCAAAGGTACAACCCGGCATGGAAAAGTCATGAAAAGGTTGTAATAACGTTTTTGGCCTACATACTTAAAGAAATAGTTCACCCAAAAATGAAAATGATCCCATAATTTACTCACCCTCAAGCCATCCTAGGTGTATATGACTTTCTTCTTTCAGCCAAACACAGAGTTATATCAAAAAATATTCTGTCCAGCTTTATATGATTGAATAGTGTCAGAGTTTTTGAAGCTTTGTCCATTGTAAAAGTAATTTATACGACTCCAGTGGGTTAAAAATTGCCTTCAGTATTTGTAAGACAAATATCCATATTTAAAACTTTATAAACCATAATTACTGGCTTCCCGCAAACAAGATTAATTGTTGCCCCGCACTAACATATACAGGTCCTTCTCAAAAAATTAGCATATTGTGATAAAGTTCATTATTTTCCATAATGTAATGATAAAAATTAAACTTTCATATATTTTAGATTCATTGCACACCAACTGAAATATTTCAGGTCTTTTATTGTTTTAATACTAATGATTGTGGCATACAGCTCATGAAAACCCAAAATTCCTATCTCAAAAAATTAGCATATTTCATCCGACCAATAAAAGTAGTGTTTTTAATACAAAAAAAGTCTACCTTCAAATAATTATGTTCAGTTATGCACTCAATACTTGGTCGGGAATCCTTTTGCAGAAATGACTGCTTCAATGTGGCGTGGCATGGAGGCAATCAGCCTGTGGCACTGCTGAGGTGTTATGGAGGCCCAGGATGCTTCGATAGCGGCCTTAAAGGCCATGTTGCAGGTTAACCACCACTGTTGATTAATGGGTACATAAATCACTCAAGATATGTGTATCTGTTACGATGCAGCAAGGACGAAGCAGAGAGTGAATCCAATAGCAAGCACTTTAATAATCCACCAAACCAGAAATCCAGGGTAAACTCAAAACAAGGCACACAAAACAAGGAACTGGGAAAACCACAACATCAAGCAACGACCGACAAACACCAACGGAAGAACAAGGGTATAAATACACAGACAAACAAGCTTAACAAGATAACAAGGGGGTGTGGCTAATCAGAAACACCTGGGGAGACTAATCAACAGAACGGGGAACAGCAAAACATGTAAAGACAGAGAAACACATGACAGACAAGAACAAGGAACAAAACAAAACACCCACACCGTGACAGTATCATTTTTAAAATGTCTCAAAAATGGTCTTAAAGACCATTTTTTTACGTTTCTGGTATAATTTTTTTTTTACGCAACTCTGTGATGACGTCACGTTGGGGAGAAGCGGAGGAAAGGGTGCCTCAGCCTAGTATTAGAACTATGGCGACTGACTGGGATGAGGAAGAGTTGGCAAGAAGAACTAACATGTATTATGGCCCGCAGCCGTATAATTTTGAACCTGCTAGACGTGAGAGGGCAAATGAAGAATTGCCAAGAACTGATGGCCATCAAAGCCAATTGAATGCATAGTCCGAGGAGAATGAGTGGAGAGTTGGTGAAGTGTCCCGTTGAGTTGCTATCATCTAGCAACGCAGAAATGAACACTGGAGCTAGTCTAGCCGTTTTAACTTACGAGCAGCAGTGCACAATAACGACACATATATTTTTTTTACGGTCATTGAATAGCACCGAGTGAAAAATCAACATTTTCTTTATATCTAGTGGCAGTATATGATCATGACGTTAGTTCAGATAAGTACCGGTTACCTTTGCCATAGTGTCGTAGTACTGGTAATGTTTGTCTTTGTCATCTAGAAATAGAAAGCATCATGCTAGCTATTAGGGGTGGAATTATACATGTATTCGTATTGTGTGTGTGAGTGTGAGAGAGAGAGGCGCGATCGAACGGTGGAAACATAAAAACATCGTCATTTTGTTCGTACAGGATATCGTTCAAACTGCAAAGTTTTTACTTATATTTGTGTACACTCGCAATAAAACACAACATTGTGCTTCTGTCACACTCAAAACTCTTGTCAAACTGTAACCTACAACTGTATATATTTCTATCTAGCTGCTAATGTTAGCTATATCTGCTAACGTTATGCTGTCTGCCTATCTCTCTCTATACTTGACTATCTATATATCTAGTCTGTCTATATATCTAGTCTATATATATATCTCGTCTATCTATCTCTCTATATCTATGTATTTATCTAAAATCTGCGCTATCTGAATACTCTCGTCTACTACTCGTCGCTCTCAACAAGGCGGGCAGCGGGCTTTGGTAAATTCTCTCCCCAAGGTGACGTAATGCAATGCATTGTGGGGGAAAGGAGAATCGTTGCAAACCGCTGTAAGATAGTACCTACTTTTTTCGTTTTGTGATACCCAACAACATAAAATACAATGGATAACAGTTTAAATGTTTATTACCAACAAGCAAATTGCACAAATTCGTTGAAAAATTAAACCTGCAACATGGCCTTTAAGCTCATCCAGAGTGTTGGGTCTTGCGTCTCTCAACTTTCTCTTCACAATATCCCACAGATTCTCTATGGGGTTCAGGTCAGGAGAGTTGGCAGGCCAATTGAGCACAGTAATACCATGGTCAGTAAACCATTTACCAGTGGTTTTGGCACTGTGAGCAGGTGCCAGGTCGTGCTGAAAAATGAAATCAGATGGAAGCATGAAGTGCTCCAAAATCTCCTGATAGCTAGCTGCATTGACCCTACCCTTGATAAAACACAGTGGACCAACACCAGCAGCTGACATGGCACCCCAGACCATCACTGACTGTGGGTACTTGACACTGGACTTAAGGCATTTTGGCATTTCCTTCTGCCCAGTCTTCCTCCAGACTCTGGCACCTTGATTTCCGAATGACATGCAAAATTTGCTTTCATCCGAAAAAAGTACTTTGGACCACTGAGCAACAGTCCAGTGCTGCTTCTCTGTAGCCCAGGTCAGGCGCTTCTGCCGCTGTTTCTGGTTCAAAAGTGGCTTGACCTGGGGAATGCGGCACCTGTAGCCCATTTCCTGCACACGCCTGTGCACGGTGGCTCTGGATGTTTCTACTCCAGACTCTGTCCACTGCTTCCGCAGGTCCCCCAAGGTCTGGAATTGGTCCTTCTCCACAATCTTCCTCAGGGTCCGGTCACCTCTTCTCGTTGTGCAGCGTTTTTTGCCACACTTTTTCCTTCCCACAGACTTCCCACTGAGGTGCCTTGATACAGCACTCTGGGAACAGCCTATTGGTGCAGAAATTTCTTTCTGTGTCTTACCCTCTTGCTTGAGGGTGTCAATGATGGCCTTCTGGACAGGAGTCAGGTCGGCAGTCTTACCCATGATTGCGGTTTTGAGTAATGAAACAGGCTGGGAGTTTTTAAAAGCCTCAGGAGTCTTTTGCAGGTGTTTAGAGTTAATTAGTTGATTCAGATGATTAGGTTTATAGCTCGTTTAGAGAACCTTTTCATGATATGCTAATTTTTTGAGATAGGAATTTGGTGTTTTCATGAGCTGTATGCCAAAATCATCAGTATTAAAACAATAAAAGACCTGAAATATTTCAGTTGGTGTGCAATGAATCTAAAATATATGAAAGTTTAATTTTTATCATTACATTATGGAAAATAATTAACTTTATCACAATATGCTAATTTTTTGAGAAGGACCTATATATATATATATATATATATATATAAATTTTTACTCACATTCCATTCTTAATATTTTCCAAGTATATATATATATATATATATATATATATATATATATATATATTTGGAAAATATTGAGAATGGAATGTGTGTAAAGATGAAAAAAAAATGTATATATATATATATATATAGAGTCCAATGCCCAACAATTTGTTGAATCTTTCAGGCTCAGGTCAGGTAAGAGATGCCTACCCAATGAAACTACTGCATCTTAGTTACCACTTTCAAATCCTTTGATAGCTTTGATCAGGAATAGTTCTGTATCGTCTGCATTTGTCATTGTCAGTTGAGACAGTGCATATTTGGCTTGGCCAGTCAGCTGTGAATATCTTGTGCCTTTCCTCAAAAGCTGAAAATGGCTCTGAGAATGAAAAAGCTGCTGTGATTGATGACTACACTCGCCTCAAATATAAATTAAAAAGGAGAATGATTAGTCCTTAAAAGAGATTCGAATGAAAGACGAAGCTCCCATCCACCACACCGAGTGATCTGGGAATCAGTTCCACTGACAGACAGACAGCAGGGTCTCTTAATGGGACACTCCCTACTGGTAAATATTCATATTTATTTGCATTTATTCTCTTGGCAGACGCTTCTTACCAAACCGAAGCTGATGACATTACTGTGGCAGGTGGATCATGAAAAAACAGAAACAAAGTGGCAAATGGCAATAAAATTATTAACAGGAGGGTTAAGTGAAAGCTTATTACATACAAACAAATAATAAACAATAAATCTCCACAGAGAACAGCATCTGTAAGAGAAAACATTTTGCCATTACTCCTGTGAATCTATCAAATGGTTTGTTCAGACAGACCCTCTTTTTCTTTCCAGTTGATCGCAGCATTGAAATTCCCGATAGTCAACATGACAAAATTCAGAATCCCAAAGTTTTATGTCTGGAGCAACAGAGACGTGCACAACATTTGTGCCTCCTATCTGTCAAAGCACAATAAAAAAAGAGATTCTTTCCAAAACAATTACTTTTTTTTTTTTTTCACTATCAGAGAAATGGATTTCTGATCACTTGTCCGTCCCAACAACATTGTTTGCTTTTGCATCACCATTTGGAACTCTAAAATAGTTTGGACAGCTCAACAGTCTCCGTCCCTCTATGTACAAAAACTGTATGTTGTTCAATTGGTTGGCACTAGTCCAGCCAACTGAGCCATCTGTCCTCTTTCAGTTCTTGACAATGCTATGTTGGACTTCATGTCCAAAAACTGTTGTCCAATGGTGTACAACAGGGCTAAAAATAAGAAAATGTGTGTTATCTGAAATAAATTCAGTTTCCAAAAAAAATCATACTGTAAGGTAAAAGACCCCCTAGGATTAGAGCAAAGGACCCTGACACCAGCATTTCTTTAGAAGCAAGATAATTTTAATAAAAAACAGTGGTCACGCTTTAGTTTGGGGAACACATATTCACTATTAACTATGGCTTTTGCCTCAATAAACTCCTAATTTACTGCTTATTATTAGTCAAGTCAAGTCACCTTTATTTATATAGCGCTTTTTACAATACAGATTGTTTCATGTTGTACAGGTGCTGGTCATATAATTAGAATATCATCAAAAAGTTGATTTATTTCAGTAATTCCATTCAAAAAGTGAAATTTGGATATTATATTCATTCATTACACACAGACTGATATATTTCAAGTGTTCATTCCTTTTAATTTTGATGATTATAACTGGCAACTTATGAGAACCCCAAAATCAGTATCTCAGAACTGGCACTTCAGGGATGCGTTGTCGTCGTGTCCATTCGATGGTCCTTCATCAGATCTGGATATGGCCTGGATCCGGCGGACTGTGGTAAACCTCGGGATAAACAGAGAGACTAATATTAGCGTAGACGCCATCCTTCTTATGATGTACCAAGTACATCAGGATTTATGGGAAGTGTTCCCGGTTCCGGCTGATCTAATCTATGCAGCCTAACATTGAATTAGTGAGTAAGGTAGTTGTTGTAGTGGTTATGTTTAAGATTAAGGGATGTAGATTATAGTCATGCAGAATAAGGCATTAATATGTGCTTTATACATATAATAAACAACCAATATACTAGTAATATGCAAGCTAATAAGCAACTAGTGAGAATTGGTCCCTAAAGTGTGAAAATAGCAATATAAAATTGCAACATTTAAAAAAAAAAAACATATATATATATATTTGGATATGTGTCACATTTGGTTTTAGGTTTTATATTAATGTCCATGTTTTCATGTCTCTTATTTGGAAGTTTTCTCTTTGTCATGTTCCTGGTTTTGTCATGTGCTTCCCCTGTTCATGTGTCTTGTTTTCAATGGTTCATTATTTCATTGTTTAATTATGTTCAGGTGTTTCTTTTTTGGTCATTAGTCTTGTGTGTATATGTATAGGCCTCATGTTTCATTGGTCTCTTGCCTAGTATTTTTCCCTGTTACTGCTGTTGGTGAGTTCAACTTCAACTTTTGTTTATTTTGTATTTTGTTCATGTTGGGATCTAAATAAACTGAACATGGGTTCTTTAAACTCGCCTTCAGTGGATAACTGTGACAATATGATGACTTCTTGAATTATTTTAACACAAATAATTTTAACACAAGTGTTTAGGAAAGTGTCTCATCCTGTGTTGGTTTTTGGAGACAAGAAAATCGAATGTTAACAATGTTGTACTTAACAGAAACTAGCCATTTAGCTTTTCTTTGCACCCATTACTGCATATTTGCGACCCCTAAATGACCTCCTTGATAAGTGGCCAGGTTGTTGATTAATTTTACAGTAAGTTTAGGTCATGTTTCTTAGAGGTTTTGAGATGTCAGAGATGAGGAAGGGGGTTAAATAATTACAGGATGAATCCGAGGTCTTTAATAGAGACTTGACCCACTACTTACAACCCTTCAGCCCCACCCATGCGCACTGATTGCACTTGTTAAGTTTGCTCCTTTTCTTATTAATAAGCAGATTGGTATTACTGCAAGTGATAAACCAACAATACAGCCAAGAACAGCTTCCTTCCCTCTCCAAAGCACCATAGAAACAGAGTAAATCTATCATTACTGTGACATCACTGCATCCTGCTTGCATTCAAACTGATGATGGCCTTCATGGAGAGCTCAGATGGAAGTTTTATTCAAATGATTCGCCGTGCGTGGAGGGGAATCAGCCATGAGAAGAAATTTGCCATCGTTGAAATGTGGACCTTATAGCTTGTGAAAAATAATTGAATGAAGCTCTTTATAAATGAGTTGCACAGTACAGTCTCACATTGTACACCCATATGCTTACAGTGGGGTCCAAAAGTCTAAGACCACATTAAAAAAAATTGAGGATTAAAAATCTCATTTTAACCTACAGTAAAAAATGATTATCATTTTATTTATATGAATTAATATATATTTTTTTTTTAAGTTTACGTATATGGACCAATTTAAGAACAAAGAAAGTTTAAAATGGAAAACAAAAAATCTCCCACTAAATCAGCTTAGATCCCAATTCTCTCCTAGTTGTGACTGATAAGTGGTGCATCCCGGTGGTCCACTTTCAGCACAAACACATTTATAATGGCCATCACTGCCAACAGCCCTGCTGTGATGACTGTGAATAAGTGAGGTTACTTAAGTTTCTTAGTGCATAAAGAAGCCAATTAATCTCCTCTTATTCAGCTCATCGATTGCATCAAGTGATAAGTCTGAAAAGGCAATTTCAGAAAAACTAATGCTGACAGTAGCTGTTGGCTCATCACAACTTAAAACTGCTTAATGGTGTTTCGGTATATCACTAAATACATAAACAAATCTGTCATAACAATATCTGTCTTGATTGTCTGTCATGGATGGATCGATAAATCCTTGGAGATTCTATTCTAGCTCTCGGCTCCAGTTTTCATGAGTACTTGTATATTACATATGGTAAGGAAGATGTTTTCTTGCCCATCTAAATCAGTCTCAGCATTTAACAAAGTTACAATGTGAAACAGTTTAGACACCACTCATCAAAAACATAAAATATGCTCAGTTTAAGATTACTTAATAACACAGAGCAATATTGGACCCACAAGGCAGCTGATACAAGACAAGAAGACTTGTGAAGCCTGCAGCCCCTTCACTGTTACCCACATACAAATTTGTACGTATTACTGTTTATGAATATTAAAATCGTGGCATTAATGTTTTGACTCTATTGTGTTCAATTGTCATATCAATTGACATGTTTTCAGTCACATTTACTTTAGAAATAATAACATTTCGCTCTGTTCATGACTTCTGCTGCAAACTAGTTTCGGAGAATTACTTGATGTTAAACAAGACTACACTTTTAAACCTTAAAATGAATAACATTTTTTAATCATTTAACCATTTTGTAATATTGAGTTTGTTTGCCGTGAGACGCAAAAGGCATTTCCTCCTATACAGGGACTGACAAAAGAACCATAAAATACACCAAAGTAACATAAAAAGTTTTTGGAATAATTCCTTATTCCTAGGCTGGGATAGTGTAGAGCCCTTTGAAGCTGCATTAAAACTGCAATTTGGACCTTCAACCGAGTCCACATAATAATCCTGGAATGTTTTCCTCAAAAACCTTAATTTCTTTTCGCCTGAAGAAAGAAAGTCATGAATATCTTGGATGACGTGGGGGTGAGTAAATTATCAGGAAATTTTTATTCTGAAGTGAACTAATCCTTTAAATCTTGTTTTCTTGATTTACAGCGAGTACCATGTTTTACCATGCCTAATATCGATCTAGCTCACTTCAGTGTGCAACAAGTGTCTCATATAGTAGCCGCCAAGGGAACGCACAGAGTAGCATTATAACAACTTTCAACCCACTCAAATGTATCTAATATGATAAAACAGTGCTGCGTTACCCCACATACACATGACCGGAAGAAGCGGAAGCGGTCTATAGGATAATAATCATCATTAGCAATCGCTCCAGCGGCCTCGTTCCGCTCCAACAGCTTTCCTAGCATTAATAAATCTTTAATACATTACTTTAATCTTTAATACATTAATTTAATACATCATCCATGAATATGATTTCTGCCCATCATATTCTCCACTGGCTGAAGAGGTGAAGACAACAACTCCCATGATTCCGCGAAATCAAAGCATCATCAAGCTACGCATTTGTTTTGAATAAACAACCTCTAGTGGTGAAAAATGACAGTGTGCCTTTAAAGCAGAAAGGATTCTGATTGGCTGTCAATGTTTTTATCATTCATCAGCTGAAAAAAAAATGTTCTATAAATGATTCCAATGATATAGTTTTTCTGTGCCGTTATCGTTATAGATGTGGTGTGGACTATTGTGTGGTGCTTTTCTTTTATATTTAGAATGATTTTTTTTATAGTTATCGTCGTCCTTGGTGAGAATGGACCTTTAGAATGGAATTGCTGTCAACTCATTTCAGAATCGATTCTTTTGGGAGACAATAACTCCATTTATTGTGCAATTTAATCTTTGAAAATTTGCAGACCTTTTACATTCACAAAAAGCTGAAATTCACCCTACATGAAATGTAATATCTGAGAAAGCAAAATAAGGGCACTTTAAAGGAGTGGGTAGGTGGGTGCGTAGGTAGACAGACAGACAGACAGACTCTGTGATATCTTGGGTGTCCCTTAAGCAGAACTCGATTATTTGCCTGCTGTTCTGTGGGTTTGCTGGGTCCCTCGGATGAAGCTGCTGAGACTGTCTGCTCTGGAAGTCTGTGCTCTCTAATGATGGCAGGTTAGCATGAGAGTTTGACAGGCACACCTGCGCCAGGCTCACACGATGCCAGATCTGTCTCTTTATCAGCTGAGGATACATTTCTGATTGAGGGTACCTCAGATTGTTAAAAATGTTTAAGCATAAATACCCACCAAACTCCAGCTCCATTCATTGCATTTTTCAATGGTATTTGTTCCTCTGCCCCAGAAGTCAGCCTGCAAACACCTGGCCTTGTTAACTTCACACCAAAGAACATTCCCTTTTAACTTCTTAAAAATGAGCAACTATTTAAATTTATCATTGTGGTTCCTGAGTTGGAATACATCCAGAGCCTCTTATATCTGCACCCTTTCATTGAGTCTATTCTTTTTGCACATTTTTTTCCGCTACTCATTCATTCCATTGAAGCTTTAATAACATGTTTCGTTTTACCAGGTGTGCCTCATGATAAAAATGAATGTTTCTCATATAGCTTGCACCCGTTAATTCTTTTCCACTAATTATTGTACTGCGGCTTGGCGGAAAGGAAAATCGCACTTTCCTTCATGTCTTTGACTTTGTGTGCTCTCGCTTCCCTTATACAGAAGGGACCAGAACTTGCGATTAATTTTTAAAATTATCATGGGAAATTTTGCTTTGCCTTTTGCTTTGCATGAATCAAAATCATCTTTTCCTCTTTCCAGCACAACAGTCCAGTATTGTCAAGCATAAATATCCATTTAATATGTATTCATCCATATTATCGGAGCAATTTTTCAGGCTATCAAGTACTATTCCAAAAAAAAAAAAAACCTGAGAAGTGACATCATAAGCTACTGAAACAACCAATTTCAATAAGCCCTATTACAGAATACCATTTTTAATTTATAAAATAAAACTGAAATTACATCATATGAACAATCAACTGTCAGTCAATAAACTGTTGTAAGTTTCACAAACCTAAAATACACATCACAATAATCGGTTCCCGATTTGGTTTTGTCGTAATCTGGAGCCCTTTTGCCAGAAATCAAACGTCTGAGAAGGTAAGACTAGATTCAGCACCACTTCACAATATTTCTTTATCAGACACTTCCACAGAGTGCTGTTAAATGTACTTTCTTGGAGATAGCTTGCATTCAATTTGTTCTATTCAGTTTGTTGACATCTACTAAAGTTGATTTTAATTTCACTATATTACCTCTGAGAGATATCCTGTCATGTGAGGTTAAACTAACCAAAATGAAGTCTACGGGCAGGTAATGTGGCAAGCCATGGGGTACATTGCTCCTAACAGGAGGATGTGAGACAAATCAAACTTTATAGACATTAAGAGAAGTAGAACTGTTCTCTACAAGTCAAACTGTGCTGAGTAGCTTTTAATCAAAAGTAAGAAGCACAACTAAATTGAATAAAATGTTATCCAAGAGCCAGAAAGGGAAAGTGGAATTTATGGTACATTATGTTGCCCTGATAAACAGACTTGATCTGAAATTTAGCCCACACAAGTCATTCCATCACCCACTGCTCAAACTCTTATCTCCTACTACTTACCCAAAACCAGCTCGGAACATTGGCCATATTGATTTCGTGTACACTTCTACAATACACTGGAGACTTTCAGAGCGATGAGAAGCACTTTTCATTCATCAGGCATTTCATTTTCATTTTTGCTTTTCATTCTTCAAGCACAAATACAAAAACATTAGTGTCCTTATATACCGAAGCATGAGGACTAGCAACAGGGTTTGTTCTTTATTACATAAGATGCTTCAATTACGGATCTCTCTATGAAGTATTTTATTATTTCTGCTCTGTTGGAATTTTATTATTATAATATTAGTAAGAGTTTTAATATCCAGTGTAGTTATACATTTTCACAGTCTGCATGCTGTCAGGCTTCTGTCTAGTCTATTTCTTGGTTTTGTGACAGAGCCCTGATACTCCTGTTTTGTCTTGTCTGTGTGTCTTGTTTTATGTGGTTTTATGTCAGGTTTCTCTTGTGCTGTGTAGCATGCAGCTTCTGTTTATCACTGGCTGCGTGCTTTCATGTTGTCTTGTTTTGTATGAACACGTGGCTTATGAGTGTTCTCGTTTTGTGTTAGTATATGGCTTGTAATTTCTTTTACTGGCCACGTGCTTGTGTTTTTGTCATGTTTGGTGTGAGCACATGGCTTGTCATGTATGTTTCCTTGCGCCATGTGCTCTCCTGTCGATTGTCTAGCCCCTCTCATCTTGTTACCTGATTATTGATTCACACCTCGGGACTCAGCCGTGAAGCCAGTGCTGAAGCGGCTCATATGGAGCCAGCCATGCGGGGTTACTGTGGCTGCGGCTGCCATATGCCCCAGGAGCCTCCGAAAAAGTTTCAATGGAACCACTGTTCTGCTCTTGACAGTATTTAGGCAGTTCGGCACCGAACGGACACGTTCCTCTGTGAGGCGTGCCATCTGTTGGACCGAGTCCAGCTCCATACCGAGAAAAGAGATCCTCTGCACGGGGGCGAGTTTGCTCTTTTCCCAGTTGACCCGAAGACCCAACTGGCTGATATGTTGGAGCAACAAGTCCCTATGTTCGCACAACTGCTCCCGAGACTGAGCTAGTATCAGCCAGTCGTTGAGATAGTTGAGGACACGAACACCATGCTCTCTCCACGACCTTCGTAAAGACGCGGGGCGACAGGGCCAGCCCGAAGTGTAGGACCTTGTCTTTCTCTCATCAAGACAACATCAACAAAGATCAACTGCAGCCTCAACAAATTGCATCAGGACAGTCAAATGGGCGAGACATGCAAGTAACAAACTTAGTTTCATTATATGATACATTGAGTATCCTTACCCCTTTTTAAGAAGGGAGTGTTAGAACTAAACTGATGGTTTGCTCAAGGCTGTTGATCTGCTGAATTTCAACTTCTTGCTTTCCTGCTTCAGCTCTCTTTCCCTTGGTAAACTGTATGCATGTGTATGTTAGAGTAGTTTAAATGTTTAGTCTAGTTAATAAAATCTTGTTCATGTCACACGTAAAGTTGTCCATACTTGCTCTTAGTAGTACTGTAAAGTAAGAAAGACATTTCCCATACCCCGGAAATGTACATTTCTTAGAAATAATAAACGATTAACAATGAGTGTTCACGGAACAAACAGGTTAATTGATTAATTCTATTAACTGATCCAAATATTCATAATCAATTATAACAAGTTATGATTGATTATTAATATTTCTTCAGAGCTAATTTGCTACATTAATCTTCTAGGTTGTTTAGTTGTTCCCTGCCTGTTTGTTTCTATGGTTACATTAATTTACTTAAGCCCTATCACTTTCTGTTAGTTCCTTGTCTTGCATTGTTTTACGTCAGTGTGTTAGTGGTTGTGTTCCCTCTGTGTTATTCTCCAGTTTAATGTTTTGATTCTTTGATTAAATACCTATTTTCAGTATCTCACTTGTCATGCGCTTCATAACGGCCAACAACTGTGACAAGGATGTTGTTATTACTGTAAATTAAATATTTATTCTTATTATAAAGTTATTCTTGTTATTCAAAGCATATGACATTTTATTTAAAGCAGAGCAGACAATCATGTGATTGACCACGTGAGCAGCGCTTTCCTGGGTTCGGCAAAACTCGCTCCTCCACAGTGGTTCACGTTTATGTTTTACGTTAAGTATTTTATTTTGTAATTTGGTTTAAGGTGTGTTCGATATCGGCTGCGGCTGGATGTAACTGATCGGCGAGAGTTGACGTGCAGGAGAGGAGGAGCTGCAAATGGAGACGTGAAGTCGGACATTTTCTGCTTCCCGTATTCGACACTTGTGCTGCGTTTGCTTACTTTACCACAGCTGAAGTGAAATAAATTCAATATTTGTCTAATACAAAGACGTTTCAGATACGTTTATATTTAATACTTTATGTACTGCTTAATACAGCGTCTGTTTGTAGGCTACAATAATAAGTTCAACATAAGCCTATACTATTTAAATACATTATATTAAATATACAGTTTTATTTTTATAAACATGACACAATATAACATCAGAACTACATGAATAGAGCTTTTACAGTTACTAAAAACAGATTTGTGAGCATTAGTGGAACTGAAGGTGTGAGAATAAACTCAAAACACACGTGATAGTTGTCTCGTCATCAAAGCTCGTGCAGCCACTCTTGAGAAGCTGCGCTGGCTGAGTCCTCCGGCTACTTTTTACTCTTGCGGTACTTTGATGGCATACGTCACAGTCATGTGGTGTCGGCACTGCCTCAAGTCGGACACAATTTCTAACCGGCATGCACTGCTTCAAGTCAGCCGCCGACCGGTCTGTATTAAGTCGAACAAGCCTAATCTCTAGGTTCCAGGTTTTATCATGTGATTCATGTCCCATCATGTGATCATGTCATGTGCTTCCCTAGTCTCTTGTGTCATGTCCTATTGGTTTATTGGTTCATTGTGTTCAGGTGTGTCTTAAGTCATTAGTCCTTATATATAGATAGATATATTTCTAGATAGATAGATAGATAGATGCATGCATATATATATATAGCCCTCATGTTTCCATTGTATCTTGTTTAGCTTTGTTTGTGTAACAACTAGTCTTTGGTTCTTTTGTATTTGGATCATATTTTGGTTTCAATATACTGCACTTGGGTTCAGCTGCAACTCGCCTCAGTGGACTTTTCTTTTGTTTTATTAATATATATATATTAATCCAATCATAACATGTTTGGTTCTTTCTGAAAATGTAATTTTAAAACTTAAGGTCACTTGTGCCCAGAGGTCAGGAGACGTCAGAATCCAAACCGTAATTGATGGTCCAGAAGCAAGAGATAAAGATGAAGTTCAAATGTTCAATACTCCAGATAGGTTTTCCTAGCGGCAAAAGACCCCCTCCCCTCACAATTCACACATTTCCTTTCCTTATCTTTATTTAACCTTGAATCAGAAGATAGAAGCCCTCATCTGTGGTCTCAGCCCCGTTGATAGACACAATTTATTATCTTGTCGCTTGTTCATGCACTTTCATTTTTTCCCCCACCATCATTTATTTTCTTCTCTCCAAAAATAAATTCATCTCAAAACCCAGGCTCAGCGACAGGAACAAATCAATGTGTTTCTCATTTTGGACTGTAAATTCAGACTTTGTTCGGAAAGCTATCGCTTAATCTAATGTTAAAAAGTGTGTGGAATGTGTTGAAAGAGCAGGCGATGGATGTGGCCATTTAGTTTTGATGGGATTCTTAGATCATTAAGCTGTGCTAGATTTCATTGGACGAGAGGAACTGAACTCATCTCCTTTTCATCTGCCTTTGATATTCACCACCGACACGAGAGTCTAAAATAGACTCTTGTAATTTAGCTGGAAACTCTGGAAATGCCATTTTATTTAAGTCAAACTGGGGGCGGTGTAAATACATTTTTGAGTTTCTCATATTTTAGTGCAGTGGTTCTCACTTAGTTTTGTTTCAGAACAGTTTTGTTTCAGAAAAGTAAGCAAAAATGTCCTTAAAATCAAACATTGAAATTTATTAACTAAATATGCCCAAAAATATGCTATATAATTAAAATGAATCCTGGATTTTAAATGTCTTCTGGCCAGATTTACTAAACAGTGCAAAAAAGCGTGAGACCGCAATCCCTTAAAAGCGCAGAATGGAGTGGAAAGTTCTGCAGCTGATCTGCTGACAGTGTGCAAATTAAAGAACACAGACGCAGCCAGCTCATTTCCATAATGACCAAGGCAATCTACCAAGAGCAACGAAAATTAGCGTAGGGTCGCAGCAAATTAAAAAATAACGTGGCTTGGTAATCGATATGTTCGGATAACGTCTTCCTCTGGCATTCCAAGTAAATTAACAAGAGTGGAGAAAATTCTCTTCTGTCTATTCTCAGCGATGCCATCTACTAGCAGCAAATATCACAGCCATTTCAAGCGCAAAATGGGATCTAAAGACATTTTTGGGGCACTAAATCATGGCACAAATACTAGTAAATCAACTACATTAAGGCACCTACTACATGATAGTCGGGTCAATTTTGGGCCCAATCTGACAATAGGTAAAGTCCAGATTATCTTGATGGTTCTACAGATTATTTTATCAGATTTTCCTGTGGTGTGACATGTGTTTAGAGTGATCCGATCTCAAATCGTAAATATTCAATCATAAATCCTGTTGTGTGAGGGGAACCACGAGAACAAACGTGCGCACACTCTGTAGATTTATACCCAATCAGAAAATGAGCTGACGGAAGACAGAAGCATAACACAACTTAATTCAAACCTTTTTCTTTCTTTTTTTCGCAAATTTTCTGTAAAAAGCAGTTCAAACACAGTTATCGCCATTTCTTCTTGCCCGTCATCTGCCATGTTTGTTTACTCTAAAGCTACGTTTGACCATGAGAGATTGTTGCGAGATTTCTCATGTTCACAGTCAGGACTGGAATCTGTTTGTGTGTGGTGTTCTGTCTTGCTCAGATCACAGCATTCCACACACTATAGAAACAAAAACAAAATCTATGATTTTTCTATCATCATGTTTGTGGTCTCTCACATTTTGAAAATCGTACAAAAATATATATTAAAACTCTTTTAGTGGGGGCCAGCCTTTAGTAAATCACATGGCATGATTCATTTGAATACTCTCCTCCCTTCAATTTTGCATCTGAAAGTGAACAAATTCATATGCAATAAGGTCAGGCACAAAAAATAACTGTCCACGCCTTTTCATTTATAATTTCTCACTATGTGTCTTTAGTAATTGATGACAGTAGTTTTTAACGCCAAAATAGGATTTGCACTGGCGCAAGCTGTTGGTAAATCTCGCCCTTAAAGTCACACATTTTTTTGCTTATTATTTAATAAGGAAATAACATTATATATAACATAAATACCAAACCAAATGTGTTGCTTTATAGGACAAACTCTCTGCACCTGCAGTCCTGATCCCAGTTCAGACCATGGTCCCAGTTTGGCCATTTCATCCTTTGTTATCCTAATTGTCACAAACACTGAATGTAATTAACATTAACAATGTTAGAATGATTTGGTCAAACATTTGCACAGTCTTCTAAACCATTCAAAACAGTCCAAAATTAAATAATCAGTTACTGCATCACATCTTTGTAGTTCGGTTTGCTTTGATTAAGCCATTTTCAGTAGAATGAAACATTTGCCACAATATTTCACTGATCTTCTCAAGTTTGCATAAAAAGGTCCAGGCAGTAAAATCAACATTGTAAACCATTTTGCTATTACAGACCTCAAGTCTCACCAGTTTTATTCATGTTGACGGGTGACTACGGCATTAATTAAAGCAGCAGATTTCATTTTCATCAGACAACTGGGTAGTTCCATAATTAATTTTGAGTCTTAGTGTATAAGTATATAATATCATAATAAGTATACTTAAGAGCTCATGAATATCACACAAAAAAGTTTGAGGAAAAAATTAATAGAAAAATGGCTCTTGAACGGGCACTCGAGTTCTTATGGTTGACCCCTTTATCCACTGTAATAAATTTCCTCTTTAAGAAATATTAAAATATCATGCAGCTGTACTCAAGCCATCATAACAAAGTGCTCGGAAAAGCCCCAGCATTCAAACAGTCATTAAAAATGGCCCCACGGTTTAGATGACCCTTGAGTACAAATGAATTGGAATGGGTTAGTGGGAAAATTATTGAATGTAACTGCCATGAAATTCTAAATTTAGCAATACGTCATCTCACATATAACATTTTCAAATACTGCATAATCTATTGCAGCCGTTTTGACTTCTATTCATTACAGGATATGAGTTCTTGATATCAACAATTCAATTTTCACTAGTTAAAATGCAACTTCTTGATATCAGGAATTGGATTTTTACTAGTAACAATTGCAATTTTTCATATCAGGAATTATATTTCCACTGGTAAAAATATTAATTCTTGATATCAACAATGACGTCATCACTCGCAGAATTACAAATTCATGATATCAAGCCCTGACGCATGCATTTCATTTTAAAAAGTTGTGGAGACACATCCTAGATTCAAATCCTCATAACATTGTTCTCAGGTCGGCTCAGCATCTTTCCAGGTGGGTGAGCCGAAAACCAATTCCCACAGGGTTTCTTATTCTTATCTTAAAACACTTTGTTATTCAAGCTCCCACAGCCAAATCAGAGTCAAAATGTGTAGTGTTTTTACACTGACCTCTACAAAGGCAGGGTTGTAGCATTTTTCTTATGGGATCACTCGTCATCCCTGCCCTGTCCTCCTGCCCTTCCATTTGTGTCCCATCTTCTGTGCCAATCATCTTTCCATTAGTATTCATTTATCTCTTTATAGCTTAGTCCCTCTTGGCCTCAGGGAGGTCTCGCTCCCTATTTTTCTCCCATTGTTTTTTATCTGCCCACATCGACATGCTTGGCAACCTGCCACTCCGCCACATCCCTCTCTCACTAACACACACACACTAAAAGCCTATCAATTAATGGTCTGCTGGCACAGGGACGCACAAACACGGACAGATACACTCCCACCATATAAAGGAATATAATTGGCATGTGTCATCCATATACTTTATTTATTTATTTTTCTGTGACTTCGTTTTGCTAACTCGTGTTCACCAGCTTGATTCACTTTAATTGTTATTTGCCAAATGGCACAGATTATAGTATTCCTTTGATTACACAGACAACGAGATTGTTCTTCAAATGATAGTTTTTTTGTGGTGGCACCGTTGCCTGTTTGCAAAGCTCGGTTTGATGAATAGAAATAACATACCGATTGAACCCTCATTTGAATTAAATGATTGCAAAACATACTTTTCATAACTATAAAAAGGCTGCCATGTGATGCTTTCGATTCTCTAAAAGTTTCTAGATGGCAGTGCACCTGGTTTCATTCAAACAGCCCCCTGTTGCTGAAGTTCATTTTCTGTCTTGTGTTTCAATTGGGTGTGAAACTAGCCGTCAAAAGGACACTTTTCCAATCTGCAAGTGACAGCCTTATTTCTGATTGATGGCTTCTGCTCAAGTAGAAAAAAAAGTGAAGAAGAAGAATAGAAGGACAATTAAACGGATCAGATTGAGAATACTTCACTAAAGTTGTTGTCTTGCTGCTTAATATGTGAGAGTTTGTACACGAAATTACGAGCCACTTGATATTCACAGGTGACAACACTTCACATAAATAGATTGTTTTATGCAAATTAGGAATACGTGTGGTATGGCTGTGTATACCATTTCTTTAAGATTGAACTAATATAAGATATTAGCCACACCACTCACCCCTAATTTTACAGGTATAAGATATTTCCTTTCTCAGTTGGCACCTAGTGGCAGTCATAATGCAATTTCAGTTTGTTTGCAAAATATTTTCAATTGGAACATATGGCTTGTTTAGTTATGATGTTAGGGGTTATACACACAAGACACTTGAGTTTATCAAACATAATCTCATGGCAATTCATTTACATTTTGGCAAATTGGTGGCTACTGGATAATTCATTTAAATTTGTACGATTTCATTCATATCTTTTCTACTTACTCCCAACAAAACTTTTGGTTTAGGGGTGGACATTTATGCTTTCTTGTTTTTCTAAAAATACGTTTTCTTTCTGATCACATTGTACAAATTCATGCGAAATCGACACCTGGCGAAATAGTTATGTTTTCTCATGAGATTGGGTTGGTTTATCTTTTTCCAATTTTTATCCATGTAAACATGCTAGACAGACTTTTGCCCTTCTGACATGTTTCTCTGTCTTTTCAGATGCTTAGATTATGAAATCACACATCCACTCTTCACAGTCACTGTATGGAAACAAATTCCTTCAGGTCTATTGTTTGTCAGAAGCAAAAGCAGCATTAGATAGATCATGAAAAAAGAAAAGTGATTGAGTGTTTTCAGATTTTGGTCAGGTTCTATTTCATCTACAGTATTTTGCCAATAATTCTGAACGTGCACCCAAGCAAACCGGAAGTTATACTAACACAAAAACTGACCTAAAACCAAAGCGTAGCTTGTGGACAATTCATTCGACCAGTTGAATCGAGTCCGCCTTCAAACCAGAATATCAGAATGATTTCAGAAGTATAATGTGACACTGAAGACAAGAGTCATGGCTAAATAAATGGGATTGCTAACATATCTATCTTCACAAAATAGACCTTCTTGACCTGAACCTAAGCTGAAACTCAACAAGTTTCTCCCCTACACTTATATATAATATTTACATGTCTTGTATGTATAAGCAGAGCCACCTACAACCACTCTCCCTCTGCAAAAGCAAGCACACATCAGACATGCAATATGATGATGCATTCCAGATTCCTTATATGTGACTACATGTAAGAGTGATTACACATGGCTTCTGCTGTGGGTTTGATGGAGACCCGTTTCATTGGGGAGAAACACAGTGTAAATCGAGTGTGCAGAGCAATTTAAAAAGTGCCTTCTCGTGCAGGCTGACACTGCAGTGAGGGGATAAAATATAAAGCAGACCCTGGAGCGCTTGGCAGCACTGCGATAGAAGTGTCAAACACGCTTATGAGAGAGTTTTTACTGCCTCTCTAACCCCCGCAGTCAATGCAGACAGACACTAAAGGATCCACCAGCTTGTGTTCCTATTGTGCCACAGTGGGACTCGGCTGTCAATTCATCAGAGATATAAATATATATACATTCACAAAAGTGCAACAAGAAGTGTCTTCTGCTCAGTCTTCAGTGGTTTCGTCAGATGAAGGCATAGCTGGTTGGAAATACATTAGATAATGTATTTCAACAACATACGTCTTCCTAATATCACTTCATTAGGGTTGCTTCAAACTCTTCAACTCCATGGTGATCTAAACTAACTTTTATATTCCCTGCTAACTGAATGCTAACCAGCGGTTTCAAATAATAGAGAAGCAATAACACCCACACCTTTTTTAGGTTTGAGCCTAAAAATAACATATCCAAAGTAAAATTGTTGCAGTTCTTGATTAGTTATTAAAATGAATAAAAGTAGTGTACAATGAGTTCAAAAATGTTTTTAAAAAAGTATCATATTAGATAGCCGCAAAACCACGCCAAGCACTGTGAGTGTGTGTTAGAAATCAGGAATGGTGAGAGAACATTGTATTGGTAATTTTTTCGTCTTCAAATCAAACTTGGGTCTCCAGCCAACAAAGTTTAAATACCGTATGGCTAGTGCGCTTCCCATCATGTTTACGCATTAGGTCAGTAGGCGGAGAGAAGGCGGCCTTTTGTGGCTGTTCGAACGCATTCGTCTACATGAGCAAAAAAAAAAAAAAAACTCAGCAATGCGTTTTCAACTACCTCTGGAAGTGGATGAAAGCGATAAGTCCAAAACATTTTAGACCCCATTTACAACTGTATTTAGCGTCGTCCACCTGTGATCCAATTGACCAAAATACATCTTAATACCAGGTGTAAACAGGGCCTAGGAGCTTTATACAGCATTTGACAGGGGATTCAACTGAAAACACTGTTAGTCTATCCCTCACAGCCTCGCTTTCATACCTGTCTAAGGTATGGGTATACCTTATTTAATAAGGTATATTAAATGCATTATGAAGAGCTAATTCAGTTGTCTCGATCGCAGTGATGGACTGATGCTGTACAGTAGCAATAAAGAACACTAGATCACGCATCATCCACAACAAGCACAGCATGCAATGTTTTTTTATCATTACTTAATTTCAATTATTTCATTAATAATTTGGCTACTTAAACAATGCACACAAATACACAATTCTGTTAGTGGGAACGGTTCTTTTTTAGGAGAATTCGCCTCAGAGTTTGTATTCCAGCAAGTCGTTTCAGTAGGGCTCAGCTGGTTAACTTCAGGTCACACCGGGCATGGAATGGAAGAAACTGATCTTTATACTCAGTGCAGCTCTGGATGGCTTATAACACCCAGAGGCAGGGGGAACTAATACGGTGTGACCCTAAAGTCGTGTATACATACACCAGAGGAATTAAAGAAACTACCCAAGAGCAAGAACGGCCACGTTGCCAGGGAGATTAGCCCAGCAAGCTTTTATGCGTGCATCAATGTAAGCAGGAAGATGGCTAAATAAATAAATAAATAAATGCTGCAAAATGGAACATTATTTGGTGTTAAATCTGTAGAAATGAAATGCTAATGCCTGATCTCTCGCTCTCTCTTTGCTGTCTCTTTACTGTCTCTTTTTTATTCATACCTTCCTCTAAAAGCTGGGCTTGTTTGCCATGCTGGGATCATTTAAAAGTATAATCTATTTGTAATGAAGTTGGGAAGCTTTGATATGACACTGTGAGTTGGAATGAGTGAACAGTGAAGAGAAAAGCCATATTTCTGTTTTACATGAAATGTGTACAGGAAAGTAACTTTCACTTTCTCTGCCTACATCAAGGCATGTGCTAAACCAATTAATTTCTGGTAAAATATGGTAAAAGTGAAGGGAAAGAGTGAAATAATATGCTGTTTATGTCATAAACATAAATACGGCATAATACGGCAAAATATTGTTGAAAATAACATTCTGCAATATAAAAGACACTCAACTTTTGAATAGTTTGCTTTCTCAAAAATATATAAAAAGCACATTAGCTGGACCTTCTTAAAAAAAATGTTTTTGAGCTCAAATGTATGATACAATTGTTGTCCGATTTTACAGAATTTGAAAAAGGTTATTAAAATATTATATTGACAAAGTTATGAACAAGTCACTCTTTTAAACATATTTCAAGATTTATACTGACATGCCTATAACCTACACAGAAAATAGCTGCCTGGGAGGGGGTTTCCAAAACAGCCATGAGTGAACTGAATTCCCTTAAAGGGAGTTTAGACATAATCTGTGAACAGAAACTGGACTTTTCACCTGCAGATATTTTCTGAAAAAAAATCTAAAAGCACAGATCCTGTAGGTTATCGCATGCCATATTTGCTTTTCTCTAGGGAAGAAGAAATGGGGGTTTTCTCTCTTCAGTCACCACATTATGTGTTTTAATTTCACAGCTGTCATGTTTTGAATTGAATCAGAGCTGTTAGGATTAAGATGAATGCATTTTGATAATTCATAATCCGGAACTGAGGCCGGGCAACAGGGCAGAACACATCTGTCATGTAGACTTCACATATTTAACCACTTCCTCTTAGATAGGGCGGGAAAATAAGCCAGAAAAACGCAACTCTCAAACCAAGAGCCCACATACTCTGAAAAGATTCTATACAAACACAGTTAGCCTCACAAAATATCCACAGCCTCCTCAAGTAATTCCAAACCCACGTTCTGCTACATCATTCAGGTAAATTAACATGACATCTTAATAGAGTGTATGATTTTTGGTGTTATTCTTTAAACAAGTTTAAAAAAGCTCTGCACAGGTTCCAAAAACTGTAAATGAGATGCAAGAAACACTTTTTTTTTTATTTAAAAGTGTCTGTTACTGTTAATTTAAACAAGTTTATGTCTAGATGTATAACAATACCAACAGGAAAAGCAGGTACAAGACATTATTTTCATGCTAACATGATAAAAATCTGTGATAGAATAGAAAGGAGAAAAAAGACTGTTGACAGTATACTCTTACTCAGATCAGTATCCTATGTATCAGTATTAATATATAAATATATATATATATATATATATATATATATATATATATATATATTGAACATAATTTTGAGGGAACCTTGCCAGAACGTTCAAAGTTCTGAGAATGTCCCCTGTTAGCTGGGAATGTGAATTAATAAAGTAAATAAGGTGAATTGTGATTTCATGTTGACTCTAAGGCTTGTAGTATTTTTTTTCCAGCTGTTTTGATGTTAAATTAATATCGCAATATCGCAGAAATGATAAAAAATCTCAGCCTTTTGTTTGCCATCTTGGTCATCGCCATTGAAACATTAAACACTGAAGAGGAGCTGAAGGAGACTGGGTTTGGAACTCCACAACCCCGACACGGACTTGCTCTAATTAAGTGGTATGTGAAAAATTGCATTGACAATAACATGGTGGCTCTCTGCAATCCTGTGGCTGGAGAGTTTGGGTTCCATGTGTTTTATAACAGCGGGTTCCTGCTCCCTCCACTGAAGGACAAACGGACATATTCCTACTTCACCATAGGAAACCTTCACCACGGACACTCTGAGGATCTTCCCTATGAAGTAAGGAAGTACTATGATCCACATAATAAACTGAGCAACATGGACAGAGTCATTGTGAAACTCAACATGAATAAGAACAAAATCGAAGAGATCTACATATCAGAGCATTATAATCCTCCTAGAACTTTTCATTTAGGAACCTCACTCATCGATGACTTACGATGGCATCAGAACTCAACGAAGAAGGTTTTCCCAATAATCTCTCAAAACATTTTTAGCTGAGATGTTCTATTACAAAATCACTGTATATTACCCCACTAGCTTCCACTATTTCCCCAAAGCAGATGCCTTTTGCACTTTCAGTTTACTAGAGATCCATTTAAACAACTTTCACTTCTTCTTCTTTTTTCTTCTATACTGACCAATATTATACCACATCTCAGTTTATTTCTTTCCATCACATGCCATGAAACAATTTAGTAACTTCCTCCATGAAGCTGAACGTGGACTTTGAAACTGGGTGGGTTTACGGTTTACTGTAATGATTAACATTTGACTACCTTTGGTCATATATTGTATTGTAAATATAGGCTTTAAAGGTGAACTGTGCATTCTGTGCAATTTTTCTTTGTTAATAAGTTTTCTACTATCCCAGCTTAACCTGATCTCCTGATATGTAGCCTGATCTCATAGTGTTCATTGGTGTTCTTAGCCCTTAGATATAAATTACAATTATATGAAAAATACAATACAAACAAATTGACAGCCTCTTAAACATAAAATATTTACATGAACAGCTTTAATCTTTATTACTCCTTTAAATTATATTTATATAATATATGTGTATTATATATTGTTTGAATTTGGGGCAGGACTATCTGTATGACCAACTATCAGGAAATATTTAAAAAATTTAAAACATTTATAATTTCTGCAATTTTAGTTGATGATGTAGTGGTGAAAAAAATATATACATTTCACCTTTAATTCTGATGTAATTCAAATGATTAAAATCACTGAAGAATGGCTAATGGGTTGTATTCATTGTTTATTAATGCAAATGCAAGACAATTTCCCTTCTACAAATCCAAAAAAAAGGAAGACCTCTGACAATAAAACATTATACAGCATTTTTGCACATTGTAAACATATGCCTCTGTACAGTAACAGTGACAGATTACTGCAATGCTTACTAATGGACAAAAAAAATGTGTTTATTGTGATGTAATGTGATGGATGTAAACTGTCTAAACCTCGCATGATTCAAGAATTGCAACACATTCACTAAAGAGCTGATTAAGCTTTAAAATGTGGACAGTTATAATCATGGGACAGAAGTGTGGACAAGAGTGGACATTACAATAGTTTGCTAAGATTTGGATATTTGGATGAAACGAATGATGTAAGAACATGAACAAAGCAGCACTGCCACCAAAAACTAGGAGTGCTTATGGACATTTAGCTACTGAATAGTCAGAAATCAGAATCTATATTCTGAAATGTCATTAGTGTCGATTATATCTCATCTAATGTAATGTGCTTCTGCTATTTAAAATACATGGCCATAGGACAACAAACTTACAATAGTCTTCTTTTTCATAAGTCAAGAGATCTAATATTAACAACTGTCATAAACATACAACAGCCCATTTCTTTGGCAAACTCTTTATAGCACTACAGACTCTGAACAAATGACACGCATAGTTGCCATCGATGTGGCAGGATAAGTGATTTTGCCCTCTTATTGGCCCTGGTTAAGTGTGGCTTTGGCAGACCAATGAGGTGGAAGCGGCCGTAATATTTAAAGACCTTTAGTTTGATGGGTGTACGGGTCCTCGTAAGTCTGGGTTCTTCGCTTCCTGGCATTTTCGTGTCCGTTCTCGTTTCTTCTATGGTATGTTGACACTCTCTGACTGTGTAATGATGTGAATAGCTCTAGTAATGTGCTCTATTTATAGTTTAGTTAGAGCGGGTTTGTGGCGGAGTTCGCTTTCAAGTGCGTTGATATTTGCACCAAATCTTGATCGCTTACGTTTGGGGTATTTATTATGTTATGTTCTGCAGTAACAACACGTTAGCAGGTGTGTGAATGCTGGCCGGTAGACAGAGTCGCAGCATCTGTTGTGAGTAACCATACAGCTTTGCTTTTGGCGGTTGTTCTACCTAAATTGTAAATGCGCCTCTCCCTCGTTCACGTTTGGGGTTCGGTGCATTTAGTTTGACTTGTGTCTTTTTGTTGAAGGTAAATGGGGAATGGAACCTCACTATCTATAAGCCCTAGCTGTATATATATATATATATATATATATATATATATATATATATATATATATATATATATATATATATATATATATATATATTTATTTATTTATTTATATTATATTATTATTTTTTTTTTTTTTTTGGATTCTTTTGCTAACAGTGGGTTTATTTTGTGGTTAATTTTTGTTTTGTGTTATTCTTTGCGGGGGGGGGGGGGGTGTTCTTTTCTTTTTTCTTTTTTTTTTACTTTTAATTTTACTTTGGTTCGCTCTTTTTCATTATTTAGTGTAGTTTTTTTGTTAATGTGTCTCACTTTCTTCCTTCTCCAGGAGCCAGTGAGGACTTTGTGTGGAACAAGGGAGGCTAGCTGCTTCAATCGAGTGTGAGAGTTCCACCAGGGTGGCGTAGTCAGATTAATTTAATAGTGATTCACTTTTCCCTCCAATTGAGTAATGAAATTTAGTCTTTAGTCACATTAAGATTTGACATTACACTGTATCAATGGTTTTATTTGTATAAATATATTAAAACTGGAGAAAAAAGCAATTCAGTATGTGCATCTAAACGGTGCTGGTTTATGTCTGAAGTAGCCTACTACTAGAGTCAATTAAATGTCCAGAAAACAGTTAAACATGATCGCTCGGCTATGATTCCGCCGTGATTAATGTTCAATTTACTGCAGCAGTACGCAGAAAACGCTGTCATTGTCCCCCGTAATTTCTGAATTCCTCGAATTTTGAATTGTCTGCATGCTTCCGTATTAAGGCCCTTTCACACGGAACACGGCAGTCGTGAGTGTCCAGTTCATTTTCAATAGGAGATGCAGAAAGCCGCAAAACGCGGGCAGTTTAGCTGGTAGCGCAGAGGCGACGCAAATCCAGTGGCTTTCACAAACACATCTCTTAGCGGCAGTCGCCATCAAAGATAAAAATATTTTATCTTTTTGTGAGTGGCAGATGAATGTGATATGAAATGAGAATTGAATTGAATGTGAATTAATATGAATGTGAATTGAGTGTAAATTAATTGAAATATTGAATGTGAATTAAATTGAAATGTGAATTGATTGTGAATCAGAATTAATTGAAATATTGAATGTGAATTGAATTGAATGTGAATTGAAATGGGAATGGGAATCGAATGTGAATCAAAATGAACTGAAATACTGAATGGGAATTAAATTGAAATGGGAATTGAATGGGAATCAAAATGAATTGAAATATTGAAGGTGAATTAAATTGAAATGGGAATTGAATTGAATGTGAATTGAAATATTGAAGGTGAATTAAATTGAAATGTGAAGTGAATCGAATTGAATGTGAATCGAATTGAATGTGAATCGAATCGAATTGAATGTGAATCGAATTGAATGTGAATCGAATGTAAATTCAATTGAATGTGAACTGACCTATAATATAATACAATACTATTATTGAACCAGATCGATGATTGGTTAAAGCTGCCAATGCCACTCACAAATAGATAAAATATTTTAATCTTCAGTGGCCAAAAGAGGCAGGATTTTGGGTGCACAAGAACCACCCACGTTTTGCTGCTTTTCCATCTCTTATCTATTCTGATGATGATTTTACTGCATGGTGTGAGGGCAGAACAACCTGTCACTCACATGAGATCACAGCAATAACAAACCACAACGATCCAATCAATTCCTGATGGATAAAATCAAGTTTCGTTCTACATTTTTTTTTGTTCGCAAAGCCGTTTTACTCAAATGAACAACACAATAGAGTAAAATGAAGCCCACGGTAAACATAACTTGATATTTTGACGTTTTGTTCTACAACGTAAACTGCACACACTCCAAAACTATCTTTAGTTACTTATAAGAAACATTCGTTTCCAAGAATAAACATAACTGCTTCAAAATGCGCTTTTTCGGTATGGGTGTGTACATTGTAGAACAAAACGTTAAAGTATCGTCAAGTTATGTTTCCCACAGACTTTATTTTACTCATAAATTGAAAAACCCTGTAGCAGAATCTCAAGGAAACCAGAGACGAATTAAAGCTGCAAGCAGCATTGAAAGGGCCCTCGCACACTTGCCACCGCCACCCGGTGGCTTTAGGAAGACAGAGCATGGTGGGCAATGTGCATTTAAGTAGGTAAATATAGGAGGAGTACGTCAAAGTCAGTTACAAAAATGTCCTTTATCATGGGGATAATAGCATGTGTTATCACTCAGATAAGTGTTGCTAGCATGGTTTAGCATGTTTCTAGCATGTTTAGAACTCAATGGCATATTTAATATGTTGCTAGTAGCCTACTGCATCACAGTGTAAAACATGTCACTTCCTGTCGACAGTAGATGGCGCTATTACTTTAACTTAAAATTGTCATGTAGATGTGTTCAGGGCAGGACTCTTATCAAACGTGTGAAGTTTGGGGCAGATTGGACATTGCCTTCTTCAGTAACAACAACTTCCTGTTTCATTGCATTAGCATGCTTTAGCACTTAAAGTTGCAGTAGGGAGTTTTGAGAAAATGTTGACTTAGCCTGAAAATTTGAACAAGCACAACTTCCAGGTCCAACCCCCTTGCTCTCTGCTGCGCTACAGCCCTCCCTCCACAGCTCCTCCCCCACAGCGGAGCCGGCCGTGAACGCGCAGGCTAGTAAACAGGACCACCGATGACGGCAGATGATAAACAGTTATGGAACATTCACTAATAGGGACGAAACATCAACAATATGCTTTACATTGACTATGGCCTGCCTATACTTTGACTACAAACTTGGTCCTCAAATCATTATGTATTTTGCAATACATGTAACTTTATAACGTTGCACTCTTTCTATAAGTTATAAATAGCTAGTAAGATAACGTTAAAGGATTAGTTCACTTTTAAAAAAAACTTTTGCTGATAATTTACTCACCCCCATGTCATCCAAGATGTCCATGTCTTTCTTTCTTCAGTCGAAAAGAAATTAAGGTTTTTGATGAAAACATTCCAGGCTTTTTCACCATATAATGGACTTCAATAGGACACAAACGTTTCAAGGACCAAATGACAGTTTCAGTGCAGCTTCAAAGGGCTTTAAACGATACCAGACGATGAATAAGGGTCTTATCTAGCGAAACGATCGGTCATTTCAAAAATAAATAAAAAACTTTAAGTTTTATAAGCACAAATGCTCGCCTTGCTCTGTTCTGTGATGAACGTTCGTGACTCTCCTGTTTGAACTCGTTCATCAAAATGAACAAATCTTTTTCGAATCATTTCGTTCGTTGAATGAATGAAATGACTCCGAAAAAGACTCGTTCAAAATGAACGAATCTTTTTGTGAGTCATTTCGTTCGTTGAATGAACGAAATGACTCGAAAAAAGATTTGTTCATTTGGATGAACGAGTTCGAACAGGAGAGTCACGAACGACGGTACGCGCTCGCGCTGTGCAAGAGAGGGGTGATCAGCGCGTACACGAGCGTGATTGACGCTGCTAAGACATTCCTCCTGGCTCTGATTGGTTGTTTCTGACCGGGAGCGGTGTATTTCTGCAAATGGCAATAGGACCACAGGGAGGAGCCAGAGGAGCTCGATTTTTTCCACAGATTATCTGTCTCATATTCTACTGTGAGGACATAATGACAGTTTTAACAAATATTTGTTTACAAAAGCTACCTACTGGAGCTTTAACTAAGAATTGCTAGCATGTTTATAACATGTTTATAACTCAATGGCATATTTACTATGTTGCTAGTAATGCATCACACTGGTAAACATGTCACTTCCTATTGCCAGTAGGTGGCGCTATTACTATGACTGAATATTCTCATGTAGATGTGTTCAGGCCATGACTCTTATCAAACGTGTGAAGTTTGGGGCAGATTGGACATTGCCTTCTTAAGTAACAACAACTTCCTGCTTCATTGCATTAGCATGCTTTAGCACTTAGCTAAGAATTGCTAGCATGTCTTAACATGTTTATAATCCAATGGCATATTTACTATGTTGCTAGTACTGCATCACACTGTTAAACATGTCACTTCCTGTTGCCAGTAGGTGGCGCTATTACTTTAACTGAAAATTGTCATGTAGGTGTGTTCAGGGCAGAACTCTTATCAAACGTGTGAACTTTGGGGCAGATTGGACATTGCCTTCTTAAGTAACAACAACTTCCTGTTTCATTGCATTAGCATGCTTTAGCACTTAGCTATGAATTGCTAGCATGTTTTAACATGTTTATAACATGTTTATAATTCAATGGCATATTTAATATGTTGCTAGTACTGCATCACAGTGTTAAACATGTCACTTCCTGTTGCCAGTAGGTGGCGCTATTACTATAACTGAATATTCTCATGTAGATGTGTTCAGGCCATGACTCTTATCAAACGTGTTAAGTTTGGGGAATATTTGATATTCCATGCCTGAGTTACAGCAAATTCCTATTTAATTGCAGTAATAGCATGCTTTAGCACTTAGCTAAGTGTTTGCTAGCATGTTTCTAGTATGTTGCTAGCATGTTTAACACTTGCTGGCACTTTTTTATATATTATTAGGAGCCCACAATAGTGTTAAACATGTCACTCACTGTTGCCAGTAGGTGGTGCTATGACTGTAACTGAATATGAGCATGGACATGTGTTCAGGACAGATCTCTTATCAAACGTGTGAAGTTTGGGGCAGATTGGACATTGTTTGCCTGAGTTACAGCAACTTTCTGTTTCATGGCGAAACATCGAAATTTGTCAGGCCGCCAAGGACACGCCCTTCGACGAAAACTCAAGATCTTCGCAATTTAACGTCGCAAAGGCCTTAAGATTACACTCACCAAATTTGAAGATAATCATAATAAAACTGTAGGAGGAGTTCGTTAAAGTACGAGGCCTGAAAATGGCAAAAACTGCACAAAAATCTGAGAGGAAGTTAAAAATGGCTGACTTCCTGTTGTGTTTAGGGCTATCCTCCAAGAGACTTTTTTGTAGGTATTGGGCCATTACATGTATGTACCGAATTTCGTACACGTACGTGAAACGTAGCGGGAGGCGCACTCCGTTGAACCTTTATAGGTGGCGCTATCGAGCCATTTTGCCCCGCCCAATTCTGAAACGCGTATCAGATGTAAATTTTCGCCAGTTCTGACGCGTGTGCAAATTTTCGTGAGTTTTCGTGCATGTTTAGGCCCTCAAAAATGCGATTCATTGCGGAGAATAATAATAATAATAATAATAAAAATAGCTGCGAGCAGCGATTACGGGCCCAAGCCGGTGGCACCGCAACCCCGGTTCCTTTGGTTAACTAAAGGCACCGGGGTGGCAGTGCCGCCGGCTTTGGCCCTTCATCGCTGCTCGCAGCTATATTTATATATATATATATATATATATATATATATATATATATATATAAGAAGCCGGTGCCACCGCCACCCTGGTGCCTTTAGGGTTATTGTGCACGACGTGCAAAAACGTAACCCTGCTTTGACTGTCGAAAAGGAGTGTGCTGTAGAGCTTGCATCAGTTTGGGTGCATCAAGTGCGCATCGAGGGCACATATCAACCACAAAGTATGCGTGAGCAACCTTCTGAAACCTAAAATGAAAAATGAGACACCTCATCCATGGGTCTCATGGATTTAACAGACACATGAAATAAGTACAAAAGACCGAGTATTCATATGAAGTGTGCCATTTGGGACAGGGCCTATGATCGTGAACTACAAAAGCCACATTTATGAGATAATTTAAATATAGAATAATTTTTAATGTCATAGGATGTCACAGCTCAATATGTTTTCAGCACTTAAATGTGTAAATATAGAAGCCCAGTATTTATCTGGAGGTCTTTGTACAGGTTTATTAATGTAATTATATTTTACGCTTGTGTTCTCTAGGAGAAGTATATAAAAAATAAAAGCATGCATTTTCCAAACAACCCATAATAGCTGACTTCCTGTTGAGCTGTCGTTAAACTTAGAGCACGAAAGTTGTTCGGCCCGATGAGAGCTACATATGTACCAAGTTTCATATTATTACATGCAAATATGTTTGATATATGGACAAGTGTTCGAATCGCATTCCAGGGGGCGCTGTCGAGCCCCCCTGCCACGCCCGGGTACCAGCTTCAGCCCGGCCCTGATGGCCGCGGGTTCTGACCTGTGTGCAAAGTTTCAAGAGTTTTCGAGGACGTTAAGGGCCCCAAAACCTTGAAAAACAAAAATAAAAGCATTCTCACTCAGCAGACAAATCCCCCTCCCCCCAAACACACGGAGAGACGTAGGGTCAGAGAGAGAGGAAGAGAAAATTCTCCAAAACATCCACATTCAAACCAAAATATCTGACTTCCTGTTGGTCTGAGCTAATAACTGTAAATTAGAAAGTTGTCCAGCTCGATATGAACAATATACATACTGAGTTTTAAGATTGTAGATAAAAGTATAGACCTAACTCCTCCTCTTTTGTCAAAAGGTGGCGCTACTGAGCCCCTGCACCACGCCCGTTTCTGAAACTTTGCACATGTCTACTGGCTAATAAATGTGATGTGTCTGTCGAGTTTCATGCAATTTCAAGTATGCTAAGAGTCTCAAAAGCATCAAAAAATAATCTTAAAGTTTGATGCGTTACCACGGCAACAGTATCTAAGATATCAATAATCCTTTCACAGGTCTACATCTGCCGTGTGTTTACATTATACACATAAAGTTTTAAGCAAATCGGGTAAAAATAAGAGGGTGATTTAAAAGCATTTTGAAAGTGACACACTTCCTGCTGCCAGTTGGTGGCGCTATAACTTTGACTCACAATAGTCACGTCCATGTGATCGGCCTCTTACAGCGAACACACTGCTGAAGTTTCATCAAGATCAGTCAATGTATGCAGAAGTTATAACACACTTCCTGTTTCCATTATTCGCCATAAATTCGTTTCCTCGCCACGGCCAAACCGTTCGAGATATCAAAAATCCCCTGGCAAATTTTCATCCTCAATGTCTTGACTTCATGCACACCGAGTTTGGTGACGATCGGGTGAATTCCCTAGGAGAAGTGTTTCAAATTCCTGAGCATGAGTTTCCAAACAACCCATAATAGCCGACTTCCTGTTGGGCTGGCGTAAAAAGTAAGAGTACGAAGGATATATGAAACGATGAGATCTACATGTGTACCGATTTTCATATTAATTCATGCAAGCGTGTTTGATATATGGACACGTTTTCGAATCCCGTTCCAGGGGGCGCTGTCGAGCCCCCCTGCCACGCCCGGGTACCATCTTCAGCCCGGCCCTGATGGCCGTGGGTTCTGACCCGTGTGCAAAGTTTCAAGAGTTTTCGAGCACGTTAAGGGCCCCAAAAGTGCCCAAAAGGTAGTAAAATAATAAGAATAAGAATAATAATAATCCTTAGGAAAACAATAGGGCCTTCGCCTTTTCAAGGCTTGGGCCCTAATAAAGAAATATAAAACTAAATGGTGTATGATTACATTTTAGAAAGATATGAGACGTTTCCTGGTTCTTTTTTACATTACTTTAATCCCTCACCATAGCAAAACCATTTGAGATATTCATTATGCGTTCACAATTTAGCATCTTTAATGTATTTTCATGATGTTGAAAAAGTTTGGCGGGAATAAAATAAACCACTTAAGAGGAGTGAGTAAAAATGTACAAGCTGGTTTTGCAAAACATCCACATTCAGACCAAAATAGCCCACTTTCTGTTGGGCTGGCTTAAAACATAGAGCACGAAAGTTGTACGGCCAGATTAGATCTATATGTGTACCAAGTGTTATATTATTATAGTACATAGTATACATGCAAGTGTGTTTGATTTATGGACCAAATTTTCAGACCAAGTTTATGGACCAAGTTAATTTAATTAATAAACTAATTATATAAAACTATTGTTAATGCACTACAATTAAACTGGTTATATGCCTTTACTTTATTAATAAAACTTATTTAAAAAATACAAGGCTTAAGACATTTATTTTCCTTTTCAATGCAGGCCAAACCACACAGCAGTGAAATGGTTAATCTAGCCCCCCTCCCCTACACGCACACGCACACGCACACACACACACACACACACACACACACACACACACACACACACACAGTATCTTTTTAAAGATACTAGTACTTATTCATTATATACTAGTCCTTATTTATTAGATACTAGTGCATATTCATTCGTTACTAGTACTTATTCATTAGATTGTAGTTGCTATTAAATTGGTACTAGTACTTAATCATTGGATACTAGTAATTTTTCATTAGTTACTAGTACTTATTCATTAGTTACTAGTACTTATTCATTAGTTACTAGTATTTATTATTATAAACTAGTACTTATTCATTGGATACTAGTACTTATTTCAATAGTGACTAGTAACTATTCTTTTGTTACTAGTAAGAAATTTTTTTTTTTGCCATTGACTTCTATGGGGATCTGTCATTTAGATACCAACTATTCAGTTCTGACTAGTATGTATTCCAATTGTGACTAGTACATATATATTACATTTTAGTAGTTATTCATTAGGTACTAGTACTTATTTTTTAGATACTAGTACCTATTAATAAATACTACTATTTATTCAATAAACACTAGTACTAAGTCATTAGATACTAGTACCTATTAAATAGACACCAAAACTTATTCATTAGCTTCTAATACATATTCAAAAGAATATCTAAAGAATAAGCAATAGTATCTAAAGAATAGGCACTAGTACTAAAGAACAAGCACTAGTCGCTAATAAATAAGTACTAGTACTTAATTGAATAGATACTAGTATCTAAAAAATAAGTACTAGTAGCATGAAAATAGAGACTAGTGGGTTAAAATGATTAAATGTTAAAACGGCTTGCCATATTGGCTCAGAGAGAGAGAGAAAGAGAGAGAGAGAGAGAGAGAGAGGGAGAGAGAGAGAGAGAGAGAGAGAGAGAGAGAGAGAGAGAGAGAGAGAGAGAGAGAGAGAGAGAGAAAATGTCCGAAAAAGTACAATATCTGACTTTCTGTTGGTCTGAGCTAATGGCTGTAAATTAGAAATTTGTTCAGCTTGAGGAGAAGAATATACACGCTGAGTTTTGTAACTGTAGGTAAAACTAACTAAGTTATAACACACTTTATATGTCCTATTTTAGTCATGGAAATGCATTTCCTCGCCGCGGCCAAACCGTTCGAGATATCAAAAATCCGTCCGCAATTTAGCATCCTCAAAGTCTTGACTTCATGCACACCGAGTTTGGCGATGATTGAATGAATTGCCTAGGAGGAGTACTTTAAATTCCACAGCAAACGTTTTCCAAACAACCCAAAATAGCCGACTTCCTGTTGGGCTGGCGTAAAACTTGACCGGGGGAAAGATGTTCGGCCCGATGAGATCTATATGTGTACTGAGTTTCATATTAATTGATGCAAGCGTGTTTGATAAATGGACCAAATAGTCGGATCCCGTTCAAGGGGGCGCTGTTGAGCCCCCCTGCCACGCCCGGGTACCAGCTTCAGCCCGGCCCTGATGGCCGTGGGTTCTGACTTGTGTGCAAAATTGCAAGAGTTTTTGAGCACGTTAAGAGCCCCAAAAGCCCCTGAAACCTTGAAATCCATTAAAAGCAATACACAAATCCCTCACACACAGAGACGGAGAGAGAGGCAGAGAAATTTCTCAGAAACATCCACATTCAAACTAAAATATCTGACTTCCTCTTGGTCTGAGCTAATGACAGTTAATTAGAAAGTTGTCCAGTTTGATCTGAACAATATGCGTACCGAGTTTTATGATTGTAGGTAAAACTATAGACCTAACTCCCCCTCTTTTGTCAAAAGGTGGCGCTACTGAGTCCCTGCACCACGCCCGTTTCTGAAACTTTGCACATGGCTACTGGCTAATAAATGTGATCTGTCTGTCGAGTTTCATGCAATTGTAAGCAATTTCAGGCATGCTAAGAGTCTCAAAAGCATCCAAAAAGAATATTAAAGTTTGCTGCGTTGCCATGGCAACAGTATCTAAGATATCAATAATCCTTTCACAGGTCTACATCTGGCGAGTGTCTACATTATACACATAAAGTTTTAAGCAAATCGGGTAAAAATAAGAGGGTGATTTCAAAGCATTTTGAAAGTGACACACTTCCTGCTGCCAGTTGGTGGCGCTATAACTTTGACTCACAATAGTCACATCCATGTGATCGGCCTCTTACAGCGAACACACTGTTGAAGTTTCATCAAGATCAGTTAATGTATGCAGAAGTTATAACACACTTCCTGTTTCCATTATTCGCCATAAATTTGTTTCCTCGCCACGGCCAAACCGTTCGAGATATCAAAAATCCCCTAGCAAATTTTCATCCTCAATGTCTTGACTTCATGCTGACCGAGTTTCGTGGCGATTGGTTGAATTCTCTAGGAGGAGTATATCGAATTCCAGGAGCATACGCTTCCAAACAAACCATAATAGCCGACTTCCTGTTGGGCTGGGGTAAAAAGTAAAAGTACAAAGGATATATGAACCGATGAGATCTATATGTGTACCGAGTTTCATATTATTACATGCAAGCGTGTTTGATTTATGGACCAAGTTTTCGGACCCCGTTCCAGGGGGCGCTGTCGAGCCCCCCTGCCACGCCCAGATACCAGCTTCAGCCCGGCCCTGATGGCCGCGGGTTCTGACCCGTGTGCAAAGTTTCAAGAGTTTTTGAGCACGTTAAGGTCCCCAAAATTGCCCAAATAGTCGTAAGAAAATATAGAAAATGACTTTCCAAACAACCCATAATAACCGACTTCCTGTTGGGCTGACCTAAAACTTAGAGCGCGAAAGTTGTTCGGCCCGATGAGATCTATAAGTGTACCGAGTTTCAGATTATTTCATGCAAGCGTGTTTGATATATGGACAAGTGTTCAAAAACCATTCCAGGGGGCGCTGTCGAGCCCCCCTGCCACGCCCGGGTACCATCTTCAGCCCGGCCCTGATGGCCGCGGGTTCTGACCCGTGTGCAAAGTTTCAAGAGTTTTCGAGCACGTTAAGGCCCCCAAAAGTGCCCAAAAGGTAGTAAAATAATAATAAAGAATAATAATAATAATAATAATAATAATAAAGAATAATCCTTAGGAAAACAATAGGGCCTTCGCCTTTTCAAGGCTTGGGCCCTAATAAAGAATAATCCTTAGGAAAACAATAGGGCCTTCGCCTTTTCAAGGCTTGGGCCCTAATAAAGAATAATCCTTAGGAAAACAATAGGGCCTTCGCCTTTTCAAGGCTTGGGCCCTAATAATAATAAACAGAGCAATTCCAAGAGGGTCCTCACACCATCGGTGCTCGGGCCCTAATAATAATAAACAGAGCAATTCCAAGAGGGTCCTCACACCATCGGTGCTCGGGCCCTAATAATAAACAGAGCAATTCCAAGAGGGTCCTCACACCATCGGTGCTCGGGCCCTAATTAGTCTTCCGGGATCTGATGTAATCCCTGCACCACTCTATAGGGAAGAAAAGACTATCGCATACTTGCGTTTCATGCCGACTTTAAATGCCCATAGCCGCTTGTCAATGACTCAAGTAAAATGAATTGGAATTTAATGAGATGTGAAGATCATAGACTTAAATCTAATGTCTCACTCAGTCTGACCATGGCAAAGAGATGAGAATTTTTGGCTTTTTCCATCAGTTCTCGTCTTTCTTTTTCTTTTTTTTACCATTTTTCTGTTCAGCAATAGGGGGGAAGTCAGGAGTGCTTTGACAGAATTCTAAAGCAGCAGAAAGAACAGATGTCTTGGGATGATTAATGTGCCTCTCCTCCTCTCCTCTGAAGAGCAGTGAGTCTGTGCCTCTCCAGAGTTACTGTGCAGAGTCCCTCCCTCCCGTCCCCCAGAGTCAGGGCCACCCTCCAGCTCTTCGTCTCGCTGCCCATCTCACTCTTAACTGAGGGATCATGAGAAGGTTATCTGCAAAGATCCAGTCAACTGAGAGACACAATAATGTGCCATCTAAAAATCCAACGCCCGTGAACGTTGAGGGCAGGAGACAGGGTTTTAAGTGCAGGGCCTCTGAGAGATGAAGTGATTCTGTGAACATAATGAGCTATATTAAACAGCGCAGTTCTGTTTTCTCATAGTGGGTTATATTTTGACACCTTTGTAGTGGACTTAAGACAGATGCACTTGGTGATCAATGGGCTTTGGTCGGTTAAGGAGGAGTTTGGAGGGCAGGTTTGTATGCTCAGGGGATTACACCTAAATCCCACAGGTTGAGATGGGCAGGAAGATGAACAGAAGCCAAGTGTGACTGTTTCTAGTGGTCAGGGATGGTATAGCTAATAACGCATACATAGAGCAATCCTGCCTCCTTCTGGAAGATGGTGGATGTGCAATTTTCCCTCACTAGCAGACTAAACTAAAGCTGCATCCGATATGCATGCTTCTCTAGAATATAGCAGAATGCGAAAACAATAATGCGTCCAAATTCACAGTATTCATTAAACAGAAGACTGATCTGTCAGAGCATCGTGCTAGCGATTCCCAGCGAGTACACATAAAAACATTACAGTTTTTTTTGATTGCTAATACTATAACCAGGCTTTTGAACTAAAATTTCAAAACCATAACGCCATGTATCAAAAAGCACACCCATTTCCCTAAACTATAAACACTATTCCCCTCTTTTGACACATGAGTCAGATTTGTTGAACTGTCACTGCAAAACTACACACAAATCCCTTAATTTCTCATTGCCTACACCATGTTGTCATTTAAAAAGCACTAGCATTCAATATTGTTCACTCAAGTCAGCACAGCTTCAGCTCATTTAGCACACAATTACCCAAGTGGAAACACTAAAAGTCAAAATTGATCACACACCAATCAGAACCTTCAATAGATAGATAAAAGGGCCAGAGTCAGTTCATTCAGTTTTGGAACAATGGATCCAGAAAGACATGAAGGAAGAGGTCGAGGACACTGGAGTGGAGGTGGAGAATGAGGAGGAGGCAACATAACATAAATTACCAGTTTTGGAAATGTTGTTTTGAATTTATTGCACCAGTGTATAAGACTATGTTGTGTTTACTGTTTTGAGAATACAAGGCATAGTTTCAAGAAATGTGTTTAAGCAATCGAGAAAAACTGTAAGACTTTTAAATGCAGTGTTACATTTTTTTTTTTTTTTTTTGAGCAGGGGATTTAAATTTTTGAGGTGCCACGAACCCCCAAATATTATCATCCTCATGCGAAGTAACCCCAAAACTGCCCGGAAACTGAACAGGCATCTATATAGTTTCTTGTATAAATTAATCAAATATGTCAAAAAAAATATTATTTGGAAAATATGTTGTTTTTATTAAGTTTATTACATTGTTTTTCTACTCATAGTGCTGTACTGTTTTATTCGTTGTATTAATATTATTTATTTATTTTATTTGCTCTTGTATTTACTAATTTATATTTAAATTAAATTGTATTTATTTATTATAAAATTTTTTTTTAACTTTTTTATGCTGTTTTTCTCTGTAGGCTACACTTTTCCACTGACCCCCTAGCACTTCCTTGGGGGTTCTCATGCAGTTTGAAAGCCTTTGCTAGAGAAATGCCAATTAAACTGTGACCATTTGACTATATGGTATTAGGCGGGTATTAAATATTAATGCTTACATTTTGTATTTTACATCTAAAATTGTATATAAATCCAACAGTAAGTGCTCTTAAACATGAATTCAGACATCTCTGGATATTAAAAGGTTTTCCAGTCCAGCTCTCATAATCTTCCATTTATTCTATAATACCAGTTTATATATCTCCCAAAACACTTGGTTTTCATCAGCAGATGTTATGACAGGTCAACAATACTTAACAAAAGAGCCTGAAACTTAGTAAAACGTTGGTCATGAATCACAATTATAGATAATATGAGTCTGTTCAGGAAGGAATTACAGTAAAGAAGCTCTATGTGTGCGTGCGTGCGTGCGTGCGTGCGTGCGTGTGTGTGTGTGTGTGTGTGTGTGTGGCCTCAGTGTCATGTCAGGAGTGGACACACACGTCTCAATAGCCAAAATCCCTACTAAAACCATTATAAACAGCTTCATCTCCTCCTCTATGTGGCAGAAATGGGCCTGAGGCAACGAGCCCAGAAAGCTGATGATGAAGCGGGCTGCCAGGCTTGAGTGTCCCCCGCCAAAGTGTTTCAGGAGGCAGTAGTAATTGATCGGCCAGGAGAAGAGCACGAGTGAAGGAGATGATGTCTGGAGAGACTACCAGCCAGTGTTTAATGGGCCTCATCTCTTCTCACACGTGCAGGCTAATTTTTCTTTACCCCTTCTCAATCTATCTGAGCCACATTTAAAGAGGAATCTACATTTATAGACTGGAGAGAGGACTAGAAATTTATTATGAATTATTTTTTTATTTTTTTTAAATATATATTTTAAAATATAAATTAATTATATATTACATTCAAAATATTTATAAATTAAAATATATTAATTAACACTATTATATTCACACAATGACTGAACAACAAAATAGACGGTGTTTTGGTTGACTTTACTTTGAATCCAATTGGACAAAATAATTTTTGGTTGAAATAATCTCCCTAAAAACATTTAAATATATCAGTACGACAAAGTTCATGTACCTTGGAAGGACAGCACTACATATCGCTATAGCATTTGAAGAACTGGTTATCAGTCCGTTGGATTTATTCAAAGTTGCCTGACAAATTAAACTCAGAGCCATTGCAATCTCCAAAAAAGATGAGCCTGATGAAATGCATTCCATGTGGTTTTTAAATATATAAGTTTGCTAAAGGACGGTCAATGTCAGTGTACTGTATGATGCTGAAATACAACTGAAGGTCAGTCCAATTATCTGTAATGGAGCCCCTCCCTTTCAAGATGCACACCCCACCAAAATATTAACAGGGCCTTACATGAATATGAATTACAGTGAGGGTGGGGTGGACAGGGTGATCCTGTCCGGATCCTATCAGTGAGTACACCAGCATCCCAATGTCAAGTCGACGGGAGAGGACACTGCCTTCATTAAGGGATAGGGTGGGTTTGGTGGACGATGGGGGCGCATTTACATGAGAAACGAGGGACAAGGGAAGCATTCACATCCTAATCACTCATTCACTTATCTCATTCAGACAGAGTCAGATAGAACTATGATGACACAGGGTCACGATTAGAATGCATTAAGCATTCATTTAGAGAAATCGGAGACAAAGATGAGCGTGAACCACAGTCTAAGTTGTTCTTGTTTCCTTATTCCCTGCAGTGATTTGCTGATTGTCCCATTCAAGCACCCATCAGGGGGCTAATGCAACAGAAATGACAAGGCAAATGATGTGCAATGGATGGAGCTTTAAAAAAAATTTTAAAAGTTTTTATGATCTCACTCACTTAAGGGTCAGATATTCATAATGCACATGCTTAATTCTGTTACATTTCAGATTCAGATGGTAGCAGTAGCAGCAGTTGCAACCGTATGGTGTTGGGGAGACTGTTATTATTTGTTATCTGCAAATATTGTAACCTACAGAATATGTGTAGCCTATGCAAAAATTGAACAGTCAAGAGTGACTAATCTGTGGAGCAGTACTGCCCCTCGAGGTCACTCACAGTCAGTGCTGTACGCAATATCAAAAGAAGGCTTGAATAAGTAAAAGTGCATTTCTCGAACTAATTTTTTTTTATTATTTTTTTTTTTTTTTCAAATATCACAGGGGATACATGTATCACACACAAAAATATAATATAAGAATTTCAAGGTAAAGCAACGCAGTAGAGTATTTTCTCCAACATGGCAACCCAAATAGACGGAACTGAACCGCCCAATCAAATCTCCGGACCGATGTGACGTCACATGCCCAATAAGCTGTCAGTAATCCCCCGGTTATTGTAGCGGGAAACTTTATAATAAACTGGATCATTTTAAAAAACAATGTGAACATTAAATGATTTGCTGTATCCATATTCTATCTCGTTCTGTATTGGTGAGTCATTTGCGTCCTGTGTTTTCTTCAGTTTAACATTGTGTCCGTTTCTCTCGGTTACCATGCCAAACGAGCTAGCGAGCTTTTTGTTTATAATGCATTCTCCCAGAATCTTTCTCTTTAGGTTTTCAATGTTTAGCAGGTTAAACTTTGTTTATATGTTTTAAAGGAGTTATGCATAATAACACTTTTATATAACACGTATAGGCCTAATACTGATATGAATTTTGATATGTTTGTCACACAGTTTGTCAGTGAATTATGGCTCATAGACTGACTAAAGAGGAGCTGGATCAACAGTTCGAGCAATTCATGAAAGAGGTAATGTTGACGTTACTTTTGATAGTCATTTGTTTCCTTCTTACAATTGTTTGTGTTTGCTTTGATATGCTTCTTGCTGTATGACATGCTGTACTCCATCTAAAATTATTTGAAACATGTTTATTCTGCAAATTATTTTATAATTCTATAATATACTGTCCAGTATTGCATGTAAACTTTATGTTGTTGTGTACGTGTACTTGTGCTTTTTTTTAGTCAGTCTCTGATGACTCTGTTGATTTGGGCTCCAGCACCAAGCACTCTAGTGTTCTTGACAGCTTGGGAAAAGCACCTGTCAGGCCAGTGAAGAAGACTTCTGTGTCTGTGCAGTGGTGGCAGGACGATGATGACAGTGAAGAGGGAACAGGTGAGTGCTGGTGTTACCTGAATTAAAAAGAGAGCTTGGCTGAAATCTCCAGCCTGGGTGAAAGCTTTAGCCCAATCTTTGTTCTGGCTTTGAAAGCCAAAAGTTTTATGGTTCACATCCTGGAAAGTTTTTGAGATCTACAGAAAGACACTTTATCCCAGCTTTCCATGGATGTGTGCTGTTCTTGTAATAAGTGTATTGTACGTACCTTTGAAAAAAGAAGGTGTCAGTCCATATATAGCTAAGGCCATGTTCAGACTGCCAGCAAAAAATTATCCAGATGGGTTTTTGAAAGTCTGGAGTCTCTTTTTTTTTTTTTTTTTTTTTTTAAATCTGATCCAAACCACATATGAAGGTGGTTTGAAATGTGATTCCAATCAGTTTTTTACAGATGCATCTCAGTCTTGATGCTCTCGCTGCTCAAATTGGATTTCAAACTGCCTGGTGACGGAAATGCCGGAATTATTCATACAATGTTCAAATGGTATGTCCAAAGATTTCTGCATTTTCCTGTATGGCAGAGAAAGATTACACAGAGTGCTTATATTCAATTAATTTCACATTTATTTGTATAGCGCTTTTGACAAATCATTTCAAAGCAGCTTTACAGAAAATGCATGAGTCCACATTACAATTTAGAGTGATCTGTTATCAGAGCCTGAGGTATCTGTCTAAGTTATGTATTTCAGAAATGTACATACAAATCACTCAGTTAGCTAAAAATCTATTAATTTAAACAATGTAATAATTTAAGGCAGAAACAATGAGCTCATTGAAGTAATGAATACTTGTTTGTTAACAAATGATTATGACATAGGCCTATAGAAAATTGAAGTCTTCGCAGGAGTTGGCGCCGTCTCTTCTCAGTTGTTGGGGCATCTGAAGTCTTCATAATAGGCTGGATCCAAACTGGAGCTGACATACTCTAGTTACCTCAGGATGAGCATCCCGAGATAAAACAGAGACGCAAATATAAAATAATTAGTTTAGCTGCTGTTCATAACATTAAGCAAGGATAATCGTGTGTATTTGATCTGATAGTATAAGGTTATGAGATGCATTATATGAATGCTTGGCTAAAGAGATGCGACTTAATCTAGATTTAAACTGGGAGAGCGAGTCTGAGCCCTGAACATTATCAGGAAGGCTTTTTCAGAGTTTAGGGGCCAAATGTGAAAACGCTCTCCCTCCTTTAGTGGACTTAGATATTATAGGTACTACCAAAAGCCCAGAGTTTTGTGACCTTAAAGAGCGCGATAGAAGATCAGTTAAATACACAGGAGCTAAACCATTTAGGCCCTTATAGGTCAGTAGCCATATTTTGTAATTGATGCAACACTTAATAGGTAGAGATGATAAAATTGGTGTTATATGATCATGTTTTCTTGACCTAATAAGAACTCTAGCAGCTGCTTTTTGGACTAATTGTAGCTTGTTTATTGAGGATGAAGGACAACCAGCTAGTAATGCATTACAGTAATCTAGTCTCGAGGTCATGAATGCATTAACTAACTTTTCTGCTTTAGAAACAGATAGCATGTTCCATAGCTTAGCAATGTTTCTGAGGTGGAAGAAGGCTGTTTCTGTAACATATGAAATATGATTTTCAAATGACAAGTTTCTGTCTAATATAACTCCCAGGTCTTTAACTGTAAATGATGACGTTATACTGTACATCCTTATAAATGCAAATTCTATTCTAAGAGATTCTGTGTACAGGTTTTTGGCCCAATAAGTAATACCTCAGTCTTAGCTGAATTTAATAGAAGAAAATTACAGTTCATCCAATATTTTATATCTTTAACACACTCTGTCAACTTAGATAATTTAGAGATTTCATCTGGTTGTGATGCATAACAGTGGAAACTAATTCCATGTTTTCTTATAATATTACCAAGTGGCAGCATATATATTGAAAATAGTAGAGGGCTTAACACAGATCATTGCAGCACTCCATAATTTACTGACATTATCTTGGATTTTTCCCCGTTTAAATAGACAAAATGGCAACAGTCTGATAGCTACGATCTAAACCAGCTCAATGTCTTTCCCTGAATACCAGTGTAATTTTGTAGTCGATCTAAGAGTATTTTATGATCTAAAATCATAAACAGTGTCGAACGCAGCACTAAGATCAAGAAAAACTAATGCTACAGTGCAAAACCGTTAATTGGTTAACAGAAAGTTTCCTTACTATATACGGTAAATAACTGTGATAGATCTAATGGTACATTTAATGTAATTTTTGAAAGTGAAAAAGAAAAGTCATTGTATAATTTACAGTGAAAAAACGTAAATTGACATTCCCACAATTCCTTGCGTGACACGTCACATTTGAAATATTTTCATAGTTTTCTTAGTTTTTTTCTAATCAGTTATGTACATTAGGGTGTTATGTTACATTTAATGTTGTTAAATCAATGTTTATTGCATTTTTAAAATTTCATGTGTGTTACCATGATGGTGTTTAATGTTTGTGCGAATGACACTGTGCAGCTTCTATAAAGAAGTATTAACTTTCTTGAGGAAGAGGTGCTTGTGATGAGCTTTGATTTATCATGTGACTCTCATCACTGCTGTGATGATTGTTGGTTGTCAGTGTATTACAATGTTACAGAACAGAAATTAATACTTCAATAGGTCCGTAAATTAACATTTTATCAGATAATAAAATATGGTTTATTACTGTAAATTTTAAGTTAAGTCTGTAAAACCAATAACGTTGCTACCGTATTTTTGACGGTAAAGTTCTGGCAACCACAGCTGCCGTTTTTTTATCGTAAAAATTACAGTTTTATTTTTTACAGTGTAATATTGAGATACAGCCTTGGTCAGAAGCTAGAAGTAAGTCATTTGTAATTTTAACAAGCACAGTAATTAATTAATTGTAATTGTAATTAAGTAATTAATTGAGCGGACATGACTTTTTCTGGTATTTTAGACATAAATGGAAGATTTGAAATGGGTCTTTTTAGTTTGCTAATTCATTTGGATCTAATTGTGATTTCTTTATGGGAGGCTTAATAACTGCCAGCTTGAACGATCTTGGAACATGTCCTAGAGATAAAGACGAGTTATTAGAAAATTGAGATGATGATGCACTGCATTTTTCCTGCATCCGTTTTGATAGCCTCATCACATGCGTGCGCTTACATCATTACCAAATCAACCAATGCAAATAGGTTTGTTATGTCTGGACACACAAATCTTATTTGGTCACTTGCAATTAATAGCTAGTCTACCTGAAAAGATCTGTTTTGAGAAAAAATCTGATTTGCTTGCAGTTTGAACATAGTCTAACTGTTTTTGGGGCAACAGTCTACAACAACAATATTGTAGTTTAGGTGTTTGTCCACTTGAGGGCAGCAAGCATTAAGCATAAGCAAAGCAGTAGACAAAATAAATTATGCAATGTCAGTTTAAGATTTATCAGATGTGTCATCAGGAAGCCCCTAAATTGCAACTATGAATTGCACTTGCTTTGTTTCTAAATTGCTTGAATTATCCACATCTGTAACTTGAGTGATTTGTTTTTTTTTAGCAATTTGATCTGCAAATTGTTTAAAAAAATTTTAATAGAATAAATTTAATAGGATAGCTGATTAGAGTTGTTGTTGTCTTATGTATTTGGCTTGCACATTATTACACAAACAAAGCTAGACTAGTAAAAACACCAGTCTAGCTTTGTGTAATAATGTGCATTCAATACATCATTCTGGATATGGACTGATGCATGTTTGATTTGATATGTTTAAACCTGTTTTAGTCTTCACCTAGACAGCCTAATTACTTTCTTTTCTGCAGTTAAGGAGTCGTCATTTTTTTCAGTATGCTCTGCTCTCGAAGTCTATAAATATGGATGCCTGTAAATTGACTTTGCATTTGGCAGATGCTTTTATCTGACTTGGAAAATAATTATGTTTTCCACTTATGGTGTCATTTCTAGCCAGACATTACTATTTTAGTCATGCAGTCGCTTAGTTTTCACCAAAGTTTGTTCTATTTTGCTGTAGATCATTAAACCCTTATTCTGCCTTAGAAGACTGTCCGAAATCATTTTCTCGAGGAACCTTCGTGCACAAACTCTGCCTGCAAAGTCATTGCCTGATACGGCAGTGAGCTAAAAGTCAGCTGCCTACGTTTTCGGACGCAGCATATGTTTCTAGCATGTTATATGTTTGGCAACAGTTTAACTAACCCTAATTGATGGAATGTCAGGGCTCAACGCTAAGGATTTTTTTCTACTGGCCCGGTTGGGACAGAGGTTCAAATTTTTACTTGTCCTGCCAAAATGTTCCCTCACTCCACCACAAAAAAGTAATAAATAAAATAAAATGGCCCTAGTTATTGTTTTAGTTGTTTTTGATCCGTGTAACCTTAATAAAAAAGGTTATGACACCAAAAACTACTAGCCTAACTCATATAAATTTTAAATATTACAGACAGTCACTAATACAATAAGAACAAATAATCAAATGGTGAGCAATAGCACAAACAAATACAACAAAACAAACATATACAAATGGAATAAAGAGCTCTTTTCAGGTTTTTCATGTATTTCTAAGCTAGATTTTCAGGTAGAGTACAGAAATGGTAATCAAATGTAAAATATCACTGCATAGTCTTCTTCACTGTATGAATATAGATTAACCTTTATTACAGTTATTCAGTCAAGAGCAGTGAGCAGCAGGAAAATGGGCTGCACGGACCCAATATACTGTTACACATGTATCTTATCTTACATGTTAACATTGAATGTTTATGTTTAATGTTTAATCAACTATGTTTACGATGATACTCGACAAGACGGGAAATTTGACATGATTTTGTGTGAATGTCCGTGCAAGCTCAGGAAGACGTGAAAGTATTCGCACGCTGTGAGATGCGGCGTTCTGGGTGCACTTTGAATTGTATCACACAGCGTGCAAGTACCAAACTGAGAGACCCAGGTGCGTTCGCGTCTACGTGCACTTAAATATTTAAACCGGCAAGGCTTAAAAATTCGCAAATTATCAACTTCCATGAAGATGGTGCACTGGCCCGATCGGACAAGTGACAGTTCTTTCACACTGGCCCTGGGCCATTGGGCAGTCCTTATTGTCGAGCCCTGAGTGTGTAGCTTTTCATTTCTTGGCCAAAAATGGAAATAAATGTTGTGATGTGAGGTGCATACATTTTTGGTCAAGATCTTGTATTGACGATGCAAGAGTTAAGCACTCTGTAAAGTCTACACCAGCACATCAGACTTTCCATGAATTTAAAGCCTGGAGTCATACTGTAGGTGCAAATTCATGTGTGAAAATTATTATTCATGCTCCCTCCTTCCCAATCATTCTTTCACAATTTGAGCCTGATGAATCTTGATATTGTCATCCTGGAATATGGCCATTCCTACATGTTTTTTTAAGAAATGAAAAGCTGCACACTTCATCAATTAGGGTTAGAAGAACTGTTGCCTAACATATAACATGCTAGAAACATAATAATCTTTGTTTAACTGAACTTAAGCTTTGGCTTTCAAGAAATTTTCTAAATTTAAACAAAAATAAAACAAGGAAACCTGTGCTTGATGTTGACCGTGGTTCTCTTGCCCCATATGAAACTCAATGCGCTAGAAATCTGGGCTTTCTATTTGATCACAACCTAAAATTTGATAAACAGATAAGTACTTTTGTAAAATCATGCTTTTTTCATCTTCACCAACTCTAAAGTGAAACCCTTTATTTTGGTGTCTCTCAGTCTTCCCTCTCCCGTCTACAGCTAGTGTAAAACGCAGCAAGTTTGAGACCCGCAAGTTTGAGTCGGTCACCCCTATTTTATCCACACTGCACTGGCTACCTGTCAAATTTAGAATTGATTTTAAAATTTTTTTTTTTTTTTTTATAAAGCTCTCAACAAATTGGCCCCTCAGTACCTGACCGTTCTGCTTTGTCCATACACTCCTTCTAGACAGTGATCACTCTACTCATTGTGCCTAGATCCAGACTTAAAAAACGAGGTGATCGTGCTTTTGCTACTGCAGGCCCAAAACTTTAGAACTGTCTACATCTTTACATCAAATTAGCTCCCTCTGTTTCCACCTTCAAATCTTGTTTAAAGATCTATTTATTCTCTTTTGGCTTTTAATACTCCTTGATTTAGGTATGATTATTATTGTTTATCTGTTGTTGTGTGTTCCTTTATTGGTTGTTTTATTTTTATTTGTTTCTGTTCTGTACAGCACTTTGGTTAGCCTTGGTTGTTTTTAAATGTGCTTTATAAATAATTATTGTATTGTACTGTACTGTATTGCAATGATGATCCAATCATAGACTCTTAAGCATTTACTCTTAAGATTTGATTTAGGCCTAAATCCAAACAGCAATTTTTTTTGGCCGGGAAGTGTAGGCTATATCTTTAATGAATTTGTTTCTTTAATCAAAAAGAGCTTTATAGTGAGAACAATGGAAGATTTTTATTTTATATTCATAAATTCTATATACTGTATCTAGTTTCCTATTTAACAAGTGAGTTGTTTACTACTGATAACAGAACATTGTGTGTATTGTGTCTGATAAATAGTAATAATTCCAAGAATGGTTTTTGTACACTGTTCCTTGAACATCTGAAGTGCTGTTCACAGAGATGTGTCATTTAGTCTACTGTTATTACGGTTCAGCATTTCAATGGATGAAAATTGAAAAAATCTGCACCATTTAAGTCATTTGTCCAATTTCACATTTTGTCCGTCAAGCTGTAGTGTTTCTGTTTTTCTTTGTATTTGACATAATCATATTGTTTGTACTCTCTCTCTTTTTATTCTGCTTTTCTCTTTGTCCATCAATTCTGCAGAAAAAAACACTAAACATCGTTTTGATAAAATTCAGAAGTCCCAAGCTGTGGACCCTCAGGTGGGATCCAGACAGAGAGAAAGCCCCCCTCTGGGTACATCTCACTCAGTATTCAATGAAGTGTGTAATTTCTGCAATCGAGAATTGCCAACAAATTGTTTTCAAACAGGTTTCCTGTAAGTAGTCAAGTCAAGTCAAATATATTTATATAGCGCTTTTCACAATACAGATTGGATAAAAGCTGCTTCACAGTATCAATCAAAACAACTTAACAATGTTTGTTTATTACTGGAAAAAAAGACATCTAAGTTTGGTAGAGATGATCAATGGTATGATTGGTTAATTAATTTGAATATCCCCAACTGAGCAAGCCAAAGGCAACAGTGGCAAGGAACCGAAAAACTCCATCCAGTGACCTAATGGTGTCTTAACACCCCATCAGATGACCCAACAAAAAAACCTTGGGAGAACCCAGGCTCAGTCGGGGGCCAGTTCTCCTCTGGCGTTTATGAACTAGAGGCCGAATTTACTGTAACTGTAAGATAAAAATATTTATATGAATGCCTGGCTAAATAGATGCGTCTTCAGTCTAGTTTTAAACTGGGAGAGCGAGTCTGAGCTACGAACAACGTAAGGAAGGCTATTCCAGAGCTTCGGAGCTAAATGTGAAAATGCTCTGCCTCCTTTGGTGGATCTGGATATCCTAGGAATGACCAGAAGCCTCGAATCTAGTGATCTTAGGGAGCGCGATGGATTGTAAGGCGATAGAAGATCCGTTAAATAGACAAATATATAAGTCAAAAGCAATACCTTGTATTTAATACGGAACTTTATAGGTAACCAATGAAGTGATGATAAAATTGGTGTTCTATAATCATATTTTCTTGATCTAGTAAGAACTCTAGCGGCTGCATTTTGGACTAACTGTAGCTTGTTTATTGAAGATGCAGGACAACCAGCTAATAAAGCATTACAGTAATCTAGTCTCGAGGTCATGAATGCATTAACTAACTTTTCTGCATCAGAGACTGATAGCATATTACGTAGCTTAGCAATGTTTCTAAGGTGGAAAAAGGCAGTTTTTGTAACATATGAAATATGCTTTTCAAAAGACAGGTTGCAGTGTAATGTAACACCCAGGTCTTTTACTGTAGCGGATAAAGTAACAGGGCATCCTACTATGTTAAAGTCGTGCTGTGAAAGGTTTTGTGGACGGTTTTTAGAACCGATAAGTATTACCTCTGTCTTGTCTGGATTTAATAAAAGAAAATTACGCGTCATCCAATCTTTTATATCTTTAACACAATCTGTCAATTTGGATAATTTAGCGTATTCATCTGGCCGTGATGAAATATATATTTGAGTGTCATCAGCATAACAATGGAAACTAATTCCATGTTTCCTTAGAATATTACCAAGTGGCAGCATATATATTGAGAATAATAAAGGACCTAACACAGATTCCTGCGGCACTCCATAGTTTGCCGAAGTTATAATCGATTTAAAAGTACTGTAACATTGCAAAACTACACACTTCATTCCACAATATTACTAGGTTACTAGGTTATTCCCTTATATTTATTAATGTGTGTTAGACTTAGACAGTTTCTAGATCCATTTTGTTTTGATTTTATTTTCGTTTTCTTAATTGAAAAAATAATCTAGTGAGCCATTCCACCGAAAGGGTGACATTTCTGTCCCCAGGACATTATATGTATAAAATTGCATGAAAATTAACTCTAAAATACATTTTATTATTAAGCAAAATGTCCTGCACATTAAGCTAAGTACAAATTTAAAATGTATAATTAAAAACTTTAATAAAAACTACATAGAACACTAAAAAATTGCATTTTCTGCTTGTCCCCACTCTCCATCTCTAAACTTTACAATGAAATATAATGATTCAAATCCTTCAGAAATCTGATTTTTTTTTTGCATTGTTGTGTGACTTTATATCCAATCTGCTTTAAAATGAAAAAAGAAAAAAACATTTGATCTAATATTTTAGATAAAATACACATTTTAGTCATGTCCCCGGGTTTTCACTCAGTCCTGTTACCCTATTACAACCCCCCCACCCCCCCTCTGAAAAATTGAGAATATTCCACAAGACACATTTTCAACAGTAAGTTGCATCATCTGGATCTTCTGAAGGCAATGGGAAGAGCATAAGTTAGTTTTTTCATTTTAATTTCTGTATTTTGATGAAATTGTAACTACGACTGACAAGGTCAATCTCAACATACTGTCCTGTTACCTAACCTTTTTCTTAGATTTTATGTTTATTTTAAAAATATTAACTTTTGGTAAGGCACTAGAAATGTCTCAGTGTCCTCATGCTATTAGCATGTACTATGTGGCCATATGCCATGTATTTGATAACTTTTTGCTTAAAAACTCAATCCTGTTACTTTCAGTCCTGTTACTATTTTTTTTTTTTTTTTTTTTTTTTTTTTTTTATAAAATTAAACCACTGTTTTTATCAGATTTGTTTGGCCCATCATTTATACAATTATTTAATAAATTAAATTATTTAAAAATATATATAAACTTAAGGCTTCGGTCTTCTTTAAAATGAAAAAAATGGCTTTGTGTTTTTTATTAAAATACACCTTGCCTTAATAGTGATTTTATTGTCACAAATATAAATTTTTGGAACATATAACCAACAATTTCTTTAAAACAAACACTTTCTTGTGGGGAAAACAGGAATTAATTGACATGCTTTTAAACTTGCTTTTTAAATGGCACATGGTTTTCGGTAACAGGATTGAGAAAACATGCGCCCATCTTCTGCTTAAACCTTGTAAAAAAATAAATAAAGTTGCCTGAGATTGACCAGTACACATTTTGAATAGTTAAATATGTGTAGTATTAGATTCAATGTTGATAAAGATAAAAAATAAAGTTTAATTTTGAAGACTTACAACAAGCAATAGTCACCCATTCGGTGGAATGGCCCTAGTTTAGTTGTCTAAACTTCAAGGATCATCTTACCTATTGCTGAGCACTGTATGACTTTTTAGCCTCTTTAGTGTGTCTACCTGTTTAACTTTTTCGTGTTTCTTCTTTGTCTGTTGCCCTTATACACTGTAGTCCCTATTAAGCCCACCCCTAAACCTCGCAGCATAGCTCTTGATAGGGTGAGCCAGCTGTCCAATCAGAAGGCATCCCACTACGCAAGCCATCAGAAGAGTCCTGTATATGATGCAATAGAGAAGATGCCATCACCTGAACATAGTTACTGTTTAGAGGAGCAGAGGGTCTCAGAGGAAGACTCTTGCTGTGTTCCAAGTCCATCACCTGTTAACTCCTCCAGTACATCAGGACAGAAGAGTCCCATTCACACTGATTCTAATGAGTTTTCTGTGGAAAGCAATGCTAGTGATTCAGTCGAGAGAGAAGATGGTAAAGTTTCAACACGTGGAGAATTAGTAGATTGTGTTATTTTGATTTTTAACATGATGTTTTGTGTATATTTACTCCCCGTTATTGACCTTATATCTATCTAGTTTTTGAAAATAAACACTCTCGTGGGATTTTAGTTGGGAACAAACCTTTTTGCTTTTTTTTTTACCTTATAATTTTATCTTAATATATAATTATATGCAATAATTAAACACAACAGACCAGACCTTGTTTTGGCTACATGTAATTGCAGTTGCAGTGTTTTAGCACCAGTTTTTGCTGTAAACAAATTTCCTGGAATAGTACATGTTTGAAGAACATCTGCTGTGCCAGTTAGTAATTTCTCTAATGTCTAGTTAATTGAATATGTGCAGCTCAGAATGATAATGTGCCACACAGAGAGCCAATACATCAAACAGTGGATTTAAGGCCTTTTCACACCAAGAACGCTAACTATATTAGCGTCCACACACCAACGGATGATAACGTTTTGTTTACTACAAGCATGCACTGCAGTTTAGCCATGTGGCTTATTAAATGCTCAGCTTCTTTGAAGTCGGGTGGATTTTTACTGGCTGTCAATGGTTTTTAATAGAGGGTATGCACGTGACGTCACCGTTGGCCGGAGTGACTGCGGTTGCAATTCATAGAAACAACTGGACTCCAGGCAGCGAAAGGTGGATTTGCAGTTATCATTTTTGTGTCAATATGCTGAATTTAGTGGTAAAATCATTCTCTATATATTGTATTGTTATATATTGCAGTGACAACTCATCAATCAAATATTTACCACTGTATATTCTGTATAATTTGACATTTTTAAATAAACACTGACAAAAAACTATACAAGTTTTAAGTCTAGACGATATGATGATATATATATAACATTGATATAAGTGATCACCTGGATTTAGACCTGCCTATATTGTATTTATATAAAGCGTTCACAGGCAAATTTGCTGTATGTATTTCCCCGGTGTCGAAATTAGGCACATATAAATGTCAGGAAACACGATTCCTGGCTGCATGTCAATATCCATGGATCACTGGATCTTTAGTAAGTTGTAAGGAACACTATATTGAGTCCAATCTTTAGTTTAAACTGCTAATCGTTTGTTTTACTTGCGTTTTCGCAGTTTCCCCTATTAAATCCAGTCACGCAGCAGCTCTTCTGCCACTCAGTCCGGCTGAGGGGGCGTGTTCCAGCGGGAAAGTGACGTTAATGCATTCCCTCTATTCGTCGTTAGCTGGAAAATATAGTTTCTTTTCAGTCGCTCACGTTCGATGTAATCGACGTGTCGACTGATAGGGATCACGCTTAGGGAGCCTGTCATCTTCGAGTATTGATAAAACGAGCCAATGCACATTGGCATGCAAGCTTTGCATCTCACGCTCCGCCCCGCAGCGCGGGTATAAAGCGTGGGGATAAGCGTGATCCCAATCAGTCAACTACGTCTCCATTCCCTCCTTCAGGGAACGAGGGTTACATACTTAACCGAGACGTTCTGAGAGTGATTCCAACGATATAATTCCTCAGTGTCGTTAACGTTATAGTTGTGGTGTGGATTTCCCAATTCTCAAAGAATTTGTAATGATTATTAAAACTTGATTAAGTTATGGTAATCATTATAGTTATTATCATTGGTGTAAATGGGCCTTAAGTGAAAATAAGTATTTTACAAATTTTTAAGGAAATCTGGTGAACTGTATAGACGTTCTTTTTTTATGTGCTATTTTGAACTTCTCCGACATGCATATGCTGAATTGCTTATATCCAGTGGTTAGTGAAATAAAAAATCTGATCTAGATAGTTTGCTTTATTTGAAGTGTAAAAAACGGACAGTAACTTTTAATCTACATGTATATTGTGCTTTTTTAAAAAAAAGGTCTGGTGTAGGAAAATGACTTGTTTAATACTTACAACATATTTGCTTGGCATATAGGGATGTCGTCAACCGGAAAGTCCTTCCTGAAGTCAATGAGAAAGACTCCGTCCATTAAGGAGGTGGATGAAGAGCAGCCGAAGGAGCTATTCTTGGAGGATGAAAGGAATAGAGACCTAGTAATCTTTAGCAGAGACAGTCTTGAGCCTGAAGGTCAGTCTAACCCATTTTCCTTCAATCCAGCCTACCTCTGAATCCATAACATCCACCACTGCTCTGTTTGTTTGACCAGAAGCATCTGTTTTTGCTTCTTTACAAATTATGTGATGGTCTCTGGAACACTACCAACTGCAGGTGCTATTCAGCTGGACCTGTTGGATGAGGAAGACAATACCAGGTTTTTATCAAATCTGAAGAAAGAGTCCTCATCCTCCATTGACAATTCCAGACTGAATCAAGAACAGGAGCCATCCACCCCCACCAGCCCACAAAGGTGTATGAAAAAAGCTTTATGTGACTCAAAAGCATAATGAATTCCAAGAATGCAGTTTGTGAAGGAGCATTTGCTTATTGTCCTTCTTTAAATTTAGTTTCACTGTGTTCCTTTCAGGAGAGAAGAAATGGATTCAACAAATGAAGAACAGAGGAAAAATAAAGAAACTGCTGGTAAGAGCAGAGCAGAGAGAATAAGAATTTGAAATAGATGTTTGTTGTTGTTATTACTTCCTGAAGCAATAAAACACTTGTATATTGCTTCTCTGTCAGCATCTCCTGCATATAGTGAAGATTTTGAGGAAGAGGCAAGTGAGAAAAGTGACGAGGGGCTTCAAGAGAAGGTGAATATAATGTTTAATGCACCTTAAGCTGATAATATGATCCCTGTTATAAACTGGTGAATTAAATAATAAGTTATGTAGAGATGTTTGGAAACAAATGAAGGTCGTGCTTGCGCTTGTCCATTTAATGGCAGTAAAAAGCAACCAGCATCAAACTTCTAACAAAAAATAAGCAAAAGTATCACAAAATGATACTTGTATAATATATTCCAGGTGTTCTTGGGGTGTACGATAGGGTTGGGTAAAAAAAAATAAAAATAATAATAATTAATATATTATTTCATGACAATTCCTTGGCTTTTGGTCTTCTGTGTTTTTTGTAGAAGTATTTATATGATGACTATTAATAATAATATTATTATTATGTACAATATTAGGGAGAGATTATTGACTGAAAAATAAAAAAAGAAGATTATAATACATTCTAATTTGCATCGCAGGTCCCTTGGTATCTGGAGTCAAAATTTCTCTAAATGTTGTCTTTGCTGTTTTTTGTTTGTTTTTTGCACACCCTACACCTCAATCGCAATATGTGTCAAAATAAATATAATTTGATTTAATGGCAAAATCTCAAATTTTAATCATTCCTTGATCCTCTTTGTTTCAGAAACCTGAAAGACATGGGATGCTGGCCAAAGGTAAACCTCATCTCAGTTTACAGTGTAGATATTTTAAATGTTCAGATCAGGAGGTGAAATGCTCTTCTTGTGTCCCAGTGTCACTACATGACTCTCTAAATTCTACGGATGGAGCATTGCCTCCTGCAGTTCCCAGTTTGGCAGCTGGAAAAGAAAAATGTCCAGACACCAAACAAGCAGTGAGGACAGCGCTGGAACCTGCAGGTTTGAGAACCAGTTTATTTTCTAAAAGCTTGTATTGTTTAAGTAAACTTCCAACAGGTGATGTGGCACATTCTCTCCTCCATATCTTTGCAGTCCAATCATACGGTCAGAGTGGAGGGAGTGAGATAGAGGCTCTGCAGGAGGCATACAGGCAGATTAACAGCTCAGCAGGGGAGTGTGAGGACGGGCGAGCCGAGGCCGGCAGGACTCCCCTCTCTCTCTCTTCACTCCAACCTGCCTCCACAATGGAGTCAGGTCAGACTCAGCACCTAGTTCATTTTTGCCAGTCACTGTGTGCATGCCTGTGCTTTAAACCTTTTGATTTGCAGCTTTCCCCCCTCAAATGCTTCCAGTTATGCTTTAAACCAAATACGTGAGGTTTTTACCAGCCGCTTTGTTTGCATCATCGGTTTAGGTGAAGTCTAGCTGAATCTAAACAGCTCGATTTTGCATGAGGGTGTCACACCAACTGTTTTTCCTGAAGTCTTGCTGTCTTCTGTTGGAGGTCTGTCACCCTGACTGAATAAGAATGGAAGGGGTTGATGGACTTAAACAGCTGTCTCTGACATTTCTTTCTCTTTCTTTGTCGCATATATTGCAGTGTCTCGTTTTGGCAAATCAGTTGAATATTGGATATTTATCAGATAATATTTAATTGTTGACTTTTGTTTCCCACTATTTTAAGATTTATATGACTTTTATAAATAGCTATAAATTATGACAGATCTACCCTCTTTACTTTAAAAGCAAATATCAGAGGTCTGTGCGTTTGTGCATTTAAATGAGCTCCTTTCCTTTAAGTACAACAACCTTTATTAATGTTACTTACTTCATAAACTATTTACTACAGTTTTGTAATGTTTTTATTCTGTAGGGAATCGGGATGCATTTAATTGATCAAAAGGGACAATAAAGACATTTACAATATTACAAAAAAGCTAATTTCTGTTCATCAAAGAATCCTGACAAAAGGTATCACAGTTTCCACAAAAATATTAAGCATTTTCAACATTGATACCGGTAATAATACAAAATATTTATTGAGCACTAAATCACCAAATATTAGAATGATTTCTGAAGGATCATGTGACTCTGAAGACTGGTGTAATGGCTGATAAAATTCAGCTTTGATCACAGGAATAAATTACATTTTAAAATGTAAAAACAGTTATTTTAAATTGTGATAATATTTCACTATATTGCAGTTTGTTTGTTTTTCCCTTCACGCTGTCTTCTGTTGGTCTGATTTTTGATCAAATAATGCAGCCTTGCTGAACATAAGACTTCTTTCAAAAACATTGAAAATCATTAAAAAACAACTTTTGAACGGAAGTATATATGATTTAATTGATTTATCATACTATACATTATAATGCTGTGATGTCTGAAATCACTTTTTTTCAGCATACAAAACTGTTTATTTGAGTATTTCGTGTGTTTTTAATACCCTTTTTTGACACAGTAGGATGGATTTATAATATTAGCCAATTACTGATTATGGAACAGAATCAGTTCATCCCTACAGTGACTCTTGCTCATTTTGTTATTTGTTAGTTATATAAATCAAGAACAAAAGCTTGGTTTCAAATTCGCCATGGATGACAATCAAATTCTGTGATAATTGGCTTTGCATTTGCTGAGGAAGTTCTGATCACACCAAATCTCCGGCCCTAGTGAAATTTTTGTCACCAGGGTCTCATTTATGTACCGTAGATTTACCCACTGCTGAGGAACTGATGCGGCCAATTGGACCAGACTCTGTTTTCACGCGTGGCTTCTCTCTCCAGCCTATAAGGTGAGTTCACTATTCGCCTTCACACACCGTGAGTCATATTTTCTCAGTACAGCAGCTTTAGAAGTATTTGTCTTACAGTGAGGCTGTGCCTCGAGGCAGCATAAATCATAGTCCATTAAGGATATCTTCAGATGACAGCCGTTTCAGTTCCACTAATGAGGACTGTGGAGGGCTTAATAAAGCTAGTCTTACAGCAGAGGAACATCCAGCCTCCCTTCAGTACACTCAGAAGAGCATCGCTGAGGAGATCAAACGGCTGATGCAGGAACAGGACAGCTCGTCTCTGGAACCTCCTCCTGTTAAACCCAAGAAACGCCAGGTCAGAGACTCTGCTATTATGAGTCATTTGCCTCATGAATTTCCTCCGTAAATTACAGTAGATCCTGTAATTTCTGGGGTTTAGAGAAATGAGAATTCAAAGATAGAGGCATATACTCTGCGAAGTAAATGAGGTATAATCATTTTTGTGGGTAACTACGTGCATTCTTCATTCATATGGTGTTGATAGTCACATTTATGAAGATAATGATGGAATATTAACTCTCTCCCTCTCTCTCTCTCTCTCTCTCTCTCTCTCTCTCTCTCTCTCTCTCTCTCTCTCTCTCTCTCTCTCTCTCTCTCTCTCTCTCTCTCTCTCTCTCTCTCTCTCTCACACACACACATATACACACACACTCACTCAGGTTCCTGCCAGAACCAATGCATCTGCGTCCTCTAGAAAAACTCCTGTTCCATCAACAAGGGCCAAAAAACCTGAGAGCAGGCTGTTACCCAGAGGACCTGCAACCAGCAGAACCGGCCAAGCTGCTAAACCTCCGTCTCCACTAACACAGAGAAAAGCTCAGAACCAGACCCCCAAAAAAAATCCCAACCTCACTCAAACACTAACAGCCAAAGGTACCTGCACCTGGGTTAACCTCACCAAAACTGTGTGAAAAAATAAACAAAACTATATTTTGCGTAAAGAAAATTTAGCTGATTTTCATTCTTTTTTTTTTTTTTTATCATTTATTGATACATTTTCATTATTTTCATGAAATTGTAAAATTTTCATGACAGTTGACATGACTTAAATTCAGTCTACTGTAATGCAAAAAGCTCATGATCATTACATTAATGCAATAAATACATATAGAAGTAGGCAATTTTAATTGCATTAAACGTAGATATATTAGCCAATTTGATTACAATTCATCTCAAATATCAATATTTAACAAAATGAAGAAGATAAGTATTGAGTTATTGGAGTTTTGTGATGTAATGAGAAATTAGATGGAACATAATTATCTTAAATAGTCTTAATTGTTATGCAAATAATGTCACAAGGCAAAAAACATTTATAATAATAGTGGTCCTAAAAATATGCAAAATCATTTATTTTTTTTTAAATCCGACTATTCTTTGTAAATTCACAGCCATATTTGCTAGCTTGATAATAAATGGTCATCTGTCTTTTTTAATTTTTTATATCCCTTACAGGTTTAGACACGAGTTTAAGGCTAAGCAGTGAACTGGTGACATCCGTGCAGTCCTTTGCTACATTTCTGCAGCATCAGGTTGAAGCCAGCAGGATCACACCAGAAGCAGTGACAGGAGTGAGTTAACTAGGACTGAATCAGAGCATTGGATCAAATGCTCCAGCTCATTAACCACCTGTTCTGTGTGTCTGTCAGTGTGAGGTGATGCAAGAGAATATGGATGGTGGTATGCCCTTTCAGCAGGAGCGCTCATCACTGGAGCTTTTTCGTCTTCAGCTCGCCCAAAAAGAGAGAGAGCTCCATCTGAGGGAAACCCAGTTACAAGAGGAGCACAAGCAAGAGCTGGCAGCACTCAGACAGGAGAACTATACGTTACAGAGCAAGGTAAGCTCTTGTGTAGTTGTAAAGCTTAGATTATGTTTTTAGAATATAAGGAAATTTTGTTGTTTGGTGGATAGTTTTGCCATGGCTTTACATTACCAGCAGGTAATTTTGTGTATGCTGTCTGTTCTGCCTCTTCATAATTATGACTGAGGACTTAAAGGGATAGTCCACACAAAAATGATAATTCTATCTTCAATTACTCACCCTCGTGTTGTTCCAAACCTACAATACTTTCGTTCATCTTCGGAACACAAATGAAGATATTTCTAGTCAAATCTGAGAGAATTCTGTCCCTCCATTGAAAGGCTGTGAAGCTTCAAAACGTTCATAAAGGGATCCTAAAATAAATCCATATGAATTGAGCGGTTTAATCCAAGAAACACGATCGCTTTATATGATGAACACATTTCATTTATGTTTTGATTCACATATGAACATTGCTAAGCGAATTTGGTAAACAGAAGCTCAAGCATGCTCGCTTTGTGCACAAGAGCAAAGCTCATTGGTTTAAGCAAGTATGTTTGAGCTTGCGTTTACCATATTTGAGTGCTCTATGTATGTTAGCTAATCAATGTTTATATGTGAATTTATATGATGGATTTATTTAAAATTTACTCAAGTTCATCTATTCTCATGGCCGGTTTAACCAGCCTTCAAGCACATAGGAGCTTCTTGTTAAAGATCAATAGAAAACCTTCTGCTGTCTGGCAGCTCTCTTTAAGTATGAATGAAGTTTAAATTGTATGTTTTGTAACATGCTGTATAAGTGCGTTTGGTAAAAAGGGCAGTCTGTACTTGGGCAGAATGTTTTGGTAATGCAATCATAACGTCTATGACGGTATATTTCAGTGGCTGCTCTGCCAACTGTATGAACATAGTAGCTGTTCAATACTCTCTTAGTGATGATGAATTCATGCTTTTAGCACAAGTACATTATGTAAGGTTTATTCTAGTTATTTGTTTCAATACCCTCAAAGATTTATAGAAAAAAACATATATTTTCATGCATTACCTTGCTGTGATTCAGTTTGGAAGTGCTTTTTGTTGTTCTGGCAAATAAAGTCTCATTTTTAAAACTTTTCAACAGTAAATGAACATAAAACAGGGCACATCGGGGCACGCAGCGTTTTATCCACCTTGACCCTTCTGGTGAAGTATAATTATTGATTATTCACAACAGATTACAGAAAGAAGTAATTACATTTGAACAAATTACCATAGAAAATGACCAGGGCTGAATTTGTTTTCATGATTTATACACAATGGCACCATAAATGTATTCCAGGGACAATTGACCTGAAGCAGCCTGGAGTTAAGGGTGCAATGGAGATGACTCACAGCTCTCTCCTTACAGGGTGCCCTGAGCCATTAAACCACACCATTAGACCTTTCAAAATTGTTAAATAACCACCTAGTCTTAATTATTTGATCTAGTCTGGCTTCATGATCATTATGCACTTTAATTTCAAATTACATAATTATAATTTAAAATAAACAAACTTTGTACTGCAATTGTACAAAGACCATTTTTATGGCTTTATATTTATGTATTTGGCAAATGCTTTTATGGAAAGAGCCGTGCTTTTAATAAACTGAACAGCCTCGGCCTAAAGTCTGAGCAAACAATTCCCTGTCATTTCTCAAGCTTAGGTTCTAACCTGTTACATTTATTATTCCATAGCTTCACCGTGCCGAGGAGGCAAGTAACAGACGAAAGTGGAGTTTTGGCGAAGCTTCAGACCTTGTGACTGAAGAGAAACTCAAGCTCATAGAGAAAGAGATGAAGGAACAGGAGACTCTGATTCAGGGTTACCATCAGGTGAGTTTCTCTCTGTCTCTCCAACTCTGCTCATTTTCAGGCATATATTAGAATTAGCCATGCTGAAACATGGCTCGCATGAATGTGCATTTATTATAATTAGGCTTTATTTTTTTATCCCTTGTCCTAGATCTCTTTTTATGGTGAGATCATACAAATGTCAGTGAATGATACAACACAAGACTGTAGCCTCTCATTTTTAGATCATTATACACCATTACAGCATAATGGGGTGCATAATTAAACACAGATATTTAAAATGACACTATTACTACTCAGAATTTAGAATAACGTTGGTAATTACTAGGGCTGCAACAACTAATCGATAATAATCGATTATGAAAATCGTTGTCAACGAATGTCATTATCGATTAGTTGCTCTGCTTACGTCACGGGGAGCATTTACTGGTGATTGGTTGAAACAGGCCTATCATGATGCGGCACACACGCACACACACGCAAGGTCTCTCTCCCTGTGCCGCTCTGTCGTGCGCGCGCTACACAGTTTGGACTTTGGAGCACTCTCTTCTGTCTCGCATGCGCTCTCTTGCTTGCACGCTCTAGATTCCAGGAGTTTGAACTAATTTGCTGGCATCAGGGAGCCGCTATCAATATGCGGGAGACTCCCGGGACTTCCGGGAGACTTGGGATGTCTGTATTTTGTCTCGGGCATCATGTTGTGCAATCATTTCGCTCGCAACATAACATAAGTGATGGATTAAAATAGCGCTACGCAGAAATAGGCTAAATTAAAACGGTGTTTAGAAAGTGAAGCACTAAATATAAAGGCAGTTATTAACAGCAGCAGTAAAAGATTGTTTTTTAGTCACTGTAGTCAGTGGTTTTCAGCGAATGCTTGTGCACTAATGCATCATTTTCTTGTCCTTTTAATCAAGCCTGTTTGCTGCGTCTCCATTCCGTTCTCTTTTTATAGCATTTGTCTTCTATTAAGTTTTAATTGTTTTATAAACGCGATCTACTGCGGCTCTACTACGTTGACACGCTTTTTTTCAGTCTTTCTATATTTATTTTAGCAATTTATCCTTATAATTAATTGAATCTTAAATAAAAATTAAATGAATTATGTACTTTACATGTTTTTGGTTTCTATCTTCACATCTGAACATGTCTGTGTAAATTAGTTTTTAACAAAAATTATGTTAAAACAATGTTGTATATAATTTAGATTTTTTTGTTTTTCATGGTTGTCAACTTGCCATCAGCAATTATCATTAAAAACAATGCAAATATTGATATTAGTAAAACTCAATGTGTGGCTTTTGTACACTTTTACACATAAATACCATGATTAAGGGTTTTATTTAGTTGTAATAAACAAAAAATCAAATTGAAATTTTATCCGATTAATCGAAAAAATAATCGTCCGATTAATCGATTATGAAAATAATCGTTAGTTGCAGCCCTAGTAATTACTTCTCACATTTCCTGTAATTACAGAAGAACTTGTGGCCTTTCCAGATACCAAATCCAATTAATTCTTATCTGGAACTATATTCAATGTAATACATGCACTGAATATATTTGCATTTTGGTCATTAGTATTCATATGCTACAAATAGGTTCAAAATATGTGATCTTTTCAATGGTTTTAACAGGAGAATGAAAAGCTATATCTGCAAATGAAAGCACTCCAAGCTCAAAGCAAACAAAACGAGGAGGCTTTGTTCATGGAAAACCAGAGACTTCTCACTGAGCTTGCCCTCACCAGGTCAGTGCTCTAAAAGTGCGCTAGTATTGTTATAATGCATATCACAGCAGGTTTTTACTATTCATGCTGTTCTTTGCAGCAGCTGATATAAAAGCAAAGAATTTTCATTCCCCAGGGACCGGTTAAACATGAACAGCTTTCAAAGAACCGTCGGAGGGAGAAGCATTGCTGAACAAAGCTTCAGCATTGCAGAGTTGACAAGTCAGGTACAAGCTGCACAGGTACGAGAACTACATAATATCAACAGATCTGTTCCCAAACCTAGTGAGCTGCCTACCTAGACTGCATTTTACATGAGCTTCTGATGCAAAGTCTTTCTGTTTAGAAAAAGGAGGAACGACTGCAAGATGAGATCCACAGGTTAAAACAGGAGAAACAAGCCCTGCATGTAGACCTGGAGATGATGAGGAAAGAACGAGACCTTGCCAGAGTTCAGGCTGTCTGTACTTCAGGTAAGAGCCTCAGATATGGAAGTGTTATGGCAGCAGTCTATTTTTGGCAATGTATTTGTCATATTGACAGAAATAAGGTTCTGGCAGGTGATAAAGGTTTCGAGCTAAAGATGCTCCAGGAAAAGCACCGGGAGGAGGTCGCAGAGATGAAGAAAAGACTGCAGTGGTATGCTGAGAACCAGGAGCTACTGGACAAAGATGCATCCAGACTCCGAGCTGCCACCGCTGAGACTCAAAGGCTCACTGAGCAGGTGGAAAAGCTAAAGATGGAGGTCAGCAAGAGGGCCAATGAGCAACAGAGAAAGACAAAGGAAAGGGCGGGTGAAGCTAAAAGAATCCAGGACCTGGAACGACAGGTCAGAAACAGCTTTCTCCCTCTCCAAATATTCTTGTTGTCTTGTTCTGCAGGTACATCTCTTTCAGGGCACGTTCTTCTTTGTGCTCTATTTCCTGAGAGCTGGAATTATTCAACCGTGTCCGTGAGTAGCAGACCATCAGTAGTCGGGTAGTTTTCCAACCACCTTCTCCTTAAGACCTCCTCTTTATGTTAAACTCCTTTCTTTGACTGATATGCATCTACAACTAAATTAACAACTTTGTATTGAATTGGCAGTGGTTAGCACACTTTTACTATTCAGTTTGAGCCATGTTGCTCATGTAGGTTTGAGTTTGGGTTGCAACATTTAACAAACCCTTAATAGTTTCCTGTCACTACTAATGTATCTATCTAAAAATAAAGCAACAAAAATAATGCCAAAAAAATGAATTAATTTCGATGATCCGCCTCCTGAGTGTCTTGTAATAATATGTATTAAAGGGGTGGTATAATGCCCTTTTCACAAGATGTATAAGTTGTCTTTGAAGTCCCCAGAGTGTGTATGTGAAGTTTAACCTCAAAATACCCCAAAGATATTTTTATATAGCATGTTAAAGTTGTCACTTTTTGAGGATGAGCAAAAACGCACCATTTTTGTGTCTGTGCCTCTCTCAGCTCAAACAGATGGAAGAGCTCTTGAAACGGAGGCATCCAAACTCCCTGCCAGCCCTGATCTTGGCCGCTGCATCTGCCGGTGCAGAAGTTAGCGGATTGGACGTCCATCCCCCAGCTGCCCCTCAGTCCTCCCAGACAGCGGCTCTTTTGGAGAGACGTGTACATCGACTGGAGGCGGAGCTAGAGGGCCGCGATGAAGCAGCCAAACGCAGTCTCAGAGCAATGGAACAACAGTATCACAGAATAAAGGTACTCATATCAGATTTAGATTCAGTATTGAAGGTCACACGGAATTTTGTGTCAAAGCATTAAACGTTAAATCTATAGAATCTAAAATTGAGACCATGTACGAAACAAGTTTGAACTATTGGAACTAGGTGGCCCTGAACTCTTTGACTGAAGTGCTGTGTGTCCTTAATTAATATGGGAAAAAGCAACTCAAATACTTTTCTTTTTTTTCTAGCATGTTATTTACCAGAGCCCACAGCTGGTTTGATCGATTTCCAGAAAAACAACATTGCCAAGAAAATTAGGTTTCTATTTTAAGTCTTAAGTGCACAGGGCCTTTAATATGCTTTCAGAGTGGCAGAATTTTCTCTGATTTCTAAACCCTGCTGTGTGTCCTCATGTCTAGAATGTTAGAAATAGAAACCGAAGCAAAGTAAGGCTTGGTGATATATTGAAAATTCACTCTATATTTGCTTACATACTTAACCGTTCAAAAATTCAGGGTCAGTAAGTTTTTTTTTTGCATCCATTAAGTTTGCTAAAAACTGTCATTAAGACTCTATATTATTATAATTATAATATAATTAATAAAATATAACATAAATATAACAATAAAAAATGTAATTTATTCATTAAATATAATTTACTTTTTTTTTAAGTGATATAACCCAGTCCTGATGCAATTAGACTTTAAGGGCTGATATATTTAAATGCTATTTTATGCCAGCTCAAAAATGTTTGCACTTTTATATGTATTCTTCTATTCTTTTTTAGCTTCAATATGAACAGCAGATCACAGATCTGGAGCAGCGTTTGGCTGAGAAGAACCAAAACAATCAGGCCATCTCATCAGAATTGTCTGAATCACAAACTCAGAGGTTAAAGGCAGAGCTGGAGGAAGTGAAGATGGCCCATCAGAAGCAAAAGAGCACCCTCCAGGCAGAGGTGGCCTCTCTGCAAGAACAGCTCCTCCAGGCCCAAGCTTTGACGCAAACAGACAAGCCTGCCCGCAGCCCCTCACGCCACCAACTTAATGCAGAGGCGGCACAAGCAACCCGCATCGAGAGACTAACCCAAGAGCTGAGCTCCAAGAGCCGCACCATCCAGGAGCTGAGTCGCACTGTAGAGCGTCTGCAGAGGGAGAGGAAAACCATGCTGACGGGTCCTGGCTTCGATCGTGATGAGGCCAAGCGACATTTGGGTTTAGCCAAAGAGCCCAAAAAAAATGCAGCCGATACTTTCCCCCCTACACAAGATGAGAAAGACTACCATCCCGGAGCGTTCTCGGGATCACACATCTCAGAGGTGCAACTGGAGAATGATAGTTTGAGGATGAGATTGGAACAACTAGAGATACATAGAGATCAGGAGAAGGTTTCTTTGCAGGCTGCAGTCACACATGCACAGAATCAGCTCCTCAGGTAAAGTCTTTTGGAGTGGTTAATTTTTTTTATAAACCATTTGAAGCACCCTTGAAATGTTCTGAACAACAGATGAAAAACAGCAGTCGTACTACATGAAGTGAAACCTTGAAACAGTCCCATAATTCTCTTCACAGGATTTGAGCCTGTTAAACCGAAAAAGGACCTGGCTGCAGCCTGCAAAAAGGGGCGGGGCTACACGTGTCGCTCTGCCCCATACTTATTCTGATTGGCTTGGTCTTCTTTCACAGGCATACATGATAGGAAATGTGTTCGGAGTTGTCTTCACTATAATACACAGACAATACAACATTAGCCTACATCCCGCAGGAGGAGATCTTGATTTCTTCACTTTAAAATAATGAGGAACAGCATGTTTTCCTGAAATGAAGTGGAGGAAAAAGTCTGATATTATGCTTTGCAGTGTAGTGAAGAAAAAGAAAGTTTCATAAAATCTAAATTAACAAGGCAGACAAATTAGCCTATTACAGTGTCGTTTAGTTTACATACAACTGCACCCAACATGGCTTATAAAAACCAATAACACATTCTTTAAAATAAGTGTCTTACCATGTTATTTAAATTAAAACGATACTGATACATCTTTTAATTTCCTTTCTCATACTATGGGTATATGAAGTAATCACATTTCATGAATCATTTCATTCCTGTACCTGAAGACCTGACCCTCCTGCTGTGGAGAACAAACTAATACATTTTTGTTTAAATGTTGTGGGGTTGTTCGTGCGTTAGTTAGTAATTTAAGGGACATTTCTGTGCATTATAATGAAGGCTTTATGAAACTGCACAGCTTTTCCAGTTCATATAGATTTGAACAACAAATACTTCATTCTACACCAACTACGAACACATTTCCTATCATGTATGTCTATGAAAGACGATCGAGCCAATCAAATGTTGGTTAACTTGTTCTGCAGGCCGCAGCCAGGTGTACTTGGTCAAACCCACAATCAAAAAAAATAAATGAGAAATTATATTTTAAACCCTTTCATTCTAGCTAAATGCGTTCTTTTTTTATCAACACTTGAATGTGGGCAAGTTTCATTAAAAAAAAAATTTTGAACAAAGACTACGTCCGGATCATATTCAGAATGATGATCAAAACATGGAGTAGATCGAATCAATTAACACCCTCTAAGTTTCACAGTCCTATAACTTCATTCGACCTTTCACTCAGTAACGTTAGCCAGTTTTGATTTAGATGCCGTTTAATGTTTGATGATCGCATTATTTTACATGTGCATAACATAGCCTGTAAAAAAAGGACAGCGCAACCAAAGAGTATAGAAGTACCAAGAGCCGAAACTCAATAGAACGTTCCATTGCAACAAACGCGCCCATGCGCAGAGCAGCAGTTCCGCCATCTTGGGACTGAACGCAACACAGCTGTCATAGAATTGAACGATACCGGTTCCAATTCAAAAGCGGTTAAGGGAACTAAATAGTAGTTTCTAGTTTTTAATATCTCTATAGCCTAAACTAAAATGGCGTGTTGAATAATGTACAACAAAATAATGCTTATGGATCGGTTTATAATTAAACAATTTCGTCATAGAGCATGAAGCTGTCAAATAGGCTATTTATTTACCCCAATAGCTTTTGGGGATAACTCCCGTTTTCATACACAGCACAATTTTACAACACCAGTAACAGCCCATCCTCATGAAATGATTGACAAAAAGCCAAAACACAATGAACAGTGAGTAAGTTAGGTGAAAGGGACAACACATTAGTCAAGAGAGAATATGTAATAGTAATAGAAGATCATCACAAAATGAACAGTAATAAAACAGGTGATGGTAAGTAGATCACCACATCATTTCTGCCTGCATTACACACAACAAATCAAACATTGTGCAAGTAAAGTGCATACATTTAGTTACTACAAATAGAATGGCAATGGTAAGTATATTAGCTGTTCTATATGTTTTAGTCTTTAGTTTTATTATAATTTAATTCATCTTGACTGATAAAAACTTTGTACAACAAATGTTACATTTTATACAGAAAGAGAGTTAATGTACAGATTTACAGATGACTTAGCTTTAAAAAAAAATCTGTTGCGCTTCTGTTTTGGGCTGTGATAGTTGTCTATTTTGGGTTCGTAGTATATGATGGATTCTGACTCTATTGAATAGTTTAACCATGTATACAACAACTTCCCTGCACTCACTGTTGTACACCTCCATGCCGCTATTTACGTATGGAGACGTACGTACGCTGTGCACTTTAACGTTAATAAAAACCTTTTCTACTTTACCTCTCTGGATCTTTGGGGAATCTATGAAATGCTGGTTGATTGGTTATACACTGGTAGTTGTTGCAGTTGATGACAGAACACTGTTTTCTTTGTTTCCAATTATTTCCAGACATAATGCTGTACAGTTGTGCTAACGGTAAAACCGTTGGTTCAGTCCAAAATGGCGTCAGCGCGACAGCAGCGCCATCTAGCGATTGTTACCAAAACTGCAACGGAGTTTCGCCTCTTGTTACTTCTACACTCTTTGGCGCAACTCCGCTACCTTCCACTTTAAAAAAATGAAGCCAAAATATATTTTAAAAATATTTTAAATGTAATTACATTTTTTTTTTTTTTGGCTCATGTCCCATTTGATTACATGGAGAGGGCGGGGTTTAAGACCTATACTGCAGCCAGCCACCAGGGGGCGATCAAAATGCTTTGGCTTCACTTTTCAGGACTTGTGCGGCACACTTGGGGCTTCCTTGTTTCCTCGCTCCTCCGTCCTCCAGCCTGTGACCCGGAAACCGATTGAACTCAGCCATCTTGCTAAGAAGGACAATTTGTGCTTCTATCACTTGTTTCTGCTTCTTCTCTGCCTGTGTTTTGATCTGGAGATTCTGTACTCTTTCATTAAATACGTAATCGTGCCCCCTACCGTATAACAGTGAAAACGTGGATTTGCTGGAAAATTCTGTCAATGGCGGGTAGGCATTGTGTCATAAATGACAGAAAGTTTGTCAATGGTGGGGAAAGAGTTAACATGATGATTCAGTGTAATCGAGTGTCGTGTAACAATATTAAAATATCACTTTTTCAGGATTCAGGAGCAGAATTCTGAGCAACTTGCCTCGGTCAAGGCTGAGCATCAAAGAGAGATTGAACGCCTTCTAGCTTGCCATGCCCTTGAGCATTCCTCCTCCAAAGTGGCTGAACTCACCAATCAAGTGAACACACAGGAGGTTGGTTCTTAAATGAATGAAATTGTAGCTTTTTATTTCTCTCCAACGTATCTATATGACTGTGTGCATTTATTTGCTGCTAAATGTTTCCTTGGCACTAGAAACACTAAGGTCATGGGTAAAGAAAATGAAATACTTTGCCTGCATTGTAAGTCGCTTTGGATAAAAGCTTTACGTATTTTGAATTCTGAATTAATGTAACTTTTCTATTTAGATCATAGTGCAGCATTTACAGGGGCAAGTAAAGGAGCTCAAGGGAACCAAAGATGCTCTGGCTGTGTCTAAAATCAGAGAGGAAACCCTGCAGAATCAGGTAGTTACTCAGTATTTCAATTTCCATTCTTCTTTAAACTGGATTTTGAATTTTCTGTCCATGTTTCCTGTTATGTGTATGTAAAAAGCTGTCTAAGCTTCTGGAGGAGCTGAAACAGGCCAAAGAAGCCCACAGTCCTGAACTAAGACACTTCACTAGCCTGGAACAGAAGATTCAGTCCATGGAGCTCCGCTACCATCATCGTGAGAAACAGCTTCAACAGGTAACACACCCACACACACTCTACCATTCAAACGTTTTAATCTTTCACCAGCACACACATTAGGAGTAGTGGAAGTGAACATGCATTGCAAACTGTGGACACACCCGGAGCAGTGGGCAGCACAGGAAGTGATTGGGGGTTAGGTGCCTTGCTCAAAGGAGAATCGAACCCTCAACCTTCGGGCACTAACCATTAGACCACAACTGCCCCTATGTTGTGATTGAGGACACTGATGTTAGTTGTGTTGCAGGTGATTGCAGACACACGGCGGGTGGTGGAACAGGAGCAGCAGGGTGAGGTGGAGCGCTGGAGGAGACTCGCTCACGGCAGGGCTAAAGAGCTGGATGCCTTCAGACTGGAGCTGGACTCTATACTGGATGTGCTCCGAGAACTCCAGAGACAGGGTGTAGTCATCCCCATCCCCAAACACACCTCCACCATTACCCACACACACCTGCCCCTTCGATCCTGAGCTGCCTTTGCACCACTCAAAACTTTTTCTTTTTCTAAAGATTATTTAATTAATGTCAACGAATATGTTGGGTATGTAACATCAAATACAAAATATTTGGTGTTTGTAATTGTAGCATAAATCCAAATGTTATTTTGTATTAAAGTTAATTATTATGTGCACAATTATTTGTCCTGTTTTGCTGCTCCGTTGTTTTTACAACATTAAGAATCCAAAACCCCTGAACAAACAGCAGTAAAATGTTTGTTGATACACCACCCATATAAGAGTTATGAAAAAGGCTCATCTCAAAAGCTTAACCTAAAAGTACATTTCCGCAATATAAAATACTGTAGACGTCATGATTTATTACTCGCCTTAGAGCTGGCCTCAGGACACAGTCTGAATGCTAATGAACTACTAAAAGAACATAAATTGCATAAGTGTCTGGAGATGGAGCTCCTGCATTGTGTGATGATTATTAAGAGCTGATCACCATGCAGAACTGTTTATAAACACCAAGGGTCCTGACAAAATATAATTTAATTGGGTACATAGGATACATTTGTGGATAGAGGTCATGAAGTGTTAAGAAATTTGAATGGGAAATTTACTTGATGAAACCAAAATCATTTCTTTTTAAAATTGACATTTGCATAATCGCAAAAATAACTAGTGTCTAGTGATTGTCTAGAAAGTCTAAGGCTCAGCTAGTGTCACATTTGATCTTTGTTCAAAGCAGTCCTTGGCTGTCACCTGTCTAAATTATGAATTATTTGTCTGCAAGTTTGAATGTGTAATGTTGCTCTGTAGATTAATTTCATTTAGAATTTTTCTTCAAGCAAAGTTTTCATCAGTGCATGTTTTTATCTTAGCTAATGATAGATACTTTAATAATAATAATCATTTTTTTTTAAAGGTTAAAACATCACAACAGTATTTCCACCTGAGTGTTCTCAGTGGTTGCCAGGACATTGCTGTATGGTTGCCATGGTTTTCTGAGTGGTTGCTAGGTAGCAACTTGCCAAAAAAGTTTGTATGATATTCTGGCCTCTATATATGGCTTATGATTTGAGATTTCATTCATGCTTGGCCTTAAGGTTAGGGATTTGTTTGCGTCAGCCAATATCACCACAGGAAACTACGCACCGAATTTTATTGGCATAGTGTTCAATAAAACAAGAGAGACAGAACTGAAGCATTGAATTGCTCAGGCAGCTGTATTCAAACAATTACAGAGAGTTAGTATGCAAGTATACTGCAGATATTCTGCAGAAAGCCACTGATTCAGCTAAAACTATTTTCTACTCAGGCATTTGCTCACACGACAAGCCCAGAGAACCAGGCAGTGCGATACCAAATTGCTGCAATTTTGTCATTAGGCTACACAAGTAAAATGCTGCATCGACGTCTTCCTACTGCACATCTAGAGATTTTTTGAATCATGCTGATAATAGGAATGAAGTATGAACCAATAAGGCATTGCAGTCTGCTAGAATGTCGTCCTACGTATTTTCTTTAAATATCACTTTCTAACCACAGGCTTCCCAACATTCTTTTAACATGCAGTCGCTGCAGTCAAGAGCATATTCTCAAAATCCCATTCGTGCCATCCAATCTTTTTTATCTTTCACGCTGCTGTCGTTACTTACTGTAGACCCCAGATGTCAGAAAATAGCTCCACTTTTGAAGCAAAACATATCACTCTCCACTTTTAGAGATAATAGACTGAGTTGAGGACCGTGATGGAGCCATAATGAGTAAATAAATGCATCTGACCGTCTTTAAAGCGGTGGTTTAGTCAATTATGTGATGGGTACAGCGTGGACGGGCCTCCTCCATTATGATCGGTGGATCGCCCAGTAGGAGATCTTCGTCTCCAAGAGCGGAGCTCAGTTCTGAGTTCACAAAGTTGGGAATGTTGAAATGTGCCAGGAGCGCTGCCTCTCGTTCCGCCCTGGTCTCCATTCCCATGCTTTGGACGACAAGGCCGACCGCTTCCACCTGCCCTCTGGAGTGGCCGCTGCCCGTACGTCCAGCGTCACTCGTGGCCCTGCCTCCATCTCGCTCTTCTTCATTAATATAACAGTGAAACAGAGACCGGGACTCTTCCAGCAATGGGCGGGAGAGACCCGTTCGGGTGTCCGCCTCACGTTGGCGTCCCAGACCCTCTGCGCAGCTGGTGAGACGCATCCTTTTCTCGTACGGCTCCGCTGCCCTGTGGGATTCAGAGAGGAATATTAAACTCGAAGCTTCATCAGCAAAGTTTAAAGAGTTTTTATATTTTCTAATATAGAGGTGAAATGAGCACCGGTGCGTCTGAAGAGTGGGAGTACCCTCATCTTATACTTCATCCTCCATCTGTGTGTGTGTGCGCGTGAGCACATTTTCCTCTTTTCAATGATTTGGAGTGTAAGAGGTTTTTGCCGGGCTGTGTTAATGGATGACTCACATCTATAGAGCAGTTTAATTAAAAGAGCTCTAAACAGACTCTCAGCCTGACCCCCTGAGCTTCCTCACTGCTCCATTAGACCAGAGGATGAGGACTAATAGTGCTTTACTATTAGTGTAATTATATGCAATATACAATAAACGCTCTTAAAATTATTTGGCCAATATATTTGAGTGTAAAAAGAGGGCTTTAGTGGACATTAATTTCCTTTTAAATGAATTCTGGATAGCTACCAGAACACTGACATAGATAATTATTGTTTGTGTATGTGCATGCATAATATGAGTGCATTTGTTCACATTAATAAACATGAGAATGCACCACTAGAAGAATAGATTGGATTAAAACGGCATGAAATAAAAAGGATGAATGTTTGAGTTTAGGATAAAGACTTCATGCTAATTGGGTTGTTTTTGGTTTATTTAAAGTTTTCTGAAAAGATTGTTTGTTGGTCTAAAGGAGTGCAACATCAGAGACACTGACTTAGCAGAGAGCTAATGAGATTGAGGAGGCCACAAACACACACACACAGCTCTCTGAAGCAAAGGATAATGAGGCAGCAAGGTGGCCGGAGCGCAGGCAGTGGGAGACAGAAAAACTGCTGAAACGCTGACTCGGTCTAGTACATCGTGCTTGTGGTGCAGATGTGAGAGAGATGATTCCATTGGGAATTTTTACTGCCTTTACTTTTGTTTTGTTCAATTATGTCCTTGCCACAGCTGATTCACAAAGCTTGTATTTCACAGTTTACTGTATAAAAATACTTACTCGGGGTGTGGGGCTCCTGTTTTGGTCAGAAGAGTCAAAACAAAAAACATAAATATGACAAAAACTGCAAGACCCACCCAGAAGCCGATCACAATGGAATCTGGAGGAAGAAACAAAGCTGAGTGATGTGGAAATGCTAAAATGAACTTTAATAAAAATGATAAAAATAATAATAAACATAAAATGATGTTATATATATATATATATATATATATATATATATATATATATATATATATATAATGTATATATTCCTGTTTTTATCATTTTTAACAAACAAGGACACTAAATGGTGCACTTAGAGATGGCAGTGCTACTTATATATATATATATATATATATATATATATATATATATATATATACTGCATATAATTTTATATATTAAAAGGTATGGTTGATTATGTAAGATTTGCATTATTTTGATGTGTATGCTGGATAAACTTTTATTTTATTCAATACACATTTAAAAAGGCATTTTTATATCTAAGAATATATATTTGATCCTTGTCTCATAGTTAACAAAAAGATGACAAAGACAGGATCAAACACATCAAGCTATAATGAACTTAATGCTGCAGAGAAACAGACTTACATCGATGTGCTTTGAGTCCTTCAAAAGACACGGGCTCTTCGTCGTCGTAGTATTCGTAGCTCCATTCATAATTGTGATTTGGCATAGTAGTGCTGTTTAAAAACTGGAACCTCGGCATCTTAAATCACAGATCAAAACTGACAATAACAGCTCTTACGGTAAAGAAGCATCCCAGTTCCTCATAGCAGTCAGTGTTCGGTCCACGCGAACGCCTCAATCATCAACTGCATCCAGAGAACAAAACCAGCTCTTTAACACCGACGCTGACGGAGATTTCATCCTTATCCTGCGAACATCTCACGTCTGCGTGCTCCAAGACAAAATTGGGGTATAGGTGGGCGTTCTGTAAGTATCATCGCTACTCGTGAGGTCTCATGTGGTCTCGAGAGAATGTAGCCTACTGAATATATGATGAGATCACGCATCTCTCAGTCTCATCCATGAGCTCGCGTGCGTTGTGAATGGAGAGATTTCACGCGCCTCAGGGGGCATCCGAGAGCGATCTTTTTCTTTCTCTTTCTTTTTCTATTTTATTTCTTCACTCTCTCTCTCTCTCTCTCTCTCTCTATATATATATATATATATATAGGCACAAACCTTAAAGTCTTTTTTTTACAAAAATGTATTTACATTTCTACCATTATTGTCCAGAAGAAAGAAAAACAGTTCATTAAACACACTTTGATCCTTTGGTACAACATGCCCCATTGTGTTACATTATATGGGGTAAGCTGTCACAATTACAGGCTATTTTGGGTGCTTCGGCAACATTTTAATTTTTAAAGAAATGAAACAAATCATGCAACAGGAAAAAGCAAAAGATCGGTTTTGATTTTGATTTATCAAATCTGTTTTGGGCAACATGAACTACAGATTAGGACCGGAGAACAGAACGTTTTAATCTTTTTATTAATACACAATGACCAACGTTTCGGCGCACATGCGTCTTCAGAGTCAAACAGTCAATGGCAACACTATACAGAATTTAAAGTGTGGAATTCGCTTCAATCTCCAATATTCAGATAAGGTAATCGAATGCCAGAGGAGCCTTAGGTCTCTCTTCTTAATATCTTCCAAGTCTTTACTAAGGCAATACATGGCTCTGGAGGTTGTAGCATTTCTTGAAACAGTGAGTGCGAAAGAATGATGTTAGCACCTTGCTCATCTGTATAGGAAAAGGTCTCTGATTTCTTTTCCGTAGTGGCATTAATGGATGCAAAGGTAGCCATATCAAGGCGAGCTGCAGCGTGAAGGAGGTTGTCCTGGGAACTCTCCAAAAGTAGAACAATAGAAAGGAATCACTTGCGCTTCAGCCTACCCAGTGCTCTCGGAACAGGACACAAAAATCTGAGGAAGAGGACCCAAGGTCTAACTAGGACCAAGGAGCAGGACCGATGGACAGAACGTTTTAATCTTTTTATTAATACACAATGACCAACGTTTTGACGCACATGCGTCTTCTAAAGAGTCAAACAGTCAATGGCAACACTGTACAGAATTTAAAGAGTCAAAATTCAAGTTGGCCACAGGCCTAAGTGGGTGTGGTGCAACAATTATCCAATCTTATACAAGCACTCAAGTCAAAAAAAAAAAAAAAAAAACACCACACATATACATACCCACCTAAATATATACACATATACATATATATATATATATATATATATATATATATATATATATATATATATATAAATACATACAAATACATAAATACATACACATAAACATATACACTATACCTAAGTACATATAGACACAAAAAAAATATATAGCCTACATATATATAAATAAATACATTTTAAAAAGGTCTATAATCAACTAAGAGTGTGAATTGTAGAAACCTGAATTATAAAAAGCACGAAAGGCCCAGTTCTTCATTAAGGCCGTTTAGTACTGTGTTACGAGTAAAAATCCAGAACACCTCCCGTTGTAATAGGGACTTCACTATGTCACCTCCTCGCTGGGAGGGTAGAATTTTTTCAATAGGCCTACCCCAAAATTTTAAAGACGCATTCGAACCATGGTTAACTTGTACATAGTGCCTCGCAATTGCATAGTCCATATTTCTGTTACGAATTGCTGCTTTATGTTCTGCAATGCGTAGTTTAAGGGGACGTTTAGTCTGACCTACGTACAACAAACCACATGGACATTTCAACATATAAATCACATGAGTGGTATTACAATTAATGAAAGAATTGATCTTGTATTTTTTACCCTAATGGGGATGGAAAAATTGCTTTGTAGGCTATCATTTGAATTAGAGCAATGGGTGCAGTGCCCACATCTGTAAAAGCCAAAGGAAGGAGCCGGTAACGTAGGTTTTGGTGGAGGGCTCATAGTCGTGTGAACCAGCCTATCTCTCAGTGAGCGAGGGCGCTTAAAAGTTATCCGTGGCGATTCTGCGCATATAGCTTTAAGAGTTTGATCACTCTGCAAAATGTGCCAGTGTTTCTTAATGGCATGTTTTATTTCTCAGCCAATGTGGGATAACTCTGTGGAGAAGCAAAGTCTTTGCACTGAATCGCGTTTGGTTTTAACTAGGAGATGTGCTCGTTGCGTCCGTCTGGCTCGTTCATAGGCTGCAGAGATAACACTTACAGCATATCCCCTGTTACGGAAGCGCTCTGTCATTTCTAATGAGCCGCGCTCAAATTCGGCATCACTGCTACAGTTTCTTCTAAGCCGTAAAAATTGGCCAATAGGAATAGTCTTGATCAATTGTTTAGGATGGTGGCTATCAGCTCTGAGGAGGGTATTCCTACTAAGAGGTTTACGATAAATCGATGTCTCTAAACCTCATTGAGAATTTTTGTAGATAGTTAGATCCAGAAAGTTAATATTGTCTGTGGAATGGTCTACTGTAAATCTCAAGAAAGGTGTTGTAGAGTTAATATAGGCCATGAATTCATCCAATTCAACCGAAGTCCCCATGCAAATGAAAAAAAACATCATCAATATACCTCTTCCGAAGTAGAATTTTAGGGAGGAATAAGTTGTTCACAGAGTGAAGCGAATTCCGTGTGTACTTCGTCTACAAAAGACACCTTCCTTCGGTCTGGTCAGGGCCGTGCACAGACCTTTTGAGGGGCATGTGCTGAAACTGAAAAAGGGCACCCCCTCCCTTTTTTCCCCCACCAAGTAATCAGAATTCATATAAGCAAAAAAAAATAGTTATATCATTTATAATTTTTTTATAAATGTTATAGTTATAAAAAATGTGTATGATATATATATATATATATATATATATATATATATATATATATATATATATACAAAGTTCAATAAAATATATTATTTTTTTTAGCTATTCTGTTTGGTTTCATAAGCTAATTTGTATTATTTGGTTAACATTGCTCTACCTTCCCCTCTTCTCATTGTCACACATAAACATGAGTCAAGTATTTTTGAGAAACTATTTTGAAATATAGGCTAATTTAAATAATTATGTCCAACTCAATTCCAGATTAAAAGAAACTATAGCCATACAATGGTAGCCATACAACTATAGCATATCCAACATGTATCCGCCTACCTGGCAAAAACTTGATACTGTGGAGGACCAGGAATGTTGGTCTCTTGAAGGTCCCTTGTTCACTACACTTTCCCTAAAATAAGCCAGCAATGAAAATAAATAAATAAAATAGTGTGAAAAGTACAGTTGCAGTGAAAAGCATTTCCGAAGGATCACGTGACACTGAAGAGTACTGAACTTGAGTAATGATGCTGAAAATTCAGCTTTGATCACAGATATAAATTACTTTTTAAAATATTTAAATAGAAAACAGTTATTTTAGATTGTAAAAATATTTCACAATGTTAGCTACTGTTTTTCCTGTATTTTGGATCAAATAAATTAAGCATTGGAATGAATTAAATCACGAATTACATTCTGCATGATAAAATATAAAGATTTCACAGTGATATAGGCTTCCTTGTCATTGTTCTGTAATATTTTTTTTTTTAGTTATTACTACAACATTACTGTAGTAAAACCATGTTTTACTACATTTATACATGTGAGGACGAGCGGGGAGAGCCGGGACGGTTGAAACACTTTTCAGATAAACGTCGTTTTCTAAGATAAGGTTACAGATAGATTTTTTTTTGTGTGTGTGATCAACAACTCACACATGTGTTCTCTTAGTATCATGTGTTATTCGGTAGAAACATAGAATGATTTAAGTAAAAATTTACTTTGAACGGGAGTTGGGCTTTGTTTCAATCGTCCCTCCAGAGCGGGACGATTGAAACACAGGGGTGGGACGGGTGAAACATAACAGTTTAAACGGTAACTATTCATCTAATTCTTGTTTTTATTAACAATACCTGACAAGTAACTTATGTACATATTGTTACAAACATATTTTGTCATTTATTTTCATTTTAAGGTTCATATTAACATTTTTGTTCTGTCGCCCAATAAACAATCGGCGATAAGCCTTTGCGCATTTCGCGTAATCTTTCTAATAGGCTATTTTGAAGAAGACAGACAAATCCGTTTACAATTAATTCTTACATTTATTCCTTGAGTCATATTGAGTGATTTAGTCATATTGAGTGTTTTCCTATGACCAGGTTTAACTGGCACGAGTCGCTGTTTCAACCGTCCCGACAGCGCCTCGAGCCATTTAAACCTGTTTTGTCCGTAAACTAAAAAACTCTTGATATTATACACTTAAGGGTGTGATGCAGTACTAATACACCTGCCGTATTATTATTACAATGGCACATGAAACAATAAATACAACTTGTCAGTCAAAAAAAAGTACCGCAGGAAAGCTTTCACTAACCACACTCAAAAACAGCTTTCCGGCTCTAACTTCAAAAAACGGCAAGACGTAAAGAAGAAATGTTTTCGCGGGTCTGGTCGGCATTGCGTGCTGTACGTGCTGACGAAATTTGACGTACATAACGTGACTGGTTTTCAAGGAAATCTCAATGTTTCATCCGTCCCGCGTTTCAATCGTCCCGGCTCTCCCCTACTATAGATTAAAAAACTATATAGCGAATACGTGCATATCAACAGCCTTGCATTAACCATAATTTAATATTATTACCATAACAAGATGAAATGTTAATAAATTAAGTGTATCAGCAATTATAAATCAAAGAAGTACGAAACAGCGCGGGGGCGCGCCTGTGCATATGATTTTCCGATGGTAAAAACAAATTATATGTTGTTGTATTACTTATGAATATATTTTTAACATTTTACAAAAGTCAAACTCAAATACAGTTACGGGGTTTTTGACCAGCGAATGTGTACAAATGTGCATTTTGTCCGTCATTAAAACGGCGCCGGCGGCATCACATTACATTTTCATCAACGGGTTAAGTTTGTTGAAGCTATATAGGCGCTCAGTTTTTCCTGTTGTAAAATACATTTGGCCAAAATCGCATTTTATAGAAGATGAAATGCTACTGTATGCACAGGCTATTTAAGTGTAGGCTATGTATTGGCTATGACTATGGCAAATTCTAGCCTAGACCTCTCTCTCATGTCCCACATGTCTCAGTCAGACATCAAATAAATAAAATATGAGCTTTTATATACAAAGTGTTTAGTACTTATTCAAACAACAAGATCTTTATTTACCCTTGCAAAACTTCGTTCAGCTGCTCTGCTGTGCGGCTGCTGCGGAGCTTCAGTTCATTCAGTCACGATAGAGGGGGCGGATTATCAGGTTTACTGACAGTTTGAGGATCGAACAAGATTTACACAAGCTCTTTTTAAGAACTTTTATTGGCTAAATATTTTTAAAACAGACAGACGTAAAGGGTAACCAATAGCAATAGCATTGATTTATTGAAGAAGAAAAAAACACCACCACCAAAAAAAAAGGGCACTTCGAGTGTAAGAGCAAAAAGGGCATGTGATCTGCACAGGTTGAGCCCTACCTGTGCACGTGCCTCTGGATGACTCAGACTTTATGCGCAAATGGGAGCAAGTACTGAATAAATGCTCCTTGGATTTGCTGTTGTTGATTATAGAGAAAACTACATCAGAAAGAGAGAAGACAAACATGGAAATCCAACAAGTTGAGACGCGCATAAAGACGCAAATCGATTTAGAGACTTTTGACACTATCACCAACAAGATTGCCATCTCTCTTAAATCCTTTCAAAAAGATCTACAAAGCTACAAAATGAAGAAGTATGAGGGAGACACGAAGGATTATGTAGAAGGATCAGTTTATCATTGGGCAGATGAACAAAGACGACTACGTAAACCCCGTCCTGCTCGTCAACGCAACACCAGAAACTGACCTTCCACTTCCGCCAGTGAATGGGATTCTCCGCAAACCGGTGACGCCGAAAGCCTACATGGTACTAGGAATTTTTTTTCCCAATGCCAAGCCTCTACGTCTAAACGGACAAGGAGGGGCTCGAGAGGGTCGAGGATGCAGAGGTCGCAGAACTTATCCAGCGGAACCAACGCGCCGCTCCTCACGCAACCCGAACTGAACATCTCGGGACTGAACCTAACTGAGGGAGAGACGGCAGTGCTAACTAAAGGTTTATCTTTTTGCCCCACCAATGCTGTGGCTTCTTCGTTTACACTTAGCTTCCTTTCGGTCAAAAGTGACCGAAGCCTTAAAATTTAACTTTTTTTTTTCACAGGAAAACCATTCAAACTATTTTTGTTCAATAATATTTTTTCTTTATTATTTAGAATTTTTAAAGATTTTTATGATACTTTGCATTAATTATATAATTTTTATTAGCTATTTTTTCCATTAGAATTAATATATAATTTTATTTTTTTTATTTAATAAATGCAACATTTCACATAAAAATAGAGTCTTGGCCTTCAAACAAAAAAAATTTCAAGTGAGAAGAGCGCCATCTAGTGGCTGTAAAAATATATAAATGTGTGTGATGTCCTGTAACCGCCTGTAGGCTCCCATAGCTTCCTATATAAATACATAGAAAGGCTTTTTGATTCCTATTGTTGTTTTAGACACGATTTCTCTTTTTTTTTTTATTTCGATATATATTTAGATATTCTAAAAGACTACTTTTTTATTATTTTTTTTTTAGATAAGTATCAGGTTTTGCATTATGATTAACCCCTTAAGCCATTTTTAGAGTTGTTTTGTCTGAGTGGCACATAAAAGTAAAGACTCATAACTCCAAAACTATAACAAGGAGACTCAAAAGGTAGGTATCGTTTGGTATCAAATTTTTTGAAAATATAAATTACATTACATTTGGACATTCTTCTGCTGAGAAACTGCTGATAAAAGACAAAATATATAATTTTTATTAGCATTTTGCATATCTTTCTTGTTTGACATGGAATAACTCTTGAAGGAAATGAGGTAGGAGGAAAATTATTTTTTAGTGAAGTCCCGCTACAGGTGAGCTGCATCTGAATCAAATGTTGTGGTGATTGGATAAAGGAATCAAAAGTTACAGCATTTGAAACAAAGGTAGCCTTTTTGTTTAGTCCTCACACATTTGGAAGGCAATAAAAAATAGTTGTTTTCTGAGTGAAATACACAAAACGACTCGGTTACTAACGTAACCTCGGTTCCCTGAGAGGAGGGAACGAGTATTGCGTAAGTAGCTTACGCTATGGGAAAACTCCTTTTCTCGAGAATATTGAAGTCTTTATGTAAAACGCATTGCAGCTGCACAGCTGACAGCAATGAACGAAGGAGCTCGGTCATTGGCTGTGCTGCGGCAACTTGCTCGAACCAATGACGGGGCGACTCTGAATGCGCGACCAATGAACGCGCTTCGCGCCCGCGCGCGTCAGAGCCCGCCAAGATGGGCGTGGCCAAGCTATATATTGGGCGCCCCGTCATGAGAGTTCTTTAGGTTAAAACGACTGAAGCGAACTAACCAAGCACAAGCACGGCAGCTTACGCAATACTCGTTCCCTCCTCTCAGGGAACCGAGGTTACGTTAGTAACCGAGTCGTTCCCTTTCGAGAGGTCTCTCCTATTGCGTAAGTAGCTTACGCTATGGGAACACCATGCAAAACGCCGTGCGTGCTGAACTTCGCCTTATGATAGCCAGAGGCAGGTGCCTGAGCTAAAAAGCAAAGTTATCATCCAACTAGCCGGCAGAGGCGAGCTTTATATATGGGAAAAAAAATACAGAGCGGCTAGAAGGCGCTCAGTGTGACACAAGCACATACATAATCTAGATGCGAACTCGCAGTTCAACTAGCATCATGCTGATAGCACATCGGAATGCAATGTCGGGACCTGTAGGTTGTAGAACCTGATAAATGTGGACGGTGAGGCCCAGCCTGCCGCCGCACAAATATCCTCGATCGGTATCCCGCTCGACCGTGCCCAGGAAGAAGCCACACTCCTGGTGGAGTGTGCTTTGACTCCCCAGGGGCATTGAAGTCCCTTAGCCTCGTAAGCCAGCGCTATAGCTTCAACTATCCAGTGAGAGATTCTCTGCTTTGAAACGGCGGAACCTTTCGTACGGTCGCCAAAGCATACAAACAGATGTTCTGTCTGTCTGAATAGGGCAGAACGCTCCAAATACACTCTGAGAGCCCTAACGCGGCAGAGTAGATTAGCGTCGTGTTCGTCTGCTGGAGACGAAAGCGCAGTTAGGGAGATAACCTGTGCTCTGAAGGGAGTGGTGAGCACTTTAGGAATATACCCCTGTTTCGGCCTAAGGACGACCCTGCAGTCGTTAGGACTGAATTCTAGGCAGGCAGCGCTTGTCGAAAGCGCGTGCAGGTCGCCCACTCTCTTGACGGAGGCGAGTGCCAGCAAGAGCGCAGTCTAGAGCGAGAGCTGTTTAAGGTGCACGGTTCGGAGTGGTTCGAACGGGGGCCCTTTAAGAGCGTCTAGGACAGTAGCTAGGTCCCAGATCGGCACTGAGGGGGGGCGTGAAGGGTTCATCCTCCTAGCGCCCTTTAGGAAACGAATAATTAGGTTGTTTCTTCCCAATGGACGTTCCATTACAGGGTCGTGTGACGCTGTGATGGTCGCCACATATACTTTGAGCGTGGAGGGGGTGCGGCCCGCCTCCAGAAGCCCTTGTAGAAAAACGAGTACATTCGTAATCTCGCATGTCTCAGGGTTCAGGCCCTTGGCATTACACCAGTCACTGAACACTTACATTTCTGGGCATATAAGCGTCTCGTGGAGGGCGCCCGCGCCTCAGCGATGGTTTTTAGTGCTCCGCTCGCGAGGTTCCTGGGAACCCATTGAGGGGCCATGCATGAAGGGCCCACAGATCGGGGCGGGGATGAAATATCATCCCGCTGGCCTGACTGAGGAGGTCTGGCCTCAGTGGAATCGGCCGTGGTGCAGATTGCATTTGCATCAGATCTGGAAACCATGTTTGGTTCTTCCAGAGTGGGGCTATCAGCAGCACTGCGTTTTTCTCCTCTCTGACCCGACTGATGACCTGTGGCAGCATCGCGATCGGGGGAAAGGCATATAAGGGGCGGCTCGGCCAGCTCTGGGCGAGCGCGTCCGTGCTTTTCGTGAAGAAAAAAGAGCAGTGCGCGTTCTCCTTGGAGGCGAAGAGGTCGATCTCCGCTTTGCCAAAGGTTTTCCATAACCACTGAATCGTCAGCGGGTTGAGAGCCCATTCTCCTGGGAGAATCTTGTCTCTGGATAGCATGTCTGCCCCCTGGTTCAGGGCGCCTGGCACATGCGCTGCTCTCAGCGAGCGCGAGTTGTGCTGGGACCATAAAATGAGTCTCCTGGCCATTGAATGCATGGAGCTCGACCTGAGTCCACCCTGGCGATTTATGTACGACACTACCGTCATGTTGTCCGTTCGGACCAGGACGTGTTCGTTTTTAGATGTGGGAGCAGGGCTCTGAGAGCCAAAGCGACCGCTTTCATTTCCAGACAGTTTATGTGTAGGCGCTTCTCCGGGTTTGACCAAAAGCCGGAGACAGGCCTGCCCTCGTAAAGGGCCCGCCAACTATTTTGGAGGCATCTGTCATTATCATCTTTCTCCTTGTGTTCACACCCAGACTCACGCCTGACTGGTACCAGTCGGCGGCTTTCCAGTGCATCAGGGCTTTTATACAGCCGTGGTTCGCTCTGATTAAAAAGTGGCCCGAACGCCACGCGTGAGTAGGGACGCGGCTCTTTGAGCCAGCGTTGGAGAGGGCGCATATGCAACAATCCTAGCTGGAGTACGGCCGATGCTGAGGCCATGAGACCGAGCATCCTCTGAAACCGTTTGACGGGGGCACGCGCGCCCGCCCTGAATGATGTTGCACGGCGCCGGATGGTAAGCGCGCGCTCTGATGAGAGACGCGCTGTCATTTGCATCGAGTCTAGAACTATTCCCAGGAAAGAAATCCTCTGGCTGGGAGATAGTATGCTTTTTGCAAAATTGATTCTTAGACCCAGGCATTCTAAATGGCTGATAATCCAAGATCTGTGTGTTATTAACTGACTCTCTGATTGTGCTAGAACCAGCCAATCGTCGAGATGATTCAGTATTCGCACTCCCCTTCGTCTTAGGGGGGAAAGTGCTGCATCCATACATTTCGTGAATGTACGGGGAGCCAGGGACAGGCCGAACGGAAGTACTGTGTACTGGTATGACTGTCCCTCGAAAGCGAATCTCAGAAACGGCCTGTGATGAGGCGTTATTGGAATGTGAAAGTAAGCATCTTTCAGATCCACTGAGAGAAACCAATCTCCTGGGCGTACTTGCGCGAGGATATGCTTGGTTGTTAACATTCTGAACGAGCGAATCATTAGTGCTCTGTTCAGGTGTCTGAGATCTAGGATGGGGCGGAGACCACCATCCTTTTTCGGGACGAGAAAATAGCGGCTGTAAAAACCTGTCCCGCTCAGAGAGGGGGAAAACAGTTTCCACAGCGCCCTTTTCTATTAGTTTGCGCACCTCGGTGCGTAGAACATGTGAACACTCCTTTCTCACTTTTGTCTCGACCACAGTCGTAAAACGTGGTGGTCTGCGAGCGAACTGGAGCGAGTATCCGTGCTTTACTATATTCAATACCCATTTCGGCATATCTGGAATGTTTTCCCATGCCGCTGCGTGTACAGATATGGGCTGAATACAGGCTAGGGGCGGGCCGCTGTGACGTAGGGACCTGGCCAGCGAATCGCCTGAGCTCGTAGCTCTCAGAGGCGCGGGCACGCGCTGAGCAGCTGAGTGAATGGGCGCGTGTGTGATTACAACAGCGCGCGCTGTGTTTGTAAAACTCGCAGCCTGAGCGGAGGTTGTGTTTGACACTGTAAGGACAGTGTTTATAAGTGGGGGTGCATAAACAGTGTTAGGCACACGCGTCACCTTTATAATGTTTCCCGCTTTTACTGGGGATGAATTTATAACTGTGTGAACAGTGCTTGTGTGTAGTGGTGCGTACATGACCGTAGGCACGTGATCTACATTCATGGGAAGCGCAGCCTGAGCTGGGAATGAATTTGGCACTGTTTTGACAGTATCTGGGAATGCACACTTTGTGGACATGTTAACCCTTAGTGACGCAGGCAGAAAAAGACTTTTTTTTTTTTTTTTTTTTTGTGCGTCGCCATAAAAACGGTGTTTGTTTGCAGATGAGCGAGCTCTGTGACTGGCCCATTGACTTCTGTATGGACATATCCAGCCGCCTGTAAGGGGACTGGGTAATGTTTGAGCTTTTGCAGAGAGAGTGGTCCGGCTTTTGCGAGACACGCACTCTATCTTCTCATTTCTGTGGCTAGGACGGCTTTTGAGAGCGCGAGCGGCGTCGAGCGTCAGCCTGAGGCGCGGGCTGAGAGGCGGTGGGAGCTGTTCTAGCCCGCTGCGGCTGTGGCGGTCTCTGTCTGCTCTGCGATGAGCTGGAGCGCTTTGGCAGGAAATGACGCATAGCTTGTGAAGCGTTCTGGGCCTCAGTGAAGCGTTCGGCGAAACCTTTAACCGCCGGTCCAAACAGCCCGCTGGTGGAGATAAGCGCGTCGAGAAATGGCGCCTTATCCGCGTCCTTCATCTCAGTCACAGTCAGCCACAGATGGTGCTCGAGAACAGTCAAATTAGCCATAGCACGGCCAATAGACTGGGCGGTGGCCTTCGTGGCTCGCAGAGCTATCAGTTGCGCTGCGTAGGTCCCTGAAGGCTTCGGGTTCGGGGCCAGACTCGTCCATAGAGCGGAGAAGCTTGGCTTGGAACACTTGAAGTACCGCCATTGAGTGAAGCGCTGATGCAGCTTGGCCGGCGGCGGCGTAGGCGCGACCGGCGAGAGCAGAGGTAGTGCGGCAGGGTTTCGAGGGGTGGGAAGCTTTGGCTTTCCATCCGGTGGTGGAGGGCGGGCAGAGATGATTGGCCACGACCTCCTCGAGGGGCGGCGTTCCCTCGTAGCCTCTTTCCATCGCGCCGTCCACTGAGGAGAGCGAAGAAGAAAAAAGAAGGCTTTAGGCTCGCAGAGTGGGGGGCTTTCCATGACTTGGCGGAGAACACCAATCGAGCCCGAGGTCCTCCACGGCCTTCGAGAGGATGCGGATAATCTCCGTATCCATGGTGGAGCCCGCACTCGTGCTAGCTAGCGTCGACGGGGCGGGGTCGAAAGTGGAGCCCGGCCAGTCGTCAGATGCAGCGTCGATGGACAGGCTGTCATCCACTCCCCCGTCGTCCTCGGACGCGCCGAAAGTCACAAGGCCCACCGCTCTGCTAGAGGGGTGTGGGTCCGGCTGAGTGAACTGAACCGGCGGTGGGGAAGGCAAGAACGGCGGTGAAGCACGCGGAGACTGGCTCGGAGTGACGTCACTGAGCTCAGGTTCAGGAAGCCTCTGTGAGCGGCGTTTTTTTTTTTTTTTTTTTTTAAAGCGCGGCTCAAACAGAGGGGTGGCGGCGATGGGCTCGCTCGCGGCGAAAGCGGCGAAGCGAGCCCGCAGTGTGGAGAGACCCAGGTCGTCACATTCCGGGCATCCGCCCTTGGTCAGAGCAGCTTCTGCGTGGTTCCGGCCCAGGCAGCGAGCGCAGATGATGTGACGATCCCCGTCCGGGAGAAGGTCTCTGCACGACGCGCAGGAAGGCATTTGAAACAACGCCTCAGAAAATTTGCTCTTTTACAAATGTCGCGGGGCGAACAGATGTAAAATACTTGCGTGTGTGGCGCGCCAGATGGCTCAGTAGGATGGTGTTCGAAGGCGGCTGAAGGTGCCGACGTCCTCGTAGCAATCCCGCTGGTATGCTTTTCCACGGCGGCGAAGGCTTTCAATAATCCGGAGGATCCAGCGAAGAAGGTGTTCGCTGAAGGAGATTAAATCTAAAGAACTCTCATGACGGGGCGCCCAATATATAGCTTGGCCACGCCCATCTTGGCGGGCTCTGACGCGCGCGGGCGCGAAGCGCGTTCATTGGTCGCGCATTCAGAGTCGCCCCGTCATTGGTTCGAGCAAGTTGCCGCAGCACAGCCAATGACCGAGCTCCTTCGTTCATTGCTGTCAGCTGTGCAGCTGCAATGCGTTTTACATAAAGACTTCAATATTCTCGAGAAAAGGAGTTTTCCCATAGCGTAAGCTACTTACGCAATAGGAGAGACCTCTCGAAAGGGAACTAAAGACTCATAACTCCAAAACTATACCAATGAAAGTCAAAAGGTAGGTATCATTTGATAGAACACTTTTCAAATTTTTAAAAAATATAAATTACATTACTTTTGGACATTCTCCTGCTGAGAAACTGCTGATAAAAGACAAAATATATATGCAATTGATATTATGATTTTGCATATCTTTCTTGTTTGACATGGAATAACTCAGGAAGGAAATAAGTGTAACACCCACTAATCAAGGAGTACAACATTAACTGTATGCTTGACTCAATGCCAACAGGTAGCAACTGCAATTTGATTCAATACACTGAGCCAGATCGATGGGCCAATCAGAAGATACCAAGCTCGAAGAAGGCAAAGCAAATACAACACACAAGTTTGAGGGTTTTTTAGATTTTTTTTCTTTTTGTTGTTGTATTAGCTAATTTGATTCTTTCTCTTTGTATTGATGAAATGATTGAAATGAACAGTAAATAAGAAATAACAAAGATAAACCAAATTAAATGTCAAACTTTTGACAAAAAGGGAAAAATATAAAATATGATCAACCCTGATCAAGTTCTGATTTGAAATAGATTGATAAACTCAAAAGGAAAAACTTGTCAATAAAGCTTTTTCTTTCTTGAATCTCTAGTTAATAAATTCCCTCTTTCTTTCTGGCTGAGGTTTGAATTTCTTAGTTTCTCTAATTTAAATATTACTATTTGCTGTAGATTAACAAATTAGTTCCAATCTAATGTCCTAATTTTCCTGTCTCTACTGTAGGTTAAATCAGTCACTTCAAATAAACTCAAATCAGTATTTTAACCCAGATGATAAAATTAGAATAACAATTCACATAAATTTACCTAAAAAATGTACAATATGTAACCAAACAACACTTCTTTCGAGAGATATGTCTGTGTATAAACAAAACAAATTGTAAATGAGATCTCAAAATTTCAAAAAATAAAAATTATATACCCTTCAGTCCATTCGATGCTTTCAGTTCAGAAAAATATACCTCAGTCCATTCAGACTTCAGAAGGAAAACACCAACACTAAGTGGATGAAAAGGTAAGTAGTAAAAGATCCAAATTCAGTCCGGGAGGCTCGCCATCTTTCTCTTCTCTCAGCAAGGCTTGATGAATCCTCACCATGCACGTAGATCACAGTAGAAAAATCCAACTTCTACATAAACAACAAAAACTGGCCGATTCCTCTATATTAACAGTGTTCTGTTAATATTTTCTCCATTTTACACCACGAACTATAGCGATGACTCAACTAACTCTAGGCTCGACGTTCAGGATCAACAAGGCCATAACAGGTAAGCTCTTTCACAATACTTGTCAAATTTACACTTAATTCAACATAAAATAACTTTTATATACTTTGTGTTTAGTAGCTGTATACTAAATATTTGCCCAAAATTAGATCGTTTTTCTCTCAAATTTCTGGAGCTTTGATCACATGCGTTTCTCCGTTTCAGCTCTCTCTATCCGGTTTCATCGCGTCTCACAGTGGGCGGAGTCAGCATCGCTGCTGATCACACTCAATTGGAAGATCTACATCTGCAGTGCAGATTCCAACTCTAATTGGATAAATTTTACCGCAGTAATTTGAATATTCCTAATATAATTAATAAAACTTTTTTCATCACAATTTTCTTTTATCATTGTCTTTTTTTCCAAATAAACATTTTTACTGGAAGTGGATATGCCAAAAATATATTTTTTCTATTGACTGCAATGTGACTAATTTGAGTCTGGGTTACATAAGGTAGAAGGAAAATTATTTTTTGGTGAAGTCCCGCTACATGTGAGCTGCATCTGAATCAAATTTTGTGGTGATTGGATAAAGGAATCAAAAGTTACAGCATTTGGAACCAAGATAGCCTTTTTGTTCAGTCATTCACGCCCTCTGATGGGCATTTTCTATATTGTTCCTCCGTGGATAATATCTTGTCATCAACGCAATAGATTGTTCATTTTGGGCTCATTTTAATTATAATAATATGCTGTAAAAAATGATGTGCCATTTTCAACGATCTGTGAATGTTTCATGAGCTGTATGATGTTTTGAAACATTGCAGTACATAGTACAAAAAAGTATTTTTTAGATTATCAAAAAAATAAAAGTATATTTATCAGCAAATAACTCAGCAATATTTAGGAGTTTTTCAAATTGGCTACATTCACTGTAAAGTACAGACTCTACGCTTTCAAATGACACCTATTTTATGCGTATTTTCGCAGCTTGGTGGCGCCAGCGGGCGGTACGCTCTGGTTTAGAGGGACTAGTCGGCTCACGTTTAGAGTTGATCGACGTGGTTAGATGTTTTAAAAAGCTGAGATTCTAAGCTTTAAAATGATACATATTTTGTGTTATTCCACTTTTGAAAAAAAACACGGATGGTTCCGGGAACATTGGAAAACACATTGCATCCCGGAAAGATGAGAGACATGTTTTTTTAGGCAAGTATGCATCACTTTGTGAGGTATATCTCGTGATCAACGCAATGGATTATGGTGTGTTTGAGCTCTTTGTAATCGTGAGAATCTGCTGTCAATAAAGCAGTTCGATTTTTCACAATCCATGCAGGTTTCATGGATATATGAGCTGAAACGTCACGTCAAAAAACATAGCATTACTGCTACTGCTAACTCATTGGCGCGCCTGTGCAACTTCATGTGTTAGAAGTCCATGAGGAATATCTTTAGATCTGAGTGATGGATTATGGTGAGTTTGGGCTCTTTTTAATCGTAACAATCTGTTGTAAATAATGCTGTGCAACTTTCCACAATTTATGCATGGCTCGTTGAGTTATGAGTTAAAACGCGACATCAGTTCTCCATCTTTATACAAGGCTCTGTTTGCGCCTGTGGGGGTTCGTGTGTTACAACTCCATTAGTAAAATCTTTAGATCTGAGTGATTGATTATGCTGAGTGTGGGCTCTTTGTAATCGCGAGAGTCTGCTGAAAATAATGTTGTGCAATTTTCTACGATCTGTGCATGCTTCACGAAGTTATAAGCTAAAAACAAACACGAGTGCTTCATCAGTATATACTTGCTAGGTGCGTCCGTGGTATTTTTTTGTGTTAGAACGCCATGAGGAATATCTTTAGATCTGATTAACGGAATATATTGAGTTTGGGCTCTTTTTAATCGTGAGTTCCTGCTGTAAATAACGATGTGTGATTTTTTCATGATCGCTGTATGTTTCATGAAGATATGAGTGAAAAGGCCAAGTCTAAGCTACCTTGCTTGGCTACGTGCCTCTGTGGGGTTTTTTGTGTTAGAACTCCACGATGAATATCTTTAGTTTTGAGTGACGGATTATGTTGAGTTTGGACTCATTTTAATCATACGAATCTGCTGTAAATAATGATGTGTCATTCTCCACAATCTGAGCATGTTTCATGAAGTTACGGGCGAAAATGCGTCCTAAATTAAGCATCCATTTATGATTTACAAATGTATCTGGAGGGGCTTCTTGTACAAAACCTTGCTCAAGCTTAGTAAAAAGCCCGAAACAATTATGCTTGTTGTATTCTACTCATTGAGTCCTTTCAAATGACACATGACTATCTGAGCTGTATGATGTTTTTGACATATTGCAGTGTGTAGTACAAAAAAGTACTTAATAAATTATGAAAACATTTTTGTTCTATTTATCAGTAAATAATTCAGCACTACTTAGGAGTTTATCAAATTGGCAACATTCATTTTAAATTTCAGACTCTAAGCTTTCAAATGACACCTATTTTAAGTTGATCATGGTAATATTTTTGAAAAATATTATTATTATTATTATTTTCGAAGCTAGGTGGCGCCTGTGGGTGGTACACTCCGTTTTAGAGGGATTACTCAGCACTCTTTAGGAGTTGATCGAAGCGATTAGATGCATTAAAAAGATGAGATTCTAAGCTTTAAAATGATACCTATTTTGTGTCTATTTTACCATTCAGTGGTTGCTTAGTAATTTGATTATGATTTGTGTGTGTGTGCATTTGAGCGAGAGTCTTTTGTATAAACAATACAAAAGACTCTATTTATTTATTTATTTTTGCATATCCTCAAAATTTGCTGTTGTAGTCTTACCAGTCCATTTCTCTCTCTCTTTGTGTGTGCGTGCATTTGAGTGAGTTTTTTTTTTTTTTTTCTTATTTATTGATTTTATTTTGCATATTCTAAAAATTTGCTGTTGCAGTCTTGCCAGTTTATCTCTGTGTGTGTGTGGGGGGGGGGGGGTGTCTTATTTGCACTCTTGATGTTTTGGAGTGTCACCCCTTCATTGCTGTACACTTTTTTTCTGCACAGTGGCTGATCTGTAGTTTGTACCAGCAAAAGTTTCTCTGAGTTTTCCTATTTTTTCGTATTTCCCATTCATTTCCTATGTCGGTCATTTTTGACCGGGAGGAAGCTAAGTGTGACTATTTTTTTTACGACACTTTAACATATCCAAATCATCTCCTTGGTTTTTTTGTGTGATCACATAGGTAATACAACAAAAGTCACCAAGTTTCATCCCCCTCCGATGAAGCAAAAAAAATTCAAAATTCAAAACGTAAATAGTTTCGGTCATTTTTGACCGAAGAAGCCGGGAGGGTTAATCCATTCAAACTCAAGGTAGATCCTTTTAAATTCTTCCGATCACTCCAGCTTAAACATTTTTTCTCCCCTAAATCGAGTCTATCGAGGTCTATTATTGGTAACTCTGTGCGGTCAACTTCTACTGTTGACAGCAGAGTCACTTATCAGAGAAAATACACCTTTCAGAAAGAAATCTACTTTTGTTCCTTACTCGAATCTGAACCCTTCCATTACTACGTACAACATTTTAGTGGAAAACGAGTTTAAGATATGCAAAAAAGCACGTAAAAAGAGATCGAATTTGTCACAATCTGAATTAAAGAGCTTGAATGAATTAGAAAAGAGATCAGATATTCTATATTTGCCCTGCCGATAAAGGCGGTTCGATTGTTGTAATGGATACTGAAAAATACAATATGAGTATCATGTCCCAACTAAATGATAAAGAATGTTATACTCTACTAACTCGTAATCCTCTAGAACACCATAAATTGGAGATTGATCAGATATTGGAGAAGGCATTACAAGGGGATTGGATCACTGAAAAAGAAAAAGACTTTCTGACTGTAAAACATCCTGTTTTTCCCGTTTTTTATGGACTTCCTAAAATACATAAATCCCTGATTGATCCACCACTCAGGCCTATTGTGTCTAGTATTGGCTGTTTAACTGAACCTCTGTCACAATATCTTGATTTCTTTTTTAAAAATATATGTTTATGAATTACCATCTTATTTAGGGGATACATCTGACATATTGAGACTTTTGGATTCGTTTGAATGCGACCATGACTTCATGCTGGTAACTTGTGATGTGCAAAATCTGTATACATGCATTCCTCACGAAGCAGGGACTGAGGCGTTATTACATTTCTTTGCAAGACGTGCCACTGATCTAGTTCCTCCCAATGAATTCTTACTGACACTGTCGGAAGTTGTTTTAACAATGAACTATTTCCAGTATGCGGGCGACTATTACCTGCAGAAGCGTGGGGTCAGTATGGGTAGCTGTTTTGCACCGTCGTACGCATGCTTAGTAATGGGTTTATGGGAAGCGAAATTTATTGATAACTCTGTGAACAACTTATTCCTCTCTAAAATTCTGCTTTGGAAGAGGTATATTGATGATGTTTTTTTCATTTGGATGGGGACTTCGGTTGAATTGGATGAATTCATGGCCTATATTAACTCTACAACACCTTTCTTGAGATTTACAGTAGACCATTCCACAGACAATATTAACTTTCTGGATAAAGCAAACTGCCTTTGGATATTAAATTGTTCTGAAACCCCCTTTCCATGGTGAATTATTATCAAAATGATTTAAAAATGCATTGCACTTAAATAGTAGGCTGGTCAATGTCATACACAAAAAGTGATTGTACAAATGATGCCTATCATCAAGTGTTTTATTTTGTGAATACTTTACATCATGTCTAATAACAGCAGTGAATATGGACACATTTCTTGTTTCCTGACAAAAGTTATACTAGGATACAGATTTTTTTAAGACCGTATTTTGACATGCCAAAATATGTATCCCCCCTCTAAAATCTACAGATAATGGCCTATCATCAAGTGTTTTATTTTGTGAATACTTTACATCATGTGTGAAAAATAATGAATTATAGATGCGTACTCTGTGTTTTTTATTTTGTTTCTAAGATGACCTGACTGATATGTCACTTCTGTGGATCAGAAGTGCCTGAGGCAGATTTGAGTTGGGTAAATCAAACTTAAGAAATGTGAAATGAAATATGTTTTGTGATAAAGTTATTAAGAATTTTCTTGTATTTGTCACGGTGTTGTGTGCGGGTTGGAGGAGAAGGCTGAATCAAAGGCTTCAATTCAAACAGTTTACTTAAATAAATCTCACAGGTACAGATAGGCAGGATGACGGGCAGGAACACTCACAAGAAGCAAAGTAACATTAACAGACAAATAACAAGACCATAACATAATCGAGAATATCCTATTATACATTAAAACTGATAGTGTACTGGAGACTTACTTCAAGTTCAGGCCTAAGCTTTAAGATTTCCTAGATGCAAAAGGGGAGTATAAGTGTTCTGGTGTGTGGAAGTGTTTGATGTTAATTTTGCAGGAGCTTTGGTGTTTAGAGTGTTGAGGAGAAACTGAAACTGTTTCATAGTCTGGTGGTGGCAGCGCAGATGCTCTGGTACCTCCTGGCCAGAGGGTAGAATGGTGAAGCGTGTAAGTGGAGTCCTTCATGATGCTGACGACCCTCCAAATACACTGAGCATTGTAGATGTGATAGATCGGTGGGAGTGCAGTTCCTATGATCTTACTAGCTGTCTTCACTATTCACTGCGGTCGGAGGCCCTGACTGAAACACTCTCTATAGTATCTCTGTAGAATGTGGCGAGGATGGATGGTGGGGGGCTTTCCTTGCTTTCTTGGCGCCACAGGTATTGGAGACTTTGATATGCCATCATCTGTGCAATATGGAGTGGGGGTACTTTTTATAGCAGGTTTGAAAACGGTCTGAAAAAATCTGTATCCCACTAAAACATTTGTCAGTAAACAAAAAAATGTGTCCATATTCACTGCTATTATTAGATATGATGTAAAGTATTCACAAAATAAAACACTTGATGATAGGCCATTATCTGTAGATTTTAGAGGGGGATACATATTTTGGCAGGTCAAAAATACAGTCTGAAAAAATCTGTATCCCACTACAACTTTTGTCAGGAAACAAGAATTGTGTCCATATTCACTGCTGTTATTAGACATGATGTAAAGTATTCACAAAATAAAACACTTGATGATAGGCCATTATCTATAGATTTTAGAGGGGGGATACATATTTTGGCAGGTCGAAAATACAGTCTGAAAAAATCTGTATCCCACTACAACTTTTGTCAGGAAACAAGAAATGTGTCCATATTCACTGCTATTATTAGATATGATGTAAAGTATTCACAAAATAAAACACTTGATGATAGGCATCATCTGTACAATCACTTTTTGTGTATGACATTGACCAGCCTACTATTTAAGTGCAATGCATTTTTAAATCATTTTGATAATAATTCACCATGGAAAGGGGGTTTCAGAACAATTTAATATCCAAAGGCAGTTTGCTTTATGAGTGAAACGTTATGGTCGTCTTGGTTTTTCAGTAACTAGACATTCTCAATTCAGTGCAATGAAGTTCGATCGTTAGCCTTCAGAAGAATAAAATAATTAATTTTGATATATGGGCCACGTGATAGCGGTCTTTGCTAAACCTCGTTGATAAAACAACAATAGTAAAACGATAACTTAAACAATTCAAGTATTATCGTTTCATTTACCTTGGTCAAACCAATGGCACACGTTCTGCTGAATGCGAGCGCGCTCCCGCGACCGGGGATACACTTCCTTTCAGGGGTAAGTACCTTGGCACGACACCTGTCCCTTCCTTTGGTTTTTACAGATGTGGGCACTGCACCCATTGCTCTAATTCAAATGATACAAAGCAATTTTTCCATCCCCATTTGGGTAAAAAATACAAGATCAATTCTTTCATTAATTTTAACACCACTCATGTGTTTTATATGTTGAAATGTCCATGTGGTTTGTTGTACGTAGGTCAGACTAAACGCCCCGTCAAACTACGCATTGCAGAACATAAAGCAGCAACTCGTAACAGAAATATGGACTATGCAATTGCGAGGCACTATGTACAAGCTAACCATGGTTCGAATGCGTCTTTAAAATTTTGGGGTATTGAAAAAATTCTACCCTCCCAGCGAGGAGGTGACATAGTGAAGTCCCTATTACAACGGGAGGTGTTCTGGATTTTTACTCTTAACACAGTAGAACCAAATGGCCTTAATGAAGAACTGGGCCTTTCATGCTTTTTAAAATTCAGGTTTCTACAATTCACACTCTTTGTTGATTATAGACCTTATATATATATATTTTTTTTTTTTTTTTGTCTATACTTAGGTATAGTGTATGTATTTATGTATATGTATGTATTTATATATATATATATATATATATGTGTGTATGTATTTAGGTGGGTATGTATATGTGTGGTGTTTTTTTGTTTTTTTAGACTTGAGTGCTTGTATAAGATTGGATAATTGTTGCACCACACCCACTTAGGCCTGTGGCCAAGAACTTGAATTTTGACACTTTAAATTCTGTATAGTGTTGCCATTGACTGTTTGACTCTGAAGACGCATGTGCGTCAAAACGTTGGTCATTGTGTATTAATAAAAAGATTAAAACGTTCTGTGCTCCGGTCCTGCACCTTGGTCCTAGTTAGACCTTGGGTCCTTTTCCTCAGATTTTTGTGTCCTGTTCCGAGAGCACTGGGTAGGCTGAAGCGCAAGTGATTCCTTTCTATAAGCTACAGATTAATTAAACTATAAAACAGCTTTTTTTCTCTTTTCTTTTGCATACACAAAAAACCTTTCAGTGAACGGTTCTTAAAAGCACCACATTTTCTTAGCGAGTAGAATGTTTTAAATCATCAAAAGAACCTTTTGTGCATTGAAAAGGTTTCACTGAACCATCAGGCTAATGCCCTTAATATTTAAATATTATATTTTTATATTATATATTTGAACCTTTCAAACACTGGTTTATACTGTAGTTGTTAATACACTATTTTAGCACAACACAACTTTCATTATCTCCATCATTTGAGTGATGTGCTGTTCCTGGATCAATTATTTATTGAAAATGCAAAGTGACTGAAAAGGAGGTTTGAGAGGGATGTGTAGATGGCTGGCTTGAGACCAGTGGAGGTGTCGATGAGAACAGTCTTGTCCAGTCACTTTAATTACACAATGTCTTTCTTTATTAGATATGTTTGTATATGTGTGTGTGGTTTCTAAAAGGGAAAGGATATGGGATACAATTAGCTACATAATGCCACAATACAAGGCCACAATCCATTTAAATGACAATCAAACATTTGTACAAGAACTTAGAATGCAGGATATTAGCTAGATAGTCTACAAACAAAGTCAATACATAAATTCCCTCTGCCCTGTACTTAATGAGCTGATAATGCCTATAAATACTCAAATGCATATATTCTTACCACTAGCACAGTCACATGAGCAATATAAACTGTTCAATCTAACAGTACATTTAAACAGACAGAAAGGAATGCAAAGTTAGTGCACATTCTCATAATTAACATATCAAAAGAGAAACATATGGATAGTGATGTGACATTTGAACCGAGGCATCGGAGCTTGTGTCGAGAAAAAATGGGCGTGCCAGATGAAGCCGCGATTCGAGGCTTGTGTTGTTAACGTGAAACTCAAGTGACTAATGACAAACGAGGCCTCGGTTTGTGTGGATACGTCATCGGTTCGGTCCGAGTGTCGCTTCCGGATAAAAGGCGGTTCGAAACTCGCGCCACCTTGTGGGTGTTGCAGGAGTAGTAGAAGCAGTTGTAGTAGTGTCAAGAAAGTTAGAGAACTCCCATTGTCATTTTTGTGTCATATATGTGTTAGGGCTGTATATTATTACATTATCAGGTTAGAATAGTTATAGTATATTGCTATTATTATAGTAGCTATATTATAGTCTTGTTATATTAATTAGATAAGATTATTAGGATTTTTAGATCTGGACTGGATTGCTTTTTGATTTTGGATTGCCCTTTTTGATTTGTTTGCTTTTTGTGACCTCTTCCTTTTTCCTGGTAATGGAGCCAACAAGAAAGAGGAGATCCTCCCCGTCTGGCCTCAACAGAAGCATCAGTATCCTCATACCAGCTGGCACTGGCATTTTTATGTTCCCCTGCATCCTCTGTTCCTTGTGAAAGGATCTTTTCCAAGGCTGGAGAGATTTTGTCCGAGAAGAGGAATCGTTTAAACCCCAACACACTTGAAATAATTCTGTTTCTCAATAAAAATCTACTGTAAGCCTTCCTTCCAGACTATTCTGTTGCAGTTTACTTTATTACACTCCCTCCAACATAAGCACTGCACTCAACACAGTGTCACTGTTGCTGTTCATACTGTCACTATCCAAACAATTTATGAATAATTAATTAACTGTGTGTGTGACTCTGCACAAGTAAATTCAGACAGAGAAAGATACATATTTTATATTATACACAGGTAATGGACAAATGTCTGCTCATGTCTTTTTATTATTGCAAATGAAAGGTTACAGACATTAACAGTGAGTACAAAATAAATAAATAAATATTTTTATTTATAAAAATATTTTTATTATCTATATTTTTAATAAAAAATATATTTCTTATAAAATGGGGGGGGGTGGACTGGTTCAGAATGAATTAATTTGTCTGCTATTTCTTTGCACAGTAGCTAGGTGTCACTAGTGAGCAATGCAGAATGAAGCTTGGAGTAATGAACCTTAACAAGGTTCAAGGGTCTGCGAGGTCTCAGTGGTTCAGGAAGCCTCATGGTTCAATAACACACACAAGGCATGAGACAGCATTTCCAGCAGCAACACACAAAGATTCTTCCATGTGGCATGAACCAAGAGAATGGGCTGTGTGTTCAGGTGCTGTCTAATAAAGTCTGTCGCTGATTGGAGCTAATTAGTTAAAGGTGTGGTGAACGGCATGGGGAACTGAGTGACAAAGAAAAATGGAGTTGGCAACTGCAGGACAGAGAGGAAAACTTCCAAACAGTGACCGTTTTATGTTTCTAAGACAAGAACATAGAGAATACTGCACCCTGTTCAGGAAACTGTCATACGTGTGCATATTAGTGCAGCAGGCAGACAGACGCTTAATGAGATTCTTGGGTCTGGAGCCGTGGGACTTGTCTCACAATAAATAAGACAAATGTTATTTATGATACATGCTAATTGAAGCAGAGTGTCTGACTACAGTCTCATCTGTATAAAAGGTCAGAGGTAAGACATTTAGCTTTGTTTAATAATGATAACAATTTACAAAAATCATATTATTGTTAAATACATTACTTTAATTACTTTAAATACAGTACTCTTCTTGCTGGATCTGTCTGCTGCTTTTGACGCAGTTAATCACCAGATCCTCCTGTCAACCCTTATGACAATGGGCATCTCCGGAACGGCACTACAATTGTTCAAGTCTTGCCTCTCAGGTAGGTCCTTCAGGGTGTCTTGGAGAGGTGAGGTGTTCAAGTCACAACATCTAGCTACTGGGGTGCCTCAGGGCTCAGTGCTTGGGCCACTTCTCTTCTCCACCGACATGACATCGTGAGGATCTGTCATTCAGAAACATGGCTTTTCACATCACTGCTATGCTAATGACACTCAACTCTACCTCTCATTCCAGCCAGATTATCCAACTGTAGCAGCTCGCATCTCAGTCTGCCTGACAGTCATTTCTGACTGGATGAAAGACCACCACATTCAACTCAACCTTTCAAAGAAAGAAACTGCTTGTGGTCTCAGCCAGCCCAACACTTCATTACAGTTCCTCCATTCAGCTAGGTCTGTCAACCATAACTCCTTCCACGGGAGCCAGGAACCTTGAGAGTGTGATTGATGATCAGTTAAACTTTACAGACCACATTTCTAGACTTGGCCGGTCCTGCAGATTTGCCTTATACAACATTAGGAAGATCTGGCCCTTCCTATCAGAGCATGCTACACAACTCCTTGTCTAAGCTCTTGTTCTATCCAGTCTGGACTATTGTAATGCTCTCTTGGCAGGCCTTCCAGCATGTTCAGTCAAACCTCTGCAACTGATCCAGAATGCAGCGAGAGTGGTCTTTAACAAGTCAAAGAGAGCTCACGTCACACCAATCTTCATCAATGTGCACTGGTTGCCAATAGCTGCTCACATCAAATTCAAAGCAGTGATGTTTGCCTAAACAACAACCACTGGCTCTGCACCCTAAACTCACTACTTCAGACTTATGTGCCCTCCAGAAGCTTGCGTTCTGCAATTAAACGGCACCTTGTGGTGCCATCCCAAAGAGGCACAAAAAACACTTTCACTGACCTTTACCTTGAATGTTCCCTGCTGGTGGAATGACCTGCTTAACTCAACCTGAGCAGTGGAGTCTTGGGCCACTTTCAAGAAAAGGCTAAAGACTTAACTTTTTCATCAACACTTGACCCATCAATACTACCACTTACTATTATATTATATTTCTGTTCTATCTACCTATTTTTTAAACCTTGCTACGTGTCGTGTACTGAGCTAGGCATGGCTGTCAAAGCACTTGCATATTGTTGCCCTATTGTTGGTTTGATTACTTCTATTGTTCTCATTTGTAAGTCGCTTTGGATAAAAGCGTCTGCTAAATGACTAAATGTAAATGTAAATAATAACAACATCTGTCTCTTATCCAGTTCTCAGTGATTTTAGCCTGCCTATTTTTGTTCTTAAATTATTATTCTAGTACCTCATTAAGAATTTGTGAAATATATAAATAAAGTTCAAACTTAGTGCTGGAAGTTGCAGACATGTAAATCAGACCAACATGTATTACAGATTATTTATTTCAACATTTTTTGCAAAAGTGTGAGAATAAAGGTTACATTTGTTAGAAAAGCTCCTCAGATAATGAAAAGACCCAATAAAGCATGTAAAACAAAACAGTATGCAATGTGATAATTTCAAGTTAGATATAAAAGCTTCAACCACACAGATATGTTTAGTATAAGGATTTTTTTTTTTTCAAAGCTCCAGACTATAATTCAGTGAAAATGTCAGTATTGATGCCACAGTGTGCAGACAGTGAAAGGATGTCCCGGTCCTTCCTCTTAGATGACATCAGCTGCATAATATCTTTGAAATATAAAACAAAACATGTTATTGTGACACTGACATGTAGCATGATCATAAATTATCACACTGCTGTGCCTCTCTAGACTATTATGATATACTAACAGTGAAGAATGGTGCAATCAGTAGAGATTTCCTAAAGGTTTGATAATAGACTTTGTGCATGAACAATGCATTTCTTACTCCAGGCTGTGAATGTTCTGTAAAACGTCATAAAGAAGAGATGAATAATAGCCAATGAAATGAATTACTTTTACAGTGACCTTGTGATTGGCTTTTTCAACTCACTTTTGTTTGGTCCGTCGTTTTCATGTTTAGCAGATCTGCAGCACCAGCAATCCTACTAATATTCCATAGTGTCTATACACTGACACTGAATCCTAAAAAAAAACATCAAGAGTTCATTAAGGAGTCAGTAAGAATATTTTCTCCCAGTCAAGACAGTTTGCTCTTTGATTTCCTATTTGGCCTGCAGCATTCTTGGTAAAAAATAAAGCCATCAAGCAGTTGCTTGTTCAAGAGATATTCTAAAGTTTCTACCTCATCTTTCCTGTCATCCTTCCTTTTATGTGTCTGTTTAATTATTAATTCCTTCACTTTATGCAGTGACAGTAATAGCTAAATTAGTTCTATTCATTTCAATTGTCACAAGTACCAAAAAAGAAGGTGGTTGTTAATTAGGCTTTTAGAAATGTAATGCCTAGATAACATTAATAGAGAGTTAATGCCACTTTACCGTATTCCCTTGATTTCGAGTATCTTGAAGAACTACAAATTGTTCATAATTAATACTTTCGGTGCCATCTGAAATGGAAAAAGCCATAAAAAACAGTTATATTTACGGCAATACACATATTTTGCTATTTTTTTGCAACCTTTGATAACATTACACATTTTCTAAAAAATAAAATTGTATCAATTGGGAATTGTACAAGTTGTACAACTGGACCATGAAAACGAAGTGTTACATGCCAGAATCGAGCCAGACCAAATGTGAGTTCGCTAAGTATAATTTTTTATTACACATACCTCTGGAATGCTCGATTCTGATTGGTCAAAATTGTGGCATTGAGTGGTCAGATAGCCTATTTCATAATAATTGCCGTCTTCCATGGAAATATTGTTTTTCATCCTTTGTATCTCATATCACACCGTGGACTCTCGCTCTCAGATCGTATTGAAAATGACCTCAGAAGACTTCAGGACTGCTGTTGGCTGAATGCACTGACCAGTAGTCAGGAATATAATGGTAACTTACTGTACATATAGTAGTCAAAGGTAGAGTTATAGTCGTAGTCTGGTGTTGGTGTCATGTCTTCATACTCTTCACTGCCAAATGCAGTACCTGAGAGGATTTGACAAAATCATTTCTCTTTCATTGGGATGTCTATCAGAAGAGCTTTAATTCTTTCTAATGCCTTTCTGATTCTTTTGAATGATTCATACAACAATTCAACACGTTCTCACCCCAAGGCGTCATCTAAATGACAATTTTGACCATGCTTCAATATCCGACGCTTTAGGTACCCTTTAGCGTCAGTTACTTGACGCGATCCTAGGGCGTCATGTAACTGACGCTTAAGGGTAGCGTCAGTTAGATGACGCGGGTAGGTTTAGGTCTGGGTAGGAGGGCGTCATCTAACTGACGCTAAGGGTAAAGCGTCAGTTACATGACGCCCTAGGATCGCGTCATCTAACTGACGCTAAAGGGTGCCTAAAGCGTCGGATATTGAAGCATGGTCAAAATGATTCCCAACGCGTCATTTAGATGACGCCTTGGGGTGAGAACGGAACAATTAGCATGTAAGGGATAATGTAGTCAACTGGCCATTATAGCAAAATAAACCTTGTCGCAGTAGATTGTTTGAATGGGGCAGTTATTTTAGATTCAGATACTATTATAGTTTTTATTATTTTTTGATTAATCAAATATTTTGAATTTTTATTGTTTTCATTCATTTTAATTAAAGTTTTAGTAAATTTGATGGGGGGGGGTATCAGTTTTTGTGTTTTTAGCACATACAGGTTAAACTAATTGAAAATGAGAAATGTTGCATGTATGTATATATTTTTATATATATATATATATATATATATATATACATATATATATATATATATATATATATATATATATATATATATATATATAAGGTTTTTTTTATATATTTTATTTCAGTTTAAAGTGTTTTATGGTTTTAGTTTTAGTTAACTATAATAACCCTGAATGGGGCAAAGATAAATTATAACGTTTAGAGTCATTATAAAAATTATATATTCTTAGAAATGTTATATATATATATTATATTATTTTATACTCTTTTAGAAATCTTAATTCCGCTTTAAGTGAAGAATGATAAGATTGATCAATCCAAATCAAGTATTCAGAGAACCATGGAATTAAAATAATAAAAACATCTTTGAATGTGTATGATGTTATTGCCATTCTAACTTTCTTAATTAAAACTATTTGAGTGTTGAGTAACTATTATTCATTGTGTTGATAATATCAACCTTAACTTCATATCATCTTTAACTTCAGCAGCCAAGAATGGGACATTTATGATTTGTCTGGGCCTGTGTTCAAGTGGTGCAATTATTCATTCCAAAGTATGATGTGTTCACTGAGAGAATGAGAGTCAGATAACAAGAAGACAGATGATCCAAACCTGTTTTAGTCCTGTTTTGGCCTTAGATGAAGATTTGTATGGACTTTTCTGTGCTAATGAACATTTGCGTCCTTCTAATTTCAACATTCTTTCTTTTATTTATTGATGATTCTCCATTTTATTTATCTCTTAAGCATGCCATTGCAAGTCCAATTTGTCGGATTCCATCACACTCAACCATGCACAATGATTCAATCAAAAAGAACATTTTTATTTCTTTATGCATTTTAAGTATTGCATGATGTGCTGTATTGCATGATGTGCTGATTAATTAATCGAATTAATCGAACATCCAATTTGGCTGAGAAATTAAATTATGTTAAAGTCATTATTGTGTTAAATGAGAAAAGCGTCAAATATACATAACAAAAAGTAGCTTTAGAAATAAATATTTGATTTGATTCAACTTAAAATAAAGTACACATAAACGGTCATGATTTTTTTCAGAAGCTGAACTAGGGGCAGGTGCGTTAAATTATTTTAAAACGTTACTTTTCCATAACTAATAAATGCATTAAAACGACAGCCCTAATTTCAAGCTATAGCCATTCTTTGGTATCGAACTATCTGTCTGTAATTTCAAAGACTGCATTATTCCTGGAAGGACAAATGCCACCAAACTTGAATGGGTTTTGTTATAGCGAAATTAGTGAAACCGGCCTTTACAGAATAGACCTCTTCATAACATCTGTCAAAAACAAGAGACTGGCCTTGGCAAACCCTATCGATTTGGCAGGCCCATTTTTGCCTACATTTTACAACAGGCAGAAACACGATATAGATGTGCTCTAACCTTAAAGAAGATTAAACAACAATATTTTTCCTGTCCTTCCCTCCCTCCCTCCCTCGCTTTCTTTTGTTATTGAGACACACTACCTTGGGCTATAGTTTGTTGAGTGTAAGATGAACCCAGTGTGGATATGTTTCTTCATGTTTTCTTGGTTAAATCAGAGGCCATGCAATTTACTTAAAAGAACTGTCTGCCTTTATAACATAATTTAAAGGAATAGTTCAAAAGAATTCTGTCATCATTTACTCACCCTCATGTCGCTCCAAATTCACCATTCACATGTATTGAATTATTTCTATTTTCTATTTTATTTTATTTACAAACTTCTTTCAGTCATACAGGTTTGGAATAATGGATAAACAATGATATAGTTAGGCTCTGCTGTTGAGTGCTGTTGGCATATTGGCTTCAGTGTTATTCTGGATGTGCCAAGAACAGGGTTTAAGCATTCTCAAATTCTTTCGGAATTCTTTCAGGTGAAGATAATGTCCGCAATATTGCGGTGGAAATTCCCAGCAAATGCCATCTATGTAAACCATGCCAGTCATGCCCCACCACAGATAAGGCCCAATGCTGGCTCGTTTGTGATGCCCTCTGAAGGGCATCAACGCAAACTAAATTTACGGTACATTTTTTGATCACATCAGTAGCAACTGTAGCATATAATTGCTCTTATAAATAAAAAAAATTGTTTATGCAGCAATGTTCAAAGTTTTGGGTAAGTAAGATTTCAGTAAGGTTTTTAAAAAAGTGTCTTCTGCTCACCAAGGCTGCATTTATTTGATCAAAAATACAGCCTAATTCAGCCTAATTACTCCAGTCTTCAGTCTCACATGATCCTTCTGAAATCATTTGGTGCTCAAGAAACATTCTTCTTTTTGTTATCATTGTAAACAGTTGTGCTGCTTAATTTTTTTTGTGAGAAATGTGACACTTTTTTTAGGATGAAAATTGAAAAATGAAATGAAAATTCTATCATCATTTACTCACCCTCAAGTTGTTTCAAACCTGTATGAATTTCTTTCTCCTGCTGAACACAAAAGAAGATATTTTGATTGAAGAATGTCGGTAACCAAACAGTTCCCATTGACTACCGTATTTTTTTCCCTATATGGAAGTCAATGGGGTCCATCAACTGTCTGGTTACCGACATTCTTCAAAATATCTTCTTTTGTGTTCAGCAGAAGAAAGAAATTCATACAGGTTTGAAACAACTTGAGGGTGAGTAAATGATGACAGAATTTTCATTTTGAAGTGAACTCCGTTAAATAGCAACAACATTTATTATACATTTTTTTATCATGTAAAAGTCTTTACTGTCACTTTTGATCAAACTTTCGAAGGTGTACGTTTTAGTTCCTGCATATGTGACAACAGAACATTTCTCAGTCATGACTGACATAAATAATGTGTTCTTAGCTAACCACGTTTTCAGATCACCCTGTCATGTTGTTCCTCAAATTGCCAAGAGAAACAGTAAAACAGCATAAAAGCATTCTGACATTTCTTCGGTGGCCTACTTTTCTGCTAAATAAACCCAAGTAGGCTTAAGGCAAATAAAAACCAATATAGCTGAAGAGCTACAAAGGGAAAGGTGCATTTTACTGTGCAGAAGAAATGTATAGACACAATGGCATCTTATAATATGCATGAATGTCTGTGACAGGTTAAGGGGGGGGGTCAGTTTTTTACTTACCCCAGTTCAGGGTTAGAAGCAAAGCCCCAGTCACCCAGAGAAAGAGCAGCCGTGTGAACATGCTGGAGGAGACAGGAAAACTGAGCGCTTTGTCTCTTACTATATATATATATATATGAGCGTGTGCTGAAGTGAAAGAGTGGGAGACTAGATTGGGGAGGGCTTAAAACAGTTACGGGAAAACTCCTGAGTGACAGCACTGCTACACGGGTCATTCACTTTCAGTTGCAAAACATTTCAGGCCAAAAGTGTTAATCTGTTTAATTTATTCTCTTTGCTATTTTCCCTTCAAGTATGAAAAGCATAGGCCCTATTTTAAAATTCTTTATAGATGAGTTCAGATTAAAATAGTGTCCATTGCTTTAGTTTTTATGTTCTTTATTGTTATAGTCTTAAGAGCTTTTGTAGCTAGCTACCACTAAAAGAATATGAAGTAGCCTAAGCGAGTTTCGCATACTGACAAATCCAGACATGCTCTAGACATGTTTCGCTTGATTTAAATGAGCTTTCACTTTTATGGACTGAACTTTACTGTTTTAACACAAACATTAGATTCACCCATTGGAATGAAAACAAATGATTCTGGGAAGGTAAGGTGGCTTACTCAGGTGGCTTTTTAACAAATGTATTACTTTGTAAGGATTGTGTTCACAATCTCACAAAAGATAAACACTTCTAAGGTCATTTCTGTTTTACTAATTTAATTTTATATTCTATTTTTAAAAGGATTTTGTTACATTTTTAATGTAAGAATATTTGTTCTTATTCCCGTTTTATCCTCGTCTCTTTCCCAAATACAACTGTATTCAAATGTTTGTATTTTCAAATAGGCTATTCTGGATGCAATCTAGCCTAGGCCTACTTGCTTTTCAAGTTTCATGGAGCAGACACGGTGAAACTGTTAGCCAGCATCATCCGAGGAATTATTACGGAATAAGTTCTGACAAGTATCTGGAAGTCACCACTTTCCCTTTCCAACCATGACTTCAGGTGGTGATCGATTATTACATTTAGCTAAATAAGGCAAACAACCAAAAAACTATTATTCTGACTGAACAGGTTTCACATGGTGAGTCCACTTTGTTCCAATTAACCTCCTCTAGCTCCAAGGACAGGATTATGTTATGCAAGGTATAAATACAATGTTCAAATGTGCTAATCAAAAATAATTAGGTGAATTCAAATTCTGAAGTGTCTAAAACCATGTATATGTCTGTGTTGGCTTGTCAAGGAAGAATCTTTCCACAAGATGGCGCTAAATACTACAATTTCATGCAGAACCTCTGTAGTTTCCTCAAGCTACCCCAAATGTTTTAATGAGATAAGAAAATAGGATATATAAGAAAATGTTTAATATCTTTGCTTTGTTAAATAATGATTCAATTAATAGTTTTAGGTTTCTGCTAGTCATAAAACTTGAAAGTGCGGGGCAAAACTACTAAAGTGTTAAACTAGCTATATTTGAGAAATGCGTTGTTAAATATTCAAAACCCATGTGCAGTATTGGGCAGGTTGTTACTATTACTAGACTGTTCGGTAGTAGAACTAGCTACGCCAGTATGACGTCAAATTTTGATTCGCCAATGAATCACTCTTACGAGTCGATTGTTTTTAATGAATCGTTCGCACGTTATCAAAGCGGTCTGATCGATTCGTGAATGATTCACTTTTGCGAGTCAATTGCATCAATGAATCAGTCACAGGTTAACAAAATAATCTGAATCGATTCGAGAATGATTTATTCTTACGAGTCGTTTGCTTTAAACGAATTGGGTTCTCGGGTAATCAAAACGGTCTGATTCATTTCGGACTTTAGGTTCAGACAAAAAATTACCCAAAAAGATCCTACAACAGCTGCAAGCATGCAGTCTGAAGTAGGCTACATTTCCCAGCCAGAAGAGAATTAAAACACTAACATGCCGTTTTTATTTTATTGGTGATATTTGGTCAAATTACAACTGGTTGTTTTTAATATTCCATATTTTTACAGTTATGAAGTCGTGTGTTGCAGTGCTGCTATAGCTGTTATACTTGTTTTTTACTTTAGCTAATATTATTTTTTTCTCTTGCACCAACCACTGTCCAAGTGGCAATTGTTCTGTTTTCAGCAGTAGCACAGCTTTGAAGTACTTAAACTGTATGAATAATAATGCTTTTGCATGAATACAATACTTTGACACAGTAAACCAGTTGTTGTCAACAAGGCATAACTTAAACTAAACTCATTGTAGGGCCAATAAACTGTCAGATGTGGCTGTCAAAGTTCGAATGCTGGTCCTTCTCGTTTACAGTCTATCAATCTTCCTGTTTTAGGCTATATCATAATAAGGGATGTTTAGGGCTGGCTGTTAAGCTGTCAATGTATTTAAAGCATCTCTCAAAAGCATATGATGGTCCTGTACTATTAATGATAAAAATGTATTTAATTATGTGGAAGTATCCTCATACATCGTATTCTCCATTTTACATAGATATACAGAAAGACAGAAGTATGAAAATACATGTCCTAGTGTCACCACCAGTGTTGGGGAAAGTTACTTTTAAAAGCAATTTGTTACAATATGAGTTACTGTATTACTAATGATTATTAATTGTATTAGTGACTTTATATGGAAAGTAATGTTTTACATTACCTTTTCTCACCAAGGATGGGCTTGCTTGTTTGTTTTTTTAATAACAGGAAAAAAAAAGTTCTAAAGGCCCTTTGACATCAAAAGTGAAATGAATAATCCTTAGACTGAGGGAAATGCAAATTCACGCTTTTACAGTAGAGGTCAATAAATGAGAAAACAAAGTAGCCTAACTTGCGTTACTTATTTGAAAATGTAACATATTTTGTTGTAAATTTAAAAGTAATGCATCACTTTACTCGTTACTTTAAAAAAAGTAATCTTATTACGTAACTTAAGTTTACTTACTTTAATGCGTTACCCTCAACACTGGTCATCGCCACCATCAGGTCATTAGTGCAAGTGGTGCTCACTGTAACAGCCAAAATAGTCAAATGTAAAAAAAAAAAAAAAAAAAAAAAAAGCCGTGCATGGATCCACACTTGGAAAATCTACCGGAATAGTGGACTTTTGGCATACTCTTTTCAACATACTATCCTTTAGTTTAGGACACAATTATTCTAATCTCACATACTATTTGGATAGTATGCACATTGGGATGCAGGGGCACAAATCAATATTCATAGATTAATATAATAATAAATGACCTCTAATGTGGACAAAAAAGCATAAAAAATTACTTTGACGTTATATCCTCTTTCTGTGTGTTCATGTCCTCCTCCAACAGCACCCTGGTAGTGTATGGGAACATATGGGCAAGCTCAACAGCTGTGGGGTTCAGCCCTACTGGACCCTTGAGATTAATTATTGCTTGGTACCACCAATGTATCCCTTCCCATGGAAGTCGCCATGGAAACTCTTCTTGCCAGATTCAGAGTGCTTTTTTGCATTGCTTGATAGCTGTGTTTTAGAACATTTTAGCTGTTTTCTAGCTGGTCTGAGAAGGTCATTAGCAGGTCCAAGCTGATTTTTGGAACATGCTTAATGGTCAAGAAGCTATTGGAGCAACTAATAACCAGCTAAGGACCAGTTTAGACCAGCTAGAAACCAGCTACCATATTTAAAAAAAAAAAAACTACTAATTTAAGCTGAATTTTAGATCTGTAAATGCTTTCACAAACCTATAACAGGAGCAATTTGGAATCAAGTTGCATCAGCACAGCATGAGATATTTGTCTGAGACAGTGTTATTTTAATATAAGATACAGTGATGTGAATAAGTTAGGACACCCATGCTAAAGTTGCCTAAAAAGAGGAATAAAAAATCATCTTTTCAAAAATGAGGAAAAAAAAGTTCCCTTGGCCTTTGGAATTAAAATATCCCCACATCATCACACACCCTTCACCATACCTAGAGATTGGCATGGGGTACTTTCCATAAGATAATCTTTCAATGCAAATCAAACCAGCTATTAGGCTAACTGAAATAAAACCATGCCAATCTCTAGGTATGGTGAAGGTAGTGTGATGATGTGGGGATATTTTAATTCCAAAGGCCAAGGGAACTTTATCAGGATGCATAATATCCTGGATCCATGAAATAACTGGCCTTTAAAAATAAAAATCTGCCTGACTCTATGGGAATTTAACATAGGGGTGTCCTGACTTATGCACCCTGTGTTTTAAGGAAGAACATTTATTTATTTATGATACATTATTCATTCACAAAGAAAATTGGTGTCCTTAAAGGTTGGATTTTTCCTCATTTTTTTAATTAAGGCATTAAGATCAATTTCCAAAAGATGATTTTTTATTCCTCTTTTTAGGCAACTTTAGCATGGGTGTCCTAACTTATTCACATCACTGTATATTATTATAGGTTTAAATTTTAAATAAGGTTTTTGTATTGTCCATTTTCGTTTTATTAGTTTTTAAATGTTTATTATTTAATTTCCGTTTTAGTTTTTTTTTTTAGTACTATTCATCAAATTAAACTAAATGGAATAGAGAAATCTTGTTTTGACAACTATAGTTGAAATAAAATAACTAGTTAACTAAGCTTTTAAATAACTATTTCAGTTAACGTTTATTATGTATGGTTTTAGTTAAAAACCCCGGTCTGAGATGAAGCACTCCTGTGGCTCATCCTTCAGCTTCAGACAGGCTGATTAGGAAGATCCTGCAACACCTTCTCATTTCTGTTCGGGGTGTGAGGAATGCATTGACACCTCTTGGCACAGTCCTAACCAGGTGAACGTTTTTATACTGCCATGGCAACACACCCTACTTGGCTCATAGCCAATCAGTGGCTTCTCCTGTCTCCTGTCAGTCAGACTGCTTGCGTTTCAGGCCACATGCGGTTTTGGCACAGGCAGCACCTGCTGAGTTTTGTTGTGTTCTTACAGCTCCCTCAGTACAGTGTATTTGCACCAATTGATTTATTTCAGTGTAAATGTGTAAACCACACATTGACTGAGGTTGAAATGAAATATTTATGTGAATTTGAGTTATTAATTTGAGTTAATTTGACAATAGTATTTAATTATTAATTTAATAAATTAATATTCAATTAAAGTTTAATTTAATATATAATTAATTTAAAATGTTTAGGTCATTTCTAGGTCGGCTTGAATACAAGAATAGTCTATTGAGAATATATTTATGGATTAAAAATATGCATTTGGAGTGAATTTATTGCTTATAGTGTGATAGAATGATAGAACAGCCAGGCCAGTTAATTGGTAGATATTTGTCATCTTGAGATAATCAGCATAAGCTGAAAACTGTGCCCATTTCTGATGAAAAATTCTTGCAAATTTAATGACGGCAAATAAGACTAGAGGTCGACCAATAGTGGATTTTACCGATAACTAGGTTGGTCTAATAACTGATTAATCAACAAATAGTTTTTAAACTGGATGAAACCAAACATAACACGTAAAATAGTGCCGAACTTTATTACAAAAATTGAAAAACAGCACTGAACCATGAAAATGTACTGTACTTTTAAAATATAAAAAATGATATATTAATTATACCTTGATCATTAATGTTAGTTCATAGTGCATTAAGAAATACAGCTTTAAAATGTAAAAACGTATTAGTAAATGTTGAAATTAACAAACGATACTTTTATCAACCTTGGTTAATGTTAAAAATGGACTCTTATTGTAAAATGTTTCCATTTCAAATAAATCCAAAAAGTCATGCTTAAAGATGGCCATCTTTAAATATCTACACAAAGGCCACAGCATTGAAATTAGACACATATGTATATTGTATATGTGTTTTATGTTTCTGTCAGCTGCATGAGCGAGGACACAATTTGCTAACTCACGTCACTAGTCTCATGTGTCAAAACGAACTCCACGAGGCGTCAGTGATAGTTTTTATTTCGTGTCTAGAGGCCGTTCTTGTTCTGTATAATGACAACAGACTCTTCTCAGCCATCCAGCAATGGACACAACCTGGAAAAACTATCGGTTTGAGACAAAAAAAAGTTAAAATTTTGTTATGATATGAACACTCAGAATTCAGGGATGTTACATGAGGATCACTTTAATTGCACAAGTGGTTGTGTCTCAAGTACATCAGAGATTCGCCTGTCCTGAGCTTACAAACACCCACAGGGTTCTGCTCTCTTCACACTGCAAACTGACCCCTTTACAATTAGCTACAGAAATGTGAAATAATGTATACAGAGATTTACAGTTTTCCATATAAATGGTGATTAGCTAGATCAGGAAAGACTATTGAGTATCTGAGTTGTTTACCAGCAGCTTGTAATGAATTGTCCATCTGAGAGATTGTGTGTTTGTGAGGATGGAATTGAAAAATACCAAAAACATTCAGATTTTCTTCTGTATAAATGTGCATTTAAAACCTTAAAATAGCCAGAGTCTGTCATTTGAAGTAGGTAAGATCGATTGTCCGTTCGAGTCCTTTTTCCAGTTGCAGTCTAGCACGGACGCACTAGCTTACACAAATTCAACATCCCTATGCAAAATTACTAGTCTGACCACAATAACACAGTCAAGAACCAAATGAGAGGTTTTCCTCATTCGCATTCACATTCACATTTTATCAAAGGTCTGCAGAAGCTCAGAAAAATAGAGACAACAGATGAACAATGTTATGGCATACATAAATAGTTCAAAAAAGCATGAAGGAAACATCAGCTCTAGGCAGTCACATGGTTTATGATGTCAACATAAAGTAAACGTGTCATAAATGAGAAATTTAATGTATGACTATCAAAGTACAGGAGCAATTTGGCTGGGTTTCTGTTATCCTTTGCGATAGGGATATCTATCTATGGGATATAGGAAAGATGTCAGGATTGGTTTTGATGTAATCTAATATGAGCCCTGCTGATCCTGGCTACCTGACAGAAGCTCTGTTAATTAGATTCACCTTCCGCTGGCACTGTCAGAAAAATCAGATCATAACACAGCCAGCTGACCAAACAAAACCAATTCATCTGATTAAACCTGAAAAGATCACTCAATATAGCTCTATTTGAGATACGAGTGTATGAGGTACAGAAAACCTTTGGCATCTGTGTGGCGATAATATGATAAGAATAGAACTTAAAATGTGAGGGGTAGTGAATAAAACCTTTGAGTCATTCACCTGTACTTTTTAAAAAAGCTAAGGACTGCCATAGGCTTTGTGCTTTATTACCTTTGGAAATGGAGATTTACAGTTTTTTTTTGTTTTTGTTTTTTTAATGACAAAATTCCAGAAGCGAGGAATGTCCGGTCGAGTTGCGTTTCCAGGGAAGTGGTTTTCTAAATCAAGCGTTTTAAAACTCTCCTTGAAGTCTTTCTCTACAAAAAAGCACTTTACAATAAAATGTACAAAAAAATATAACACTGTTTATAATCAAGTCTTCGTAACAGAACAGGTTGACCTGTACCCATAGAATTGTGCAAACACATTTATTTAGCTACTAACTGTAAAACAAGGTGTTTTATACTGGCAAGACATACCCTTTGGTCGTTTAACGCAATACCATACTGCAAACTGCCAGTAAATCCTGATACCAGTGGATTATTTCAAGCTTATTTGTAGGGGAATCTCATGAAACATGCCCAAGTCACATTTTAAGCCAAAATTAAGAGAGAAAAAAAATAATTATATTTTGCATAAATAAAATGAATATAAGACCATTATTTTCTAATGACTTTTTGTATTTATGGCAATTGTGAAAATTTTCCAACAACATTTTTTCACTTTTTTTTTTTTCAAAATTGTTTTATAGTATAACAATAAAGTTCAAAAAAAAATTTATCAGCATAAATGGGTGCATTATGATGTTTGAAGGGATAGTTCACCTAAAAATTATATGTGTGTCATTAATTACACTCCCTCATGTTGTCAACACTTTCATTCATCTTCGGAACACAAATTAAGATATTTTTTTATGAAATCTGAAAGTTTTCTGTCCCTCCATTGAAAGTCTATTCACCCAAAACCCTTGATGGTTCAAATTGTTCATAAAGAAATTGTAAAAGAAATCCATATGAATTGAGCGGTTTAATCCAAGTATTCTAAAAAAACTTGATCGCTTTATATGATGAACAGATTTAATTTAGGCTTTTATTCACATATAAACATTGATCAGTGAACATGCATAGAGCACTCAAATATGGCAAAAGGAAGCTCCATCGTACTTGCTTGACAATTTGTTGCATTACGGTAATGAGAATTGGGTGGGGATATGCGCACATATTGGGGGGGGGGGGTGCTTAATTGTCATAAAAATAAAGTAACAATACAAAAAATAAGCTTAATTTTCCTTTAAGCGTAATATAATTTCTTGTTTATGTCAAAGAAAGTTCGGAGAGAAATATGACACGTTCATGTTCTTGACTGGTTTCGTGAGATTCGCCCATGCAACCTTGCATAGTTCCCCAAAGACAAAAATCAAAGCAAAGCAAAATAAATTCATGCTTCAAAAGCTTCTCTTGAGGTTCAGGCAACTTGTTGGCGAACTTTTCGAAAATTAAAATATACAAGCGTTCAGAGTCTTTGAAATGCAGTTTGCATGTGCCCTTATGAATATACGCTAAGGCAGCTTTTGATTTTGAAAGATACCAACATTTTCGGAAATACCACTTAGGTGTAAAGACTTGGAGCTGCACGACCCATATTTCCCTGCCTACAGTTGATTGTCTGTTCTGCCTCTTAGGTTTGAAAAGATAGCTTGCCAGTGTCACTCTCGTTTTACAGCATTCTCCATAGTGCAAATGTGTAATTATTATTAATCGTTTCCTTTACTGCATGGAGTCTCGTCTTTTAATGGCAGCTGTTTCTTCCTCCACTTTCCGCAGCAACTCTGGCACCAGACGTCATCTGTGTTCGTGTTCATGGCTTTGTTCACAATTGGAGCCCATCTGATGGGATACAGAGGACCGCCGGACACAGCACATGTTCCACTATCCGTGAGCTTTCCGCCAATCGCCTTTGGCTGCACCCTGATTGCATCTTATTATGAGCATGGTTTGCGTTAACAGCAGAGCAAGTATGCAGGGAATTATTATTATTATTACGTACAAAAATGACCCAGGGAGTAAAATGGGACCAATGGACCAATGGTCTGTGACCATTTTGAAACAAAGCTCCTCCAGTGTAACATTCACATTGTGATAGGCTAGTGATTACAACAACATCACCTCCATCTGGTGCTTCTTCACCCTGTCTCGAGACCGCTTGGTGACTCCGTGGTTTTACTATCCCTGTTGACATCACTGTGAAAAATGATACTGCAGGGTATAGTGCAACAGCTTGTGTTTGGTAAAACCACCGGTCCCTCGTACTTTTGCTCTGACGCTGATATTAGGGAGTGGAAGCTCTTTAACAATTCATACATAGACGTATAGCTCAAGTTATTTGATTCCAGCGATACTAAAGCAGTCAACAGGAAGATTCCATTAAAAAATGACGCCATTAAACCGTTAGAGGACTTTCTGTGTCCTCACATCATGCTTTTCCGGTGGTTTGCTTGTTGAGGGCTGTTTAGTTTGCCGTTCTGTAAAGGACTGAGTGGGGCGGAGTCAAGCTGCTTGTATAAAGCTCTGAGTTCTTTCACTTCTTCCAGTACGTCATGAGCCTGACCCCAAGTGGACGCTGCTTCCTCCAAAAGCCGCTCCGCCTCTATCCGTTGAACCTCTGGGCTGGAGCTCTTTCCAGCCGGCGATCGCTTCCCCTTGCCCTGTGCCCGCACCTCTGTCAGCAGTTCTTGAGTTCTCTCCAGCTTCTGGGTGATGAGGTCCTGGAGCTGGCTGATGGGCTGCACTGGCGCTGAAGTTGAGCAGTGTGGAAGGGCCCGCGTCTCGCAGTGCGTGAGGATCTCGTCCATGGAAGCACAGCGGTTCTTCTCGGATGTAGGCGGTTTTTTGCGGAGTTGCGGCGTCCGGTGGTTTTCCGACCAGTCAAAGGCGCTCTCGCTTTTCCGCGGCAGACTCTGGGACTTTCCAGGGGTCTCGTTACATGTTGAGAGCTTCAAGGTGTCTGGGTTGGAGCACTGGGAATCTAGAGTATGCTGAGAAGCGGCTTTATCGAGGGTATCCTCGTGAGAGTCCTGACCCTGCTCTGCAAGGACGTCTTCTTCCTGGATGAGGTCAAGTGTCAGCATGCCATCCGAGTTTGTGGTAGAAGCCTAAAAAGGGCGGGGAGATTTTAGACAAAAGTCTTTCTGTAGGTTAAATGCAAAAATTTTACCACTTCATTCATTGTGATGACATTTGAAATTACATTTTAAGGTGAAGAAATAGCACTTTTTTTAAATAGCAGGGCTCAACAAGAAGGATGTAAAATTATCTATCTGACTGACATAGACTATGTATTATAAAAAATTCCACTATGTATTGTAATAGTCATCAGTAAAAATGGGTTTAAAATTACAAAACGATTATTAATCTTTTACTATATATGCATTGTTTTGCAGCAAAAGTAATTATAATTTATGTATAATTTTCAGCTATTATTGCCAATTTTCTTTGTAAAGAAAGTTTAACATTTGATGGAAAAAATAATATTTCTTAAATATTTTATAATATATATTATTATAATACATGTAAAATATAAGCATTTTGAATTATAAATGCAATGTATATTTTAAAAAATGTGATTTTCTAAAAAAAAAGTGAAAATGTTGGCAGGGCAAGTAGAATCTGAACCACTGGCCTGACCTGGAAAGCAGAAAAAATTCTGTACAGTTGGGCTCTAAATTATCTTAAAACTGATAGTATAAAGAAGTATTTCATCACTGGAAAAAAAAGGGACATACTATTATATGTATCATTATAGCCTTTTCCCAACAGGCTGTTCACGTTTAATGGTGACATTCAAAGCGAATGGACTTCTTACCACAGCCATGAGGTGCCCGCGTGTGGGCAGACGGCGTGTGTGAGGTATCTTAGCTCTGTCACGCGTCGGATGGGCCAACAAGCTGTCCTCTTCCACCGTCACCTAAAGGGGTCAGACAAAAAGCACTACAATAAAGCCCAACTGAATAAATCAGTCACATGGAAACTATCAGCAGCTACATGTTTCACGCCAGTCTGCAGGAGGAGGGGCAGTATATTGACCAGACATTCAATGAGTCTGTTCATTATTTGTTTGTGATGTACAAATAATGACACATGACCAATTGGAAAGAGTGGATTAATGTTTGAGTTCTGAGCAAAACAAGCTAGAGGGATTTGTTACACAGAATAATAACAACATGCATCAAACGTGTCAACACAACACAGGTCTGTTGTTTACGAGAAAGCTTAAGCTGTAAATGTTAACAACCAAGACTTTGTGTTCTGAGATGGCTAGTGTGTGTTGGCCAATGGAGTGTATGTCTAATCTCACTGTGTTTGGTCAGGGTTTATGGAACACAATGAAAGGGTAGTACACAACGAAACAAAATATTTGTTTAGAAGATTACCCTTGTTTCTTAGCATCTAGCATCTTGTTTCTTCATCTACCAACAGCATGGTGACTGCTTCATGTACCCAACCCCTACCCTACTTGTGGTGGTGAGTTTCGCAAAGTTAAACTCAGAAATATATAAAATCTAGTTTATATTTGTGCATGGTGTTGTTTGTGGCTAGTGACAGCATATTCTCATTGTCTAGTAGGCACTAAACCTGCCTACACATTTCCCACACTTGCAGCTTGCAGCAGTGCTTGGCAACGGATAAGCAGTGCATTGATATACTGAAATTAAAAAAATCAAACCATCCAGATCAGAAAAAGAATAGGTCTGATGTTGAGAAAACAACTGTCGTGACGCATCCAGCTGTGGAACCTGCTTCATTCAGTTCCACGACCACAAATAATCTATGTATGCCTGTTGAAGTGAAATCATCGAAACACATACAAATCAAATACACTGAACAAAATTATAAACGCAACACTTTTGTTTTTGCCCCCATTTTTCATGAGCTGAACTCAAAGATCTAAGACTTTTTTTATGTACACATAAGGCCTATTTCTCTCAAATATTGTTCACAAATCTGTCTAAATCTGTTAGTGAGCACTTCTCCTTTGCCGAGATAATCCATCCACCTGACAGTTGTGGCATATCAAGATACTGATTAGACAGCATGATTATTGCACAGGTGTGCCTTAGGCTGGCCACTATAAAAGGCCACTCTAAAATGTGCAGTTTTAATGTATTGGGGGGGGTCTGAAAACCAGTCAGTATCTGGTGTGACCACCATTTGCCTCACGCAGTGCAACACATCTCCTTCGCATAGAGTTGATCAGGTTGTTGATTGTGGCCTGTGGAATGTTGGTCCACTCCTCTTCAATGGCTGTGTGAAATTGCTGGATATTGGCAGGACCTGGAACACGCTGTCGTATACACCAATCCAGAGCATCCCAAACATGCTCAATGGGTGACATGTCTGGTGAGTATGCTGGCCATGCAAGAACTGGGATGTTTTCAGCTTCCAGGAATTGTGTACAGATCCTTGCAACATGGGGCCGTGCATTATAATGCTGCAACATGAGGTGATGGTCATGGATGAATGGCACAACAATGGGCCTCAGGATCTTGTCACGGTATCTCTGTGCATTCAAAATGCCATCAATAAAATGCACCTGTGTTCGTTGTCCATAACATATGCCTGCCCATACTATAACCCCCCATGGGCCACTCGATCCACAACGTTGACATCAGCAAACCACTCACCCACACAACGCCATACACGCTGTCTGCCATCTGCCCTGTAAAGTGAAAACCGGGATTCATCCATGAAGAGAACACCTCTCCCAGACGCCATCGAATGTGAGCATTTGCCCACTCAAGTCGGTTACAACGACGAACTGCAGTCAGGTCGAGACCCCAATGAGGACGACGAGCATGCAGATGAGCTTCCCTGAGACAGTTTCTGACAGTTTGTCCAGAAATTCTTTGGTTATGCAAACCGATTGTTGCAGCAGCTGTCCAGGTGACTGGTCTCAGACAATCTTGGAGGTGAAGATGCTGGATGTGGAGGTCCTGGGCTGGTGTGATAACACATGGTCTGCGGTTGTGAGGCCGGTTGGATGTACTGCCAAATACTCTGAAACGCCTTTGGAGACGGCTTATGGTAGAGAAATGAACATTCAATTCACGGGCAACTGCTCTGGTGGACATTCCTGGAGTCAGCATGCCAATTGCACGCTACGTCAAAACTTGCGACATCTGTGGCATTGTGCTGTGTGATAAAACTGCACATTTTAGAGTGGCCTTTTATTGTGGCCAGCCTAAGGCACACCTGTGCAATAATCATGCTGTCTAATCAGCATCTTGATATGCCACTCCTGTGAGATGGATGGATTATCTCGGCAAAGGAGAAGTGCTCACTAACACAGATTTGTGAACAATATTTGATAGAAATAGGCCTTTGGTTTACATAGAAAAAGTCTTAGATCTTTGAGTTCAGCTCATGAAAAATAGGGGCAAAAAAAGTATTGCGTTTATAATTTTGTTCAGTGTAGAATCTAAAGCTTGTCAATTGGAATCGAATTGACTGAATAGATACCCAGCCTTGAGAAAAAATAGAAAGTGCAAAGACCTTTTTATTGTTTTTTGTTCTGTTGTTTTAAAGGGATAGTTCACTCAAAAATGAAAATGCTGTCTTTACTCACACTCATGTCACCCAAACCTATAAGAATTTGTTCATCTTCGGAACACAAATGAAGATATTTTTCATGAAATCTGAAACTTTTCTGTCACTCCGTTGACAGATATGCAACTACCACTTTGATGCTTCAAAAAGTTCATAAAGAGATCGTAAAACTTATCCGTACCAATTGAGCGTTTAGTCCAATTTTCGATCGTTTGAGCTTCTGCAAAAAACAAATTTGTGCTTGTGCGTCAAGCAGTTCTGTTTATGTTCGCTGATCCTAAATTTAATCTGTTCATTATATAAAGTGAACGAGTCTCTTCAGAAAATTTCGACAAACCGCTAGATTCATATGGATTAGTTTTACAATCTCTTTATGAACTTTCAAAGTCAAAAAGGTAGGTTAATTGCGTAGCTGCCAACTGAGGGACAGAAACCTCTTAGATTTCAAAAAAAAAGATTTGTGTTTCGAAGATGAACGAAAGTCTTACTGGTTTGGAATGACGTGGGTGAGTAATTAATGACAGAATAAACATTTTTTGGTAAACTATCCCTTTAATTCATTTATGTTGGTATCGTGACTGACAACCGTAAAAAGAACAATGTGATACAGTACCATTCTGTCATTTTAAACTGGTACTGAATGGCTATAAGAACGGTCTAATTATGAGTAAGGTTCAAAAGAAGCACTCTCAACATAACCGACTGTCGTGTGCTGACTCGGTCTGTTTCCTCTCCTGTTGAGTGGTATGGCAGACCTTGCCTGTTTAACTCAACTAGATGTAGGGTATGAATCACACCACAATCTCATGTGAAAGGGAAAGCACACGCTCTCTCTGATTTATGTAAATGAATCTTTAGTACATTGACTGTGTCACAGTCAGGTGTCCTCAACTGCCTGTATCTATGTTTATGGTCCTAAGCAATGACCTGGTCCCCACGACATGTCAAGTGTTGATCTGGAAAAAGCAGACAGCATGCATTGTTAGGCCAGATTAAATCTCGTTCATTAGCGGAAGCTGAAGGTGAAGATAGGCTCTGATATGGCTGCTTTAACGCTGAAAGTCGTGACTGCCGTCTATTTTTGGTGGAGTGATTCATTTTCTCCCACTGTGTGTCGAGCGTGATTATAGACCTGCTTTTAAATTGAGCAAATCCCTTTCGCAAACAAACTGTGAAAAGATCAGGGAATGAATGGGCAGAAAACTTTGCGATTTAGAAGTTTTTATTAAAGTGGCTTCTCCAAGGACCTGTGAATGACAATCTGTATTCGGTTTTTTAAATTTTTTGAAGAAAATATAGAGCAGTGTTTGCCCATGCTAATCACTGCCAGGGTGTTATGGATGGTTGTCTGGCATTATTTGGGTTGCTGTGTGGTTGCTAGGGTGTTTTGGGTGGTTGCTAGGTGAATGCTCACTGACCCAAGTAAAAAAAAGTCCTTGCAACCACCATTCTGGGGTGTTGTCGGTAGTTGCCTGAGCATTGCTATGCGTTTACAATGGTGTTCCGAATGTTATTAGCACATTGTTATGTGGTTGCTATAGAGTGTTTTGAGTGGTTGCTAGGTGAATGCATTTTAGATAAACAGGACACCTGTTTATCACCTGTTTATCTGAAATGCATTCACCTAGCAACCACTCAAAACCACTCTGTTGTCGCTTCTAGCTTTTTTCAGCTCCTCCTTCTTGCTAAAATTAAACATTTCGTGCCCGAAAAATCCCTTGAGACAGCTATTCATGCTTTTATAACCTCCCGCTTGGATTATTGTAATTCTCTGTACTGCGGCATTCCAAAGTCCCAGGTCGTTCGTCTTCAATTGGTTCAAAATGCTGCGGCCAAATTTCTTAAGAAAAGACATAAATTCGATCATGCCACTCCCATTTTGCAAGCTCTCCATTGGCTCCCAGTCCAATCTATGATTGACTATAAAATTCTCCTATTTGTGTACAAATGTTTGCATCATCTTGCTCCAAGTTATCTGTCTGAACTACAGTACTACACTCATATAGCCCGTCCCAAGACCTAATATCTGGTAATCTAAATCTACTTACTGTACCTTGCACTAGGCTAAAACGCAGAGGAGATAGAGGCTTTTCACTGGTGGGGCCTAGATTGTGGAACAACTTGCCAGTACAACTTAGAGTAGCTCCTTCTATATCAGTTTTTAAATCTCTTCTGAAAACCTATCTGTTTTCCTTAGCTTTTAAAACTTGTTAATGTCTCTCCTCTGTATGCTTTAATTTTTGATTTTGTCTATTTGACTTATTTGTTTTCAAATTTGTAAATGTAGTTTCTTAGTTGTTCTCTTTTCTTTCCTGGTCAGGCCTTTGGCTGTTTTCAATGTGCTTTATAAATAAAAGAACTAAACTGCATACTTTATGATATTCCCATCCCTATTGTCAATCAACTTCAAAAACTATCTAGCTGCACACATTTCTTCAACAAACCACACGATTGGAGGTGTCATTGATATCTGTAGCACAAACGATGTTGGACGAATGTATTACTTGTGTTTAGGGGCTTGTTCACATCCCTAATCTTGATTAATGGAAGTATGCGGTTACATGGTCAATGCATTACTAACTTACGCTCTGGTTGAAAATACTTAACTCTTTCCCCGCCATTGATGGAATTTTCTGGTTTTACGTGTTTTCACTGTTATACGGTATGGGGGCGCTAATACGCAACTTTTGAAATAGTAAAGAATCTCCAGATCAAAACATATGCGAAAAAGCAGAGACAAGCGACAAAAGCATTGCTTATGTATGCTGTAGTCTTAGAAAAAAATTTATTTTCTCAGCTTTTTTCCCCCAAAATGTTGCTTTTTTTTATGAAACCCCCATTCAACTGTTGATAAAGAATACATGAAGATAGAATAAAAGTCTTTTGATTATATTGCATGCTCAGATATTCATTCAACAAAATATTCTGGGGGCCATGAAAGTTTTGTGAAGGCTAGCAACATTTTTTTTTTTAAACGCTGGCAGGGAAAGTTAATAGCAAGTAGTGCATTGCAAAATAATGTCTAGCTTACCTCATCCAATATGCGATTCTTGGCCCTCGTGATCGCTGCATTTAAAGCATTTATCCATGACTCCTTCTCTTCTGGACTGACGGCCAAAAACACCAGATTTGAAACCTGTATTTTGAGGATGAAAAATACTTTAAGACATGTATTTTTTGAGAATACCATTTATCCAAATACAAACATACAGGCCAGTGCAGTTTATAGAGTAACTGTACAGTTTGATGTATGACCAGTGTTGCCCTGAACCCTGCTGGCTTTTCATTTTACGCCTACAACCATGGTAAAAATGTCTTGTGCTAGGTGGACACAAACATGTAGTGAGCCAAGCATAAATGAGCAGGTACAGCCATATGGCTCTGTCTATGGACAGCTGATGCAGCAACAGTGTGAGCCAGAAACCCCCATATTAGGCAACAACACTGCAAGTCTTCCCAACACAGTCTGCTGGAGCCGTGACAGACAGGCGGCCCTTCTGTTGATGCTGCAGCTGTGTAGATAAGACTCTGCTATGCACCCAATGCTACGTATTTGTACTGTTGTTGACAAAACACTTTGACAATTAAAAAAGACATATCATTTGAAATCATCGCTGATAAAAAAAAAAAATATATATATATATATATAAAATATATATTATATATATATATATAAAAAAAAAAATATATATATATATATATATATATATATATTAGAATTCGCATCAGCTGTGTGTGTGCTTGGCCATCATCAAGTGGTATTTCAGACTGGACGTGCTGCGATGATGATAGCTCAGTTCACAATGACAAAACACACAGATCACTTTGGTCTTGTAACCATTTGGCAACTTTTTAAAAGTAAACTTTCCATTCAGAATCTTATTGGCATCCATTTCGGCGTCTCGCGCTCGTCATCCACTCAAAACCTAATGTTAACCAACTATTTGGCCGGCTCGCAAGCCCAAACAAGTGTGTGCGGCGTGCCTGTTGTTTTGTTTCCGGTCTAGCTAGATCCGCTTGCGCTTTGGGCCCTGTCCCAAATGGCGCACTTCATGCGGACTTTCGGTCTCGTGGACTTAAATTGCGCGTGCTCGCCGAGTCTACGAGTCCGTAGGCCGTCCCATTAAGCATTTTAACGCTCTGAAGTGTGCTCAGCAGCGCCCCCTTTGTACCCTTGAAGCGGTCTTCCGTGAAGCCCGCATAGATGCAGGCTCCACGCACTTTAACTACCCAGGAATCCTTGTGAAATGCCAATCAGAAAACGGATGGGAGGAGATTTCGCTCACGGACTGTTAACATGGCTTTATGATAGGCGTACATTTTACCAGTTGTTACTTAGAGTTTATACAAACATTATCGACCAGTGGTTGATATCTCAAACATGATAATAGCGTGTTAAATAATACGATCGCATTATGATTCATTACATAAATAGAACCGAATGACATGGCTTTACAGAGTCATATAAACGTAGTATGAATATTGAAACCTTTACATTTTTCTTAAACTCATTTACATTTTAATTTTGTGTTAAAATTGAACATTAGGCCTATGTATTATTATGTACAACTGTATTGATCATTTACATAACCATGACATCTATTCTAATGCCCAGGTGGCATATACAAATTATAGAACTGTAAAAGCAGGCTGTGTAGTTCACATGGACATAAGATTTGGGAAAATAAAATAAATCCTGTTCTCGATGCTAAAGACTGTAATTTTTTTAAATGATATTTGTGATATTTTCTAATAAAGGGACTGATGAGATGACCTTTAAGTTTATTCAGCTTCGACGTCTGAGCTGAGACCTTCTTCCTGTTTCCGGCGTGACGATAGAGTCTGTCCCAAAAATACCTCTCAATGCGCCCTCGCGGACTCGCGCTAAGGGCCCTATAGGTCTGCACTATATGACGTCACCGAAGTGTGGACTCTGAGGAAGTCCACAAGTCCGGAGTGTGGCATTTGGGACAGGGCCTTGGTCGACGAAGCAACAAAACGTCCTCGCGCATGCTGCGTCCTGTTGCAAAAGCATGTGAAAAAAACTACAAAGTTTGCTAGGCCAAAAAGACCGTTAATCTCGCGATAAAAAAATTGACGCCGTTAAAATGGGTTTGCGTTAACGCCGTTAATAACGCGTTTAACTGACAGCCCTAATATATACAGTGGTGTAGTGCAGGGTATACGCAGGTATACGGCGTATACCCACTTCTTTTTCAGTCGGCGTTGCGTATATCCACTTCTAAATCCCCGTCTGATGCTATATGGGGAGGCTGCAGACCTGGGGCCTCATGTACAAAGACTTGCGTTGAATTCATACTAAAACATTGCGTACGGACAAAGCTGTAAATGTGCGTACGCACAAAAAAAAACAGATGTATGAATCTCTGCGTACGAAGGATCCCACGCATATTCTCTTTGTACATCCCAATTAACGTAAAAATGAGCGCACATGCACGAGCACAACGCCCCACCCAGTCTCCTCCCTTAATTAAATACATTTAAATATGGTAATGAGACCACTTTGGCAAAAGAAAGGAGTAAGAAAATGGCTAAAGCAAGCGGCAAGAAGCGAAACTTTACAGAAAGTGAATCGGAGGTGCTACTATCAGAGGTAGAAAAGAGAAAAAAAAAATATTTGGAACTTTGTCCTCCGGAATTAATAACAAAAGGAAAAATATGAGTGGGAGTGTTTGGCTGATGCCGTCAATGCGGTGGGATCTGAAAGTCGCACTGTAAATGACCTTAAAAAAAAATGGTCTGATATAAAGGTGGACATTAAATTGAGAACTGCTGCGCACCGACAAAGCGTGGGCAGAACAAGCAGTGGTAAAGGGGTCAGAGAATTGCCTCAAATATGGGTGACACTTTACTCTCTTGAGTAGTATCCGCTGCTGTGGGAGACTCGGATTTACTACAGGACTGCCACGAAGGTAACCAATATTATCTGCACATTTATTGAATGGAAATGTTTCCGATTCACATATGCAAATTCTTCTTCAGATGGCGCCTTTATAGCAATGCGTGTGCAGTCGATCGCTCCGATTACATTAGTAAAACCGGCTATCGCTGCAAATTGCGTTTTAATGTTTGGCTGGTCAACTGTATCATATGGGAATATCATATGCTTTTATATGTTCTTACTTAATTGCATAATTGATAGAATATTCCCATAAGGCTCGTGTGACAATATATGTAAATTATTTTATAAATTGCAAATTAATAGCAATGCATCCCACAGGTGGTAGTGCGATAGTCTTGTAGAACAATTCGTTGTGTAATGTTTGCAACTTAACTTCATTGCCTGTAAGAGTCGCCAACGAACAAAAACTATGAGAAATGTACGTACGCCAGACATGAAATTGGCGTGGAGGAACGCACATTCTCACGTTAATTTCACTGTTAGTACATCCGACCGTGAGCGTGAAAGCTGGCGTACGCAAAGTTTTTGTGCGTACGCAAGATTGATACATGAGGCCCCTGGAGCCGGCAGATATACGCCCCTGACAGTTTTACGCCCCTGTTGTTCCTGATGTGTCCAGTAGGGGGATATACTGCAAAATAACATAATTAAATCGACTCTTAAACATTAATAACCCGTCCATAGACCATTTTTTTGTTTGTTTTTTGTTCATTTAAATATAAACGTTACAGTGTAGATCTGCACGGATTAAAATGTCTGTAGCTATTCAGTCGGGCTTCACTCTCTTCACTCAGCCTACAGAAGACTAGCCTATGTGTTGTTGTGAATTGAAAATTTAAAAATACACAGTTGGATCAACTATGTTATGACAAGTATATGACCTACTGCAGTTATAGGCCTTTTCACCGTAGGTTTTTACATGGAAGACTGAGTGAAATATGTTGTTGTGAATTAATTCATAGTTACATTTAGATATTAACCAAATTTAGCCCATTAGACATACAGTATCCGTGTAATCATATGGATCCTTGATTAGCTGTAGTACTATTCCCTATTGGTCGTCATACAGGTACAAAACAGTCGAGTCCTACACAGCATTTTATGAAGACAAACACAATTTATCCCTTTTCTAAAATTCCAAGGGGCATTTAAAAGAAAGACAATATTGTTGTTCACAATTTTTTTTTATGAACACCGTATATGAATTATGATGACTCCCCTATGGTTTGCCCATCTTCTTTAACTATTTTTTAAAAGGACATCCATGGTGATTTTATCGTGTGTGTGTGTGTGTGTGTGTGTGTGTGTGTGTGTGTTTGTGTGCAGAATTGATGTCAGGTGTGTGTGTGAATTGCATCAATTTGCTCCTGATCTTCAAAGTACAACGACACAAGCACTTGTTGGTGGAACAATAGTGAAAAAAGTGTCAAGCCACTTTGATTTCTTTTGGCCACCAATGATGGACTGTGCAGAGAAAATTGAAAATGACATTAAAACCATGTCCATGTATGTCTCTAAGTTGTTTATTTTGTAAGTCGTAAAAAACAGATGGGTGTTTATAAGTTTAGAGAGAGATTTTCATTTTCTTATAGCTAAAGCCAACACACACCTTTATGAGATGCAAGTTAAAAAGAATTTGGTAAAGACAGAGTATGATAAAACCCACATTAAGTGCACATACCCTACATTTTAGTCCAGACCAGTAAGCTATTTTAAGAAATGATGTTGGAAATAATCAAAATATTTGAGTGAGTGTGCAGTTCAACTCTTTACTTAGAGAGAGATTTGCATACATGTATACATATATGCCTATAAATGTGTCTTTTGTGTGTTCACACCATAGACTGTAAAAAAAACAAGTTCATATATTTCCAATATCTACTGTAATGTTGCCCCAGAAACCATGTGGAGTGTGTTTTAATGTAAGGAGTAAACAGGGTCTTACCAGAAGCTAAAGACGCAAGCTAAAGACAGGCAACACAAGAAAATTAAAAAGAAAATGAATTTTAAATTGAGTAGAGAAGACTAGGGGCAGCTAAACCTACACGTGGTTAGCTAAGTTTAAGCCAGATAGAATATAAACCTGACCGTCAAGAACTTTTTGTCTCTCGAAATAAATTATAGACTCATCCATTGATATAGAAATGAATTGATATCTACCTACCAAGCTAATCGTTTATAAATAATAAATGTTGCATCTTTGCTAAACAACAATAACTTTAGCAGATTATTTAACATACAAATGACAGAATCTATAATTTTTTGTCAGATTTTCATTCTAACGATAAAACTCTTGATTATACGGTATTATTACTTTGTCTTCTGGGCAAGATTCATCTTCATAAAGACAGAACCATTCAATGATCCTGATTTAAGAATATTCTCCTTTGATATAAAGTCCCTTTTTTCTTCTTTTAAGAAAATGTCAAAACCTTTAAACTCAAAGGTTTCTAAAATAAATAATATCATTGATTCTGTTGTAAAGAACCTGTAATTTTTTATATTGACAAAATGTAAAAATTGTATTGATTTGTGAAGCCTAATTCAATCTCTTTTGATGTCCCCCTTGTTATTTTTTTTCTCTTTCTCACTGTTAATGTCTTGTTTCCTTTATTTTGCAATACAAAATGTACACATTTTTTAATATATAAAAAAAGATTATTTACTAACATAACTCAATTCGTGTCGCTGTACAGCCTCCCCCTACTGGACGCATCAGGAACAACAGGGGCGTAAAACTGTCAGGGGCGTAAAACTGCCAGGGGCGTATATCTGCCGGCTCCAGGTCTGCAGCCTCCCCTTAATCGTCTGATGTGCATCATTTAGTAGGCTAGCTAATCCAATCTCATGTGAAAAAAACAAAACAGTCAGGGCCGTACCCACCATTGAGGTCCCCGAGGTCCGGACCTCAGTCATTTATTGAGTGTATAAAATGAAAGTTGTGAAATAATTGCCTAATATTAACTCTAATGTGGTGCTGCAATGATTCGCCCATCGGGACGATAACTGACCTTCTCATCTGAGCTGCTTCAGCACTCAAACATCCGCTCGTCAATGTCAAAATGTTTGAGACCAATCAAAGCAAGCGGGATTTATGTTAACAGAAGCGCAAGCCGAGCGCGAATCCCAACGCGACGCTTCACGCTTCAGTTATAGTAAGTTATATAATATATATAAGTTTTAAATGACCGACAGAAATAATCAGTTTGATCAAAGACAGTGGGAACTATAAGCTCAATTTAACAACACAAGCCCCTTATTAAATATATTGCCATTATTATTATAAATATTATGTATAAATATATTTGTATAGCGTTACCTCGTATGTGTTCGAATATTTCCCAAGTATCAGCACTGGGACTTTTCACTGTTTGTATCACTCCGCTTGTCTGTGTTTGCGCAACTTGCATCATTAAGCCAGAAGGCGGCGACAAGTGACTGTCTTTATGAGAGAGCAATTGAACCATTTATTAAATGAACAGATTAGTCCAAAAACATTGACTAATTTAGGAAAGAAAAAGTAGCTGAAACTGATCTTTGATGCTCATACTAATTGTTCATATGCCTCTAGACACAGAAGGATTGCATTGGCGTTTGTTTGAGATGTAACATCTATGGCCATTCTCGTTTCAAATAGCCTATGTGATTGTGTATTGTCAACAATAAGCATTAAGCATTAACATTCTGCATTTCCATTTTGTGGATCATTCATTGCAACCTTTAAACTGATTCTCATGTTTAAAAATATCTGATAAAATACCAGGGCTCTCAAGTTTTATCAAAAGTTTAGAGTGAGATTTAGGGGAGGAGCCACCCAAATATTTGCAGCAGCGGTCCCTCGACCCAACCAAATTCGCTTTAATTTTTGCTAGCAGTTCAATTTTGTTCAATATTGTTCATAATTGACCAGCACAAATGAAAATTATAACAATTGTTAAATCTGATAAAAAGACAAATTCATCCAAATAAAATAAATAGTTATATTTAAAAAATACAAATTTATTGAAAAATAAAAATAAATTTGACCCCAAACAAGCGAACTGAACATCACTGCTCAATGTACATAACATTGTGTCATAACAACTTGCCCTGAGCATGTATGTCAAGACCCAAACCTTTACAGGGGTCATCGGATGCCCATTTTCCACAAGTTGGTATGATTCTTTTGGGTCTTCATGTAAAGTTTGTAACATACTTTGGTTAAAATTTCTCAATGGTTGTGTAAAACAACACCCTTTTTACCTCTTCAAAAACAGCTGTTCACAGTGACCCGTTTCAGTGCATGTCTCTTTAAATGATAATGAGCAACAACTTTTTGGCTTTTTGAGGATTAAAAAAAAGTTAATGGATTTTTTTCATTGCATGGTGATTGTGTCCACACACTGCAAAGACACATTTATTTGCAAATACCATATAAAAGTGTATTTTGCATCCGATGACCCCTTTAAAAGCAGTTGGAGAGTTTTTGAATGCATCAAAAATAATTTAGCACGAATTTGTCTATACTCCTCAACATCAGCTCTCACTGTCTTTGATCACAGGCAAGAGATATCGTCCAGGAATCGTAAAATCAAAATGCTAAAAAATTAAAAAAATAAATGAAGATGTCCGCAAACCGCATTCATCAGATCGTGCTCTTTCAACTTCCACTCCGTGTGTGCGCGTGTTGTCTAGTAACGAACGTGCTTGCAGCGGGAACACATAATTTACCCGGAAACAACAAATTCTAATTTCTGATTGGCTGGTAGCTAGCATTTAACTCTGTATAACTCGAGACAGATGCTATGAACTCGGCGGAGAACTTCCCTCCGTTTGCCTGCGCCTCGTCCATTAATTGTATAGCGGGACAAGTTCCCTACTCCTCAGCGTGAGAAATACAAGGTGTGCCGTGTGAGCGTGTGAACGGGTTGAAATGCGTGTGTCTCACGCCCAATGCGTGAGACTTGAGAGCCCTGAAATACTTCATGCTTCTGCCGACATGCTTTTAAAGCTAGGCTACTGTTGTCCATTTTTTTGGCCTTCAAAACACCTTAAAATGCACATGTCGAGATCAGGAAAATCAAAATTTTCTCAAGGGGGCATGCCCCCGAACCTCTGTATTTATAAAACCCTGCATACGGCCCTAAGGAATAGTCACTCAAAATGAATAATTATTTAGTAATAATAAATAATTCAAAGCCAGTATTAATTGCAAAAACTGCATCTCTTCTGTGGCTAATATTAATTTCATAATGATCCTTTATCTGTGAAGTCAAGCAGCAAAAGTTTAGTGACAATGTGCAATACTGGCCCATTTTGGGGTGAACTAATATGACAGAGCATTCATCCTTTGCTGGGACGCTAAAATATTGGAGGCATGAATTAAGAGTATACCCACTTCTCCAGGCATCACTACATCACTGTATATATATATATATATATATATATATATATATATATATATATATATATATATATATATATATATATATATATATATATATAGTGTAGCCTTAGTGAGCATAAGAGACTTCTGTTACACTTTATGTTGATGATCCCCTTTAGACATTCTGTTGACTATAAGAAGTAACATTGCACCTACATGTCAACTAACTCTCATTAGAGTTTTAGCTCAGTATTAATAGACTGTTAGGGTTAAGGTTAGTAGATTAAGGGGTTCAGGTTAGTAGAACAAGTTGACCTGCAAAGTTACTTATAGTCAGTAGAATGTCTGTTGGTGGAGCAGAACATTAAGTGTTAGCAGATATTAAGAAGACAGTCTACAAATACTCTACAACTGTAATACTTTAATGAGAGTGAATAAACATTACTTGTAGTCAACAGAAAGTCTAACGGGGACAATCAAATGAAAGTGTTACAGAGACTTCTTTTAAAAACATAAATTATTTGAGTTGCTAAAACACCTAAAATAATTCAGATTTATTTACATTGGTGGTACTTTTCCAGTGCAAAACTTGCTATCACTATGCAGATGGTTGGTTGCTCAGGCATTGTTATGGGATTTTTAAGGTGTTCAAAATATTGTAGTCTGTTGTTAGGTGGTTTCATGGGTGTTTTGGATGGTTGCTAGGTGAATGCTTACAGCAGCAAAAACAGCTTGGTTAATTCAGCTTGGTGTCAGGGAGGGTGCAAAAAATGACATTTTAAATAATTGTAACTATGACTAGCTATATATAATAGAATGCTACAATGTGCATTATACTACAAAAGTGCACAAAGAATACTCTTCCAGTAAGGCTTTTGAATTATTTGGTAATAATTAAAATTAGGTGCTGAATCTTACTTGTGGAAGCAAGTTTTTAAGGGTGCAAAAAAAGAGGCAGGCGAGAGAAAAAAGCAGAAAGCTGATGATTTTCATGAGGTCATGTAGTAGGGTGTCTCCCTTGTTGAGCTGCATATGGAACAGCTGTTGTATGTTGGGCAGAAGGACTTATTAACCATGTAGTGGTGTGTTTCTGTGTGTGAAGGGGTGTGTTTGGGAGGTTGGATGCTGCTGGATTTTCCTAAGACCTTCCATGTTTTTTCCTAGGGATTAACCCCTTGTCTCGGTGATGGATTTTAAAGGATTGGTCATGCGTAACCCCTTACAGTATGTTTCTCCTAGCTATCAGAAATCCTGCAAATGTGCTATAGAGTCTAGACTGGCAGAAAAAAATCAACAATCAATAACTAAAGCAGACTTCTAAAAGGAAACTTCCTTTTACTGATAAAATGTATTTCAAGGTTAAATTAAACTATAAAGAGATTGATGGATGGATGGATGGATAGACAGATAGATAGATAGATAGATAGATAGATAGATAGATAGATAGATAGATAGATAGATAGATAGATAGATAGATAGATAGATAGATAGATAGATAGATAGATAGATAGATAGATAGATAGATAGATAGATAGATAGATAGATAGATAGATAGATAGGCACACTTCACCTTTAAGAAACTTTAACTCAATTGATAAGATGTACTATTTGTGTTGGTCTAAAGGATAAAGGATATTTGTAGTGGCCTGTGGTTTGCTAGTGAAAGCAATAAGCTGAGCCATTCTTACTGAAAGCCAATTACACCGGATAGGATGACTACAGAGGTCGGTCCAAGTTTGTGCTTGGAGACTAACATGCTGGAGTATGATTTATTTTCTAATATTTTCTTAGACTAACACCAACATGTCTTAGACACGAGTCTGAATGGCTGCATTAACAAAAGTCAGTGTTTGGTACTTATAACCGCATTTACAAACAGGTGTGAATTGTCCTGTTCTTACAAACAGAAGCAGTTTGAATACTATCTGTATGGCTGAATAACCAGTAAGAGCACCTATTTTAGTCTCTTTTATTCTCCTTTTGCTCATATGTGTGAATGTATGTAGAGACACATATCTGAGTTGTGCAACAGTTGATTGCTTTTCATGACTGCAAACTGACTAATAAACCAGCCCTGAGTGGGGCATAAACCCATTAGCTATTATCCTCTACTGACAAACCCAACTTCCTGTAGTGACTGACCGTGTTGCCTGGCTGCCGTGAACGCAGAAGCGTGAACTTGCTGTGGTTCTTTTTGCTCCTGCTTTTGGCCTTGCGAAGTTCCTCAGACCTCTCGTAGTCGGTGAGATCCACCACCTCCTGGATTTTCTTCTCATCTTTGACCTATTGGATAAAGTACAGATTTAGTGTCAATATTGTGCTTTAAATGTATATTCGATACAAATATCTCAATATTTAAGTATTTGTTCTGAAATAAATTAAAAGGGTGATTTGGGGGTTTTTTTCTCCTCAGAAGAACCATCATTATAATAGCAATTTAAGTAGTTTTAATGTTTCATGTAATTACTAAAAACCTTATTATTAATTAATACTGTTTTTAATTTTTAATAATAATAATACTATATTATTTAAAAATAAATGTTTTAATTTTGTAATTTTAAAATAATAATAGCATTTTTATTATTATACATACATTTTTTATATATATATTAACAGTTTCATTACATTTTATTTTTAAGTGACACAAATAAGTCACTAATTCAAAATTATGAATGGCTCATGGATGATACATGACAAGGTTGTGCTTACAGTTGACAGTTAACATACTGTCTCTTCATGTGCACGTGTGCTTTCCATAAATAATTAAAATATAAATATAATTTTGCTTACAAAGGCAAATTTTAAAATGACCATTTTAATTTTGGTTTCGGCACTGGATGTCCAGGTGTTTTGTTTAAAAAAAGAATTGTCATTTTGGTGCATCTTTACTCAAAATGTACTGATTATATTGTCAATCCCTACAGTATTTACAGCTTAAGTAAAAAATAAAAGTATACAATGATTGAGCTCAGTGTTTCAGTCTAATTGGTGCAGCCACAAAAGTTAAGGACATCTGGATGACCAATCTGACTTTTAACTGGGACAGACGTCAAAAAGTAGCTCGGAAACATCATTAGGCGTGAAAGAACTTTTAACCCAGATTCACAGTGAACACCATGGTCTGATTTGGTATCACCTGCCAAACGATCTCATTAAGTCAAAATCAATTTCCATCAGTGCTCTTCTAAAGACAAATAAAGCTCTGTCCACGCAAGGCCACATCTGGTAGTGTGCTGTACTACACAGCAGCTCTACAGTGCAGTACTTAAGAGTATTGGCATCACACCCAGTGCACTATGGGGTGTCACGACAGGGAATGGCTGTACAAATAGTACATCTACTGTTCCAGCAGTACAAAGGCGGCAATTAACTAGCAATCTGATCCAATCCTTTTTTCCAGGAGAGGACAGTCAGGGCACAGTACATTTGCACTCAATACCGGACATTGAAAACTTTTAAATACAACTAGATTCAAGATTATTCTGCAGTTTGCTGTAGTGAGTTCTGATGCACTATATAGTGAATTAAAATGAGGTATAGGAAAAAAAAGATGGAAAATATGTATTTGGAGTTTAAAAAAAAAAGTGTGATACCACATTAAAGGACATTTATTTCACAAAGATTGCATGTAAAATGACCCTGTTATATCTGACAACACATCTGGCTCAGTAAAAGTTTGTAATCCGAGATCCTACTGAAACAAAAAACTTCAGAAGTCAAATTAGTCGAATGAATGTGAACTAGAATACTACTTTTGTTGTTTTGCTCTTTTCTCCTTTAAACTGAGTAGGCGCAGCTCTCCTGAGTCTAATTGAGTGATTGTATATGAATCTAACACCATGTTTTTATGCCCTATTTGGACTTCATGGCACTTGAAACCGCCACTTTAGCAACAAGCCAATTTTCATATAAGTGACCCATCATCTTATCTTTAGATAAGATGATGGGTAATGGTATACAAATGTTTCAGAGAGAAACCAGAAATTTTATGAAAACAATGTAGGAAGGAAAATGATTATAACAACTTTAAATCTCATATAATACATTTTTAAACTAAAATAAAATAAAATTCCCCTCTGACCATAGAATTTCATTATTGTTCATTTTAAAATAAAAATTATATATATATATATATATATATATATATATATATATATATATATATATATATATATATATATATATATATATATATATATATATATATATATATATATTTACACTACCAATCAAAAGTTTGGGGTCAGCAGTCAGCACCCATAACTCCAGTCTTCAGTGTCACATGATCCTCAAGAAATCACTCTAATATGCTGATTTGGTGCTCAAGAAATATTTCTTGTTATTATCAGTGTTGACAACAAATGTCTTGCTTAATATTTTTGTATATTTATATATTGTATATTTTTATAAATTTTTTCAGGATTCTTTGATGAATAGAAAGTTAGAATAGAATAAATGAAATGTTTTAACAATATAAAAGTATTTACCATCACTTTTGATCAATTTAATGCATTCTTTCTGAACAAAGAAATATTTTAAAAAATACTTTTTTTTCTTTTTTTGATTGAGGCATGAGTCAAAAGTTTATGAGTTTATGGACAACAAGGCAGAAAGTTAGAACTTAACTTGTATCGAACCTGTAAAAAATATTTAAAAGTTTGCTGTTTATTTGTTATGTGAAACATTTGCTCACCAGCGTTGTTTCCAGAGTGTATTCAAATAAACTGTATTATGGAGCATTTCCTGTTCAGGTGTCCTTTCGTTTCGATTTGAGGGCATGTGGACAATTCAGAGACAAACAGTCATCATCTCATATTTCATGTCATTCTAAGGACTTTCTGAATTGAATTTAGCCATTTACTTTCTCCATTAACCGGTCTAACCTTTCATAACCGTCCATTAGGGTCACAAAACATTGCAGCTGAGAGGGTGTATAAGAGAAGCTAAATACCCTGAAGAGGAATTTGAAATGAATACTCCCTGGCAATGTGTCCCATCGGCCCACACATGAAACATTCATTGCAAAGTGTTTAAGTGGAACTATGTGAATGATACAGCCAATCCTGCTTTGTATGATATAAAAGCTGCTGGAGAGATCTCAAAGGGTTAAATCCAGCATGTCTCAGTCAAGTGAGAGAAGGGGAAGCTTCTTGACAAGTTGACATCAGCAACTGCAAACAAACTAAAGATAGCTTGAAGATTTTTTTCTCTGACTTCTAGCAAAGTTGTTTTCAACTGGTTTTGCTCCACAAGTGGCGACCCAGCACAAAATTGTCAAAATTGTTTACGCTCTTAAAAATTAAGGTTCTTTATTGGCATAGATGGTTCCATGAAGAACCTTTAACATCCATGGAACATTCCCAATGCACAAAAGGTTCATTGTAGAGGAAAAGGGTTCTTTAGATTATTTAAATGTTCTTCACACTATGAAAAACATGGTTCTTTGGGGAACCAAAAATGGATTTCTATGCAAAACATCCCTTTTGAAACCTTTATTTTTAACAGTGAACAACATACAAAAGTAAACAAAACATTAACATTTATTCATATCACCATTACACCAAACAAAACTCCAAGGCCTTTGACATGAACAACAAAAGATATGGAAACCATTTCCCCCTTCCTTTAAAAAGCCTAATTTTTTTTCTGTATTATCCACATTTTTCCTGAGCATACGATGGAATTCTAACTTCTGTTTTTATGCTGTCCTGTTCTGGTCTCCATAGGAACCCATTGTTAAAAAGGGGTAAAAAGCGCAAATTAATTAATTAAACAGAAACTTTTTGAACATACTAAAAAATTTAAATGAGGGCAGGGTTAGGCTGTGCTATTGTTGGCTGCCACAAAAATCAGCAATAACCTGAAGCAACTCCGGGAAAGTTCTTGTTTTGAGCACCTTCAAATCTGAAAAGAATGTCCGTATACGGTGCCATGCTTGCATTTTATGGCAAAGACTGGCAAGAGAAAACGAGCATGGCTTGCAGCACTTAAGTTAAATAACTCCCCATAAAAGTATATGTGTGCTCTTATCATTTTGAGGACAAAAAACCCCTGAACAGGAGCTATATGTATATGAGCGCCAATCTGTTTTCAGTGTAGTTAATTCTTCATGTCATCTACACAGTCATTAAACTTTGACGGGTGAGGCACTGACAAAAGTCAAAAGTAAAGTCATGACACTATGGAGTGATGTGGTTTTAAAAAACATTTTCATAGGTTTAACATTGCATTATCAGCTCGGAAAATAGGCTAATTTGATTAGAAACACCAAAGACTGGAAACGTAAAGGATCATTCCGCTATTAGTCGGCTATGAGGAAAAAGTTTGAACAATCGTTTCTAGTTTTTATTCTGATCACAACAGATTTTAGGGTCATGACCCATTAGTTGAGAACCACTGTTGTAGAGTTTATAATTTCAGTCCAACAAGCTTCTGATTTTGAACGTAAAACCAGCCTGCAACAGGAATTTCTCCCTGACGCCCATTCAAATTCTTTGGAACAACTTGCAATTGCAGTGATAATCATCTGACACAATGTGACCAAGATCCCTTCAAGAAACCACCTAAAGAAACCAGACGGAGAAGAAATGCTTTGATGACTATACAGGGCATGACAACCTCCAGCGATCTCACTTTCCAATAAGTGAGTCAGAGCCGTGCCAGGCCCTGACATGTGAAATTAATCATCCTTCGATTTCATTTGCGACTCCACTTGTAGCTGAACGACTGCACCCCATTACCTTAGAGAACGATGACTGACCGCAATTGTAAAAGGAAAACTTTCACACATCTTTCCTTGAGTATTTACACACGTATGACATGTGTCTGTAGAGTAGACATGTTACTTTTACTATTGCACTGCATGACCTCATCATTTCATGACGCTTTCTATTTGCATCAGTTCACAGCGCTAGAATAATGCAGCCCATCTGCAGATCTCTTTATTAGGAAAAGCAATACATATGTACAAATATGACAAGTAAACTGAATTTAGATAAATGGGATGCGTGAACAAATTGAAGCACTTGATTAAGTAAAGTGCTTGAATCAACCTGTAAATGCAATATAACATGATCTGTTTCTTTTTAGGGTGGATACTGATTGTGAATCACCTAAATGGAAAGGCTATGATTTCAATCCAGTTTCAGTGGCGTCTTTTAAGGAAATCAAAGGGGAAATAACTTTGTGAAAGAGGAAGTGTCAAGCCCAGAACAGGTTGTGACAACTATACCCAAGTCTATCATCTATATATGACTCCAAAAAACAGAAGAGCAATATATGTCAAAGATCACAACTTCCTTATTTGGACTTGAGTGGGCAAACAGAAGACACAGGCAGCTCTTATCTTTTTCTTTTTTGTGCTGAAGCTCTGGTTGATGCCATTTAGGGTAATCGGAAGAAACATTTTTACAGAGACATGAAATTGTGCTTTATTAAAACTGCAAAATCAGAGTTTGTGTTGATTGGCTGTCTTACGCAATCGTGAGAGAAATGTACCAGGATAAGTGTGTGAATGTGAAGACAGTCCAGGGTGAGTGGGACAAATCTCTCCTAGTATCTGTGCACTCGCCCTACATCTGCCACATCCACGCCAAGGAATCTGACCCCAAACAACACTCACATGGACATCTGTTCTGGGAGAGTTTTGCAGGACACATTCTCAGCTTACTGCCACCCTTCAGTCTACTATCATCTGACTGAAATATGTCAATTTGATTTAAGCAGAATCTCATACAATGAATGGCCTGGGGTGCTTGCTATTACAATTTCTCATACTTAGGTTTAGGGATTTTAACAAACCCTCTAACTCTGCAGATACCTCAAATTGTGCAGTTTGTTGAGGAGAGGTGTGCTTATACTTTTCAAAGCAATTTGACTTAAATTTATACCTGGTAAACTAAAAAAAAAAAAAGTTGCTGCCTTTTTTCAAGAATTTTTAAATACAATCAACTTGGATGTTTAAGTAATTTCAACTTAAATTACATTAAACTGACTTAAATAAGTTGAATCTTGTTGAATCAGTGTCAGGTAAGAGTAGGATGCTTGTCTAGATTTCTCTGCTTACTTATGTAAGTTTATTATAAACAGCCACTTCTATAAATTGGGAAGTTTACTTAAAAAAGGTTTTTACAATAGCCTAAATTAAAATTATATCAGTAAATAATAAATTAAAAGACATGTACGTCATACGTCACACAAGCAGAGCAGATGAGCTTCTATAACGCCCACATATAGAAAAAACACACTCCCACCTCTGTAGTAAACACAGCCAGTTAATCCTGTCCGAATCGGTACATGAAATCTCAGATTTCAAATGATAAGAATTGTTACTCAAACGTAATTTGGAAAACAAGTCCTTTACTGTCAGCCAATCTCCCTCTGTCTAATCAATAACCAATTGAAAGAACCAAGTTCCGCCGTACATTTTTTCTGATTGTTCGTTCACTCAGATGTGTCACAATATGGAAGAAAAGATCTGCCGGTACTTCTGTTTCATTGCGACTTTAAGTAACCTCCAAACAACCACACATCAATGCAGTAAAAACAATACAGCTCCCTAGTAGCATAGCAGCTTGTTTTGCATAGGCATTTTTCACTGACATTTTCATCATAAACAGCGTTTTGGGTGCCTGAAACATTTGAAAACAGGTTTCAAAGTGCACGTTTTTGAAAACAGTCTCCATGTAAACAACAAAAACGCAAATCTGTGAAAATGATGACATTTTGCACATGCGTTTTACATATTCAGTCTACAGTGTTTGATCGCATCTAATGGACTGAAAGCTGAATACATAGTTTTTAGTCGTTTTCGCGGATCCGTGTGAATGGGGATTGTTTTGACAATGGTGTCGTCCGTACACGGAAAACTCAAAGGAAAAACTTCTCAGTTTAATTGATTTTTTTCTGAGGAAAGTAGTATAATTAAGTTACCAGTTAAACTAACTGTGGTATTTTGGCAAAAAAATAGTTTCCATGATACATTTTTAAAAATGTATTTACAATTAATCTTTTTCTGATATTTTTATGGTACTTTTGAAGTCTTAATTCCTATTCACTGACAAAATACAAAGTTCAATCATGAAACTCTAGATGGCGCATGCTGATAGATCCTTAACTCAATCTGCTTGCAATCACATCATTCTCTATAGGGCACAGCTGATTGGTTCCTGCTGTATCAGTAACCAATGAGCTCACTGATCAACTTTCAAATACTTGGTGATCATTTGCTGTAACAGTTTGCAGTGTGCTTCCAAAAACCCTCCACCTTCCCCAGCTCCACCTGCATAAATCTGTTATGGGTAATTCATGTATGTTATATTGTACAGCTGAATGTCAGCTGAATGCAGAATGTCTTACTTGCTCACAGCAGCGTCATGCATGTATTGGCAGTAGCAAGTCCTGTACTTGCTCTGCAGCAGCAGAAATGACCAACAGCAGCAGCCAAGCAGAATATAATATTTTGTATAGTATAAGCCCAGATATCTGATAGTATATGTTTTATAGGGGTGGCACGGTACATGAAAAAACATCCGAACCGTTCGGTTCGCTTGTCTCGGTTCGGTGCGTGTGTGCGTCGCACGGTTCGAAGCATGCGCAATGTAACCTCGTGCCCGTGACCTCAGACAGTGTGTTTACTTTTCGCGCGAAATAAGAGATGTGTGGACATGACAATGGACATGCATATAAGGCTTGTACCGGCGCTGCACAGACCGATCGATGAATAACATCAAAGTACCGCGAGAGCAACGGCTCCGTATGCTTTTCAATCACTCTCGCGGTACTTTGATGTCATAAACCGATCGGTCTGTGCAGCGCCGGTTCAAGTCGAACAAGCCTAGAGACAGTAAAAGTGGAGTATGGAGTGCTGCAGGTCTCGTCACGTATAGAAATGGCAAGTGGGAGATATAAGGAAGGCTAACCGGAGTTGGAGGATGCGCCAGCGTCGTATAAGTATGGGAACATTTTGGATTTCATGTTACCTATGATATTTAAATATATACAGTGACACCAAGTTTAGAAGAACTCCAGTCATATGTTTCCAAATACTGCACTTTAATGTCAAGTGAAAAAAATGTATCCTCACTCTCAGGGAATAGAAGCATTGTTGATACTGTTTTTGTGTTGAGGTTGAACTTATGTTTCACTTTATGGTTATTTTTCACTTTGCTATTGTTATAGCCTCATTATAGGCAATTATGTGTAACATATTTTGACCTATTTAAAAGATAGTGCTTTAAGAGTTCCTCTCTTTTTCTATTAAAAGTTAAACATTTTGTAAGAGCTACACTGAAGTTGACAGTTTGATAAATGCAAGTTAATTTTAATCTTTGTGTGCTAAAAATGCATATAAGTCCCTGTAGAGATAGCAATACACATTCTCCTTTTTTGTCAAATAAACAAAAGCATTTCATCAATGTCTTTCTTGCTGTATCAAAATGTCGCCTAGCTTTCCTCAGAGATGGTCTCAATAATGTGCTTAAAGTCAAGTCAAATTCAGTTTGTGCATGATTACATGACATACATTTTTTTTTAATACTGTATCCTGAATTGTGGATAATTAAGCCATAGCCTATATCATATGCTGAAGTACATTTCTGGGGTGTTAAAGATTAAAAGAAAAAATAACAAGAACCGTACAGAACCGAAAACCGTGACCCTAAAACCGTGATACGAACCGAACCGTGGGTTTTGTGAACCGTGCCACCCCTAATGTTTTATAAATATATTTAACTCCTCAAACTGGGATATTCAGATTACCATAAATATGGGAATCATTTTGGCATTTATCTTTTAGGAAACATGATACCAAAAACAACAGCATCAGATCATTAAAATCTGTTGTCTGTCTAGACAGCTGGAGAGAAACATCTAGACGACAGCATGATGAAACCTCAGTCTGTTAAGCACTAAAAGGGTCAATCCTCCCTCTGAGCTGTGAGCCACAGCCCATATGCTGCCTCGGCATTGTTTGATCTGATGCTGAGCACAGCAAACAGTCTTCTGCATGACCATGACTCAACCTCAATCCTGCTTTCCTTCCCTTCGTCCTCCCACACTGCAGTAAATCAGCCTCGCTCCAGAATAAAGGCCCTTTATTTTCCTGTTCCTTCATGCTTACTGAACTTGTTAAACCTCTAACATGCTGACATGCACATGCTGACAGTATGTGTTGCATGGAACTTGGAAATGACCGTCTGCTAATTGAATGTTAACATTTTATATTGTCACGCTTGGCCTTTCATCACAACCGGCTCTAATTCCAGAACAATGTCTGCAATTGGATGTAGCCTGACCTGAATAGAGCAGGATATTAAAGGATAGTTCACCCAAAAATCACAATTCTATCATTTACTCCCCCTTATGTCTTTCCAAATCTGTGTGACTTTTTCCTTCCGTGGAACACAAAAGCAGTTTTTATATAGTGTAGAAAGTTCAAACTTCTGCTTTTAATACAGTGAAATATTGTTGGGACTAAGAGTTGTATGAACTAATTTTATAATCTTTTATGGTGCTTTTTGGAGCTTGACAACCCTTGGTTCCCATCTACTTTCATTCTGCTAAACTTCCAATGAAGAAAGAAAGCCATACGAGTTTTGAAAGACATGAGCAAATGATGTTTATTTTTGGCTGAACTATCTATTTATCTCTGTGCAGCTCATGTGAGGAACAACCAGAGGAACTCATGTGATTTCATTACTAAAACTAGTGGCAATTAACTTCCTGTATGTCACAACATACCATCACCAGAACATTCATCATTATAATCAGGGCAATCAATATGATTTTTTTACCTCTGCATATGTTATGCTAAAGATAGTAGATAAACCTCATGTGGTTTGACTTGGATCACACTAGATATTTGTAATTTTTTTGTTAACATTTAATACATGCATTTGAATAGCCTGACTCTCTAGTTTTAAAAATGAATGATCACAGACCCGTTATACACATGAACTCAAAGTTATGTAATCTGCCTACTTTCATTATTAATCGGAAAACAATAACATGTATTATTATTATTACCATGGTGTACCATGAGTGTGCCATTGAGTGATGGGTTTCTTCTTGTCTCCTGAATTTTAATACATTGTGGTCAGTACAAACCATGTTTATCTGCATTGGAAGTATACCCTTATATTGTAGTCTGGATCATATTTTCTTTTACGTTGTGTAGTTTTGTTCATGGTTTTCGAGGATGAGGGCATGTCATGTAACTCGTCCATGCCTCCAAGCAACTGGAACACATTTTACACACTTTCTCACACACACTATACTGAAAGCAGTACTGAATATCATTGTAAGAATGTTATAAAAGTAGCATCTCATCAGTCAAAGGATGATGATGTGGAGAAAAGCATGAACAGGAAAAAGGTTTTGTCCAAAACTTACCTCTTTTTCAGAAATGTAGAGTTGGTCCCCTTTCAGTAAAACAAATCTGTTTTTCCAAATTTCCCTGAAAATTCCTTTGCCACAGAACTTGCGAATCCAGCCAGTTTTGTCAGGCTGCACGGGCTGTTGATTGGCTTCCTGAGGGCCCTGCGTTTACAGAGAGAACACAGAAGCATGCCAGTGAGACTTCAGGTTCCCAAAGAGTTATGGTCTAATTGTCTGTTTCAAAGCATTTTTGGGCCTTCATAAATCTATGATACACATTATGCCGTCTAGGAAGGCAGTTCACAAGTTTTTGGGACCGCCATGATCTCTAGCTAGGGGGAGACTTTCTTAAAGACACTGTCTTTGTCATGTAGATTATATCACATTCCTAGCGCTTACTCACTTTTCTCACACAGCACAAGCACATACACACACCAGTGTTTCCTCGATATTTTGCCTGAGTTGGGATCTTGCCATCTGAACTGAGTATGATGAGATTAAAAGGCTGTGTACATGCAAAATAATAGAAAGAAAAAGCTTTTGTCTGTTGTGTTAAACTCAAAGAGAGCAAACACAAACATAACATCCATAATCTGGTTATGCCTTTATTTTGAAAAATATGTTTAAATGCTCCTCAGCTGTATGCTATCAGCATATTACCAAAATGTATTTAAAATACAATTATTTCATACTTTGTAAAAATCCATTAACATATTTACTGACACATCACTTGAGACTTACTAATATAATTATTATAATTAAACTTTATTTAGAGTACTGCTTTATTGCACAATGTACATTTCTTAATATTAAGCCTAAAATGTGTTTTAATCTCATTATAGGTAAGGATGTGATCACTGTAGCTACTTCATTATTAGTAAGGATATGATCACTGTAGCTACTTCAGATGAAACATGCCCATTCTTCGCCAGCTATCCTAGTTCGAAAATATTGGAGACGCCATTTATTATGCTTTTTAGTCGTTTTGGACAGTAAATTAATCGACTCATTAATAGTGCATGTTAAGTGTTCAGTTTGTAGATCTAAAACCCAGAAGAGAATTAGCATTTTCAAGCCATGCTTCCCTTGGGAATTTTCTTTCGGATTTTTAGAAAAAAAAGAAAAAAAAAAATATATATATATATATATATATATATATATATATATATATATATATATATATATATATATATATATATATATTGATATTGATATTCCGAAGAATTAAAAAGAAAAACTTACTCCTTTCACTAAGCCTGGTCAACAACTTCCAAAAAAGGGCGTGCAGAAGAATATCATGTCGACTTTAAAATGTACAACCAGAATAAAATAATTATAATGCATGTGCTACGTTGGAAAATGTTTTTAAACGTTGTGTTTTAGTAAACTGAAGTGTTCGTGCTGCAGTGTTTCACACTAGTGCACAAAGGCTCACGGCGCTCCTCACTGACAATAGAGTGGACTCGATGTCTTACCCGCTTTGTTGAACTGTTCTTCTTCATGGCTCAATAAAACGGAGCTTTCCGACTCTCACTCCGCTAAATCCAGATCCTTCCGTGCACAATGTGCTGTCTACAACGAAACAGAATCCTGGTGTGGACTCGAAACGTTACACTCAAAGAAAAGCACGGTGCTGCTGAATGAGTCGCTCCCCCGTTTGTTTCTTACGCCTCTTGTCTATTTACTCCCATTCAGTGTCCTCCAGATCCGCGCAGATTATCATCCAATGGCTTTTTCTCAGTGGTCACGAATACAGATCTGAGAAATGTGCTTTCTAGAGCAGCATATAAGTCTGTGATGGTGGCATCAACATCATGATCGTTTCGTATGGGTTGATCTCCTGCCGTCATGTGTGTCTTTCGTGGAGTTGTGTGAGTGAGCTGGAGAACTTGAGGCTGTGTGGTCCCTCTCTTTGTCCTCGACAGCTCCACCTATGGACAGTGATGTCACTGGAAAGAGAGAGGGGGACTTATTGTACTGAAATATTTTGGTATAATTTTACATTGTGTTAGGCTAGCTAAAATATTATTATGCATATATCATTATATAATATTATAATTATAAATATATCAGTAATGACGTGTTAAGAAATAATAGGCCCTAAGTACAGTGTAAAAAATTTAACTTTTTTTATTATAGAGCAATATTTGGTGATAGACATGGTGATAGAGGCCGGAGGTTAGAAAACAATCTAACCATATCTTTCTTGGGTGTCAATTAAGAGGAAAGATGATCAATCTGAGCAATTATGATTGGTACACTGCAGCAATGTATATTTTGAAGCATTTCCTTCACATTCAGTGTTTTCAGAGTGTTTCTACATGCTGTGGTAATATCTAAATGAACGGTTTTATAAGTCATGAATGTGTTTTTTACCCCAGTGTTTTCAGAGCTGATTTCATTTTTTTTTTTTTTTTTATTAAGCAGTATTTAGTCATCTATAAATACATTGATAAAATGTCAGGTAACATAAAAAATGTGGTAACATTTAATTTTTTAAAGCTTTTACAAGTCATAAATATTATTTAATATGACTGAATCAACTTTGCTGCATTAGGTTTCAATTCACGGAAGTCATTTTTAAGCATCAGGTATTGAAATTGCACACTTATTACAAGAGGCTATTTCAGTTTTTACAATTTTAGGATACACTTTATTTTAAGGTGACATAGTTACATTGTACTTACTCAAATTAGTAATATTAATTAACTACATGTATTTAAAGAGAAAGGGTTAAGGTTTGGTTTAGGGTTAGTTGCTTAAATATGCATTATTTATGTTATTACTTTAGTAAGTACATGTAGTACATGTGTAAGTATGTCACCTTAAAATAGTGTTATCCAATTTGAATATGTATAAGTAAAAAATAAATGTAATGATTTTATATATTTATATTTTTAATTTCTTTAATCCCCTTTGATATAAAATATACAGTAAAATATTAATTCTTTCACCTACAGATTAAAAGGAAAATTTTGGATAAGTTAGGATAAGGCTCCCATAAAGTGATGTAACTCAGCAGCAATATAAACATGTCCACCTGTCATCTTAAAACCAACATAGTCCTTCTTAAGAGTTTGAAAATAGTAATGAATACTGCTTTGATAAGCCTATCCTTATATATTATTTTCTTCATTACTTCAACAGTAAGGAATTCACTGCTAAATGTTTTTGTCGTTAAGCCAGGAGAGATAATTAGGTTACCTGAAAAGGTAATAACTGGATTAACGTTCTATATATAATCGCAAATGCATACACAAACATGTTATACAGCCTTTATATGAGATATTATGATCCAAAATTTAAGTCAAGATGAGAACATGGTTATCATATCACGGATTACAGTTTAGCGCATTTAATGGGTCAAAATGAATCAGTCAGAGCGTCTGTTTGTCAGGCGTATATGACACAGGGTGAACGGCTGTTTATCTGTTAAACAAAGCCTGACGCATTTATGTTAGTCCCCTGATAAAAAAAATCATATTAGGTGAGAAATGAGAGCATTTAAAAGCTGTATCAAAACAGGAAGCTAAGGCAGCTTGTATACCAGGCCATGTTCATCTTTATTGGCTGATGAGACTTGTAAGTGTAAAGATAGTTCTAGTCTGTGCTGAATTCTCAATGCTGTCATTTGCCATTTAGTAAATGAATGTCCTTTTTGTGAGCATTGCTGTAAGAGTTCATTCCTTAAGATCAGTATTCACCACACAATCCTTCTGCCTGCCCAAAACAAGATGCTTTCAGCAAATTCATCTAGGAATGGGCTGAAAACAACAAAATGATGCAATCTTTCTGTTTTTCTTTCGAGTATGTAGGCCTAATGCTTTTAACACAATAAACTATCTTTCTGCATTTCGCCATTTTATGTGAAATAGTTTTCTAATCCTTGCATGTACAGTATAAATGCCCATTTTTTAGTTAATGCTGGTCTTCATAAACCCAGGTAATCTTACAGTGACATCATTGTAATGACACTCGCTAATCCAGCACTGAAGTGGAATTAAGCAGCGCCACTGTCCCAGTTTAAACAGAGCTCTTGCACAACCGCAGCGGAAATCAGCTTATAGTTGCTTCTCGTAAGGCTTTCAACTGCTGCCGAAAATAAGAGGAAACATAAACAGCCAGACTTGAGGTCACTGTTCTCATCAGGCTAAATTGTCCATGTGAAGAACTAGACATTTTGTACTGCTAATCATCTCTGTCCTAAAATGAATGTCACTTTATTTTATCATATTTGATCAGTTCAAGTGTTCTGTTCTGACATACACTCAGACTTTGTCCCTTTATATTGTGATTGAACACATTTATAGTTTAATGTATTATGTGTTTTTTTTTTATCCAGAGGCTTGTGTTTCAGAATAGCATTCTCATTTGCAATCGAGTGCTAAATGCTATATTGTTTTCAAGGTTAAGTTTGTGTAATTGGTTGGTTTTTATATCGATCTTTATAGGACAGCAGCTGACCATCAGATGTAAAGGTGGGAAGAGACACAGGGCACCATTGCTCCGCTGGATATTCTTGGGTGGAGATGAACAGTCGTTTGTACAGTAGATTATGGGGGCGCATCTGGCCTTGGTTTATCCACCAAAGTATAGGCCACAATACAGACATAATGTATAAGTGGTGGAGTGTCTTTTAAACAACTAATATTTAAAGGTTATGGTCTTCATTGGTGTAGAAAGCAACAACAACAAAAATCTATCGAGAAGAAGAATCCAACCTGTCCCAGATTTGAGAAGAAACGGATGAGTGTGTAGTAATGTTGTCTTAGTGGAATCACATGACAGATGCTGATAAGAAATTGATCTAAGTGACCAACTGTATAATGACCAGATGTTGCTATGCTGCTTGAAGTAGAGATAATGTTTCAGTTTGACCTCAGCAACGAGATGCCAATTAAATAGCACAAAATACCATTAAGGACACTGGAATGACACGAGACAGATGAGAAAAATCTGTCAAATTTGGTCTCAACAGTTATATTCAAATTATATATTCAACAATGTTCATTGAACTGATGAAAAAAAACTATTTCTATTCTATTTAACTGTATAAACTGTGTAGCTGTTAATTTGCAATTCTTTCTTGCATTTCTTCTCATGTGCACGTTGTTGTTACTTTCTTTCCCCATGTTCTTGTTTTTAATAAACATAGTCATTCTGTGTGTGTAAAAGTGATTTTAAAATGACCAAGATTTCTGGATTTTATTTCCAACTCATTTTGGGTTCATTTTTAGTCATTTTAAAACATAAAAAACAGCCCAGTATGCTGGGCTAAACATTTAACATTTGACCAAGCGCTGGGTTGCCAAAAAATGATCCAAATTGGGTTGTTTTTAACCCAGCATTTTTTAGGTTTGGGGGTGAGTAAATTCTATTTTAATTTTTAGGTGAACTATCCCTTTAATTCTTCAATCACATGTGCTTGAATTATAATTGCAATGTTATCTGTGTTGCTTATAAGGAGACAGGTCTCCTCTCCTGTGTTAATGTTGTTCTCATACGTTATATTCATCCAAATGAAGCTAAATGTTTGGTAACTCTAACCACGTCTTATTGGCCATTTGCACAGGACAGTAACATATACTTAAGTTTGAAGGCATGAGTTTTTGGGATGGTTTTGGAAGGTTTATTGTGGCCCAGAGTGAATGTGGAATGTGAAATAAAAGCCTCCAAATTTAAGTGGCGTTTCAACTGTGCTGACACAATCAGACAATCAAGACACACCATCCCACCACATCCTCACACCACGGGGGCTGATTCGACAGAAAAGTAGCCGCAATAATAAAAGCTGTTCCAACTTAATTATCTTGTTGTTTCAGTCTGGACAGGACAACATGCATTCTTTGCTTTGAAAAGTAAAAGCACACCACTCCGTAACAGTTATGGCCTATTCATTTTTAGACTTTGGTTTGTCAAACATAGGTTTGTTCAAATTCCTAACTAAGTTCAATAATAATTGTTTGTGATGCTACATTGTTTTTAAATAATACAAAGTCAGGTAATTTACTTTAATTATATTCCTTGATTTGCATATTCGTTTGAGAAGATGTGATGCCACCACAGCAAACATAAAGCTAAATACCCATCAGTTCACTGTTGGCTCTCTGTCGTTTGTATTGTTACCTTACACTAGTCAATAAAACATTCAGTGAAACCTCATCTCCTTCACACTGATGAATCTACTCGTCAACCTTTGAGTGACCAAGTAGTAAAATGTTAGTGTAGAGTGAGTTGTGGAACTGAATCCGTTCTTAGACGTGTTGTCCCACTAAGATTTTCAGGAAATATAAGGCACAGAGGATCTGATTTCACCACTTTAAAATGCTCCGCAACACAGGAGCACTTTATTATCGAAAACATAACCAGGGTCAGGGTTAAGTCCATTTCATATTCTCTTTTCCGACAGGCACTTGAATTGATGGATTGAATTGATTCCAAATTGCACATAGAAGGAACAATATGACTGATGTTGCATACAAAAGAGCAGCTGCTTCTACATTTAGTTCCAGAATGTACCACAACAGCATGTTGTTTCACTCCATTCATTACATCAGCGGGTCATGCAATGCTAATCTCATGGAGAATGGACTCTTGAGCAAATGTCCCAGCTTCATTGGGATTATAAATGAAAACAGGTGGATTTGGGAGGGCATAACAGTCTACTGTGCTATAAAAGCTGATGCTCTCTTTCAGAGGTACAGGGCATTCTTTCTGTATCTGGCTTCCAGTGTTGGGCAAAGTTACTTTTGAAAGTAATGCATTACAATAGGTTACTCCTTAAAAAAGTAACTAATTGTGTTACTTAGTTACTTTTTACAAAGTAATGCTTTACATTACTTTTGTGTTACTTGCTCACTTGGGCAGGGCTTGCTTGTCTGTTTTTAATAACAAATAACAATCTTCAGAAATAAAAAAAATGTAACAAATATGATGTTTATATAGGCCTAAATCAGCTTATTTGTATGGTTCAATGGATCTTCATCAGCAGCTAAGACATTGGTTATTAAAGTGAGATTAAATAGAGTATATATATGTTATTTAACATATTTGCACAATTTTAAAAAATATATTTAAAAAAAAATTACCTAGTTGTAATTTGTAATCTGTAATAATTTTTTTTGCTGATTTTATTTTGGGCCTGCAAGCTGTATAAAATAACAAATGTGGTAACACTTTAGAATAATTGTCCATCATTAATAGGTAACTATGCAGGATGCATGACTAATAAATAGTTCTAACACTTTTACTACTATTTACTAACATGTAACTAATATGGTCCAGATCACTAGTAGTTTCTGCAATGTGGCTACTTGACTAACTAGTGATGCATTGTATGACCATGTGCATTGTAAAAAATAAAATAAAAAATAAAGACAATTGCTAATGTCTCAAACACATTAATGTTGTGATTAATTAATTGATAATTCTTTAAATTTTGTCATAGCTAATAGTTCTTAATGAGGGTAATCTCATTCAGTAAATATTGATTACCTAATAAGGAACTATCTCAGTCCTTAATGTGTGATTACTTACGTATTGGTTAATCATGCTTCACTATTAGTTAATACAGTAGCTGAGGTGTTAAAGAATTACTAATCACAACATTTTTTATGAACATGGTCATAAAATGCATCACTAATCAACTAGCCACTCTGCAGGAACTACTAGTGATTTGGATCTTTTAGTTCAATATTATTTCATTGTAGAAGTTGAAGTGTTAATGTAGAACTATACTCATCTCTTACTGCATAGTTATTTACCTAATCACGGACCATTATTCTAAAGCAAGGATGGGCAACTTTGGTTACTGGAGGGTCACTGTCCTGCAGAGTTTAACTCCACCCATAAACCCAACCTAACCTGCCTGTAGCTTTCTAGTAATCATGAGGATATTAAGCTTGTTCATGTGACAGTAGGAACAATTGTTGTATATTTTGTTGTAGTGGGGACTTAAAAAATAGGAACACACCTGGGGCTCATAAGTTCATTAAAGAAGAGTCAAGTTAGTTTCAGATGCTTGTCTTTATTGAATAGAAAATATGCATACATTATTTTAGGAGTGTTTGATTAGATTTGGAAGTAAACTCTGCAGGACAGTGGCCCTCCCGAACCATTGCCCATCCCTGTTCTAAAGTGTTACCACAAATGCTATTATTTTATTTTGTTTTTAAGTAACTAAAACTTTTTGCACAATCTGTTTGTCTCAGGAAAAGAAACGTTACTGTAATACCTAATTCCTGGTAAAACGAAAACCTGCAAAGAGCACTTCTGAGGACAAAAAGTCATTACCAATGTAGGCCTAAAGTGTCACAATACGACAGACAGTCCAGATATATCAGAATGTTCAAAAACAAGCCAAATTTGTTGTTAATTCAATTTTCTAATGATAAATGTTCTAGATATAAAATTTTGGTATTATAAATACTAAATATTAAAAACTAGATATTAGAAATATTAAAAACTAGATATTAAAAATACTTCTAGTATTTTTTAGAGAATGTTTTGGACAAAAGATGGATTGCTTCTGCTCTGACTATAGCTGAAGGAGATACAACTGGGTTTTGTAATGCTAGCTGTGAAATTCAACTCTGGAGACCTATCAATTATAAAGCACATCAACGTCAGGGACCTTTAGTGACACTCTCCTGCCTGCTATCTTTCTTTAAAATATTTCTGCGCCATTCAGGACAACAGAAGAATAGCTGCAGTTTCATTTTCCAAGTCTCATTGTGATTTCAGGAAATAGCGGATATGCACACAGGTGTGTTGATTCTCTCTCTTAACCATCCAGATTTCTGCATGTTTTGCATCACTGAACAGTGCGTACTATCAAAGAATTTTTGAACCTTTGACAGATCATGTGGTATTCTAGAAATAATATCACCTTTCCTGCATACAAGCAAAATTAGAAAGGACTGCTTTCTCGCAAAAGGTTTATCAAAACTTTATGACATCAGATTTTTTTTTTAGAAACCAAATCACATTTCCTGCATAATGACATTATTATTTTTTATTTTTTTTGTAAAATGTCTATCAACATTTTATGACATCAGCTTCCGATTTATTTATTTTTATGGTTCTCTGCATTTTCTATTATATTGTCTTCAGGCTTTAATGAGGATGTGGAGTCAAAATCAAAATCAACAGTGCATCCTTTGCAACAGAGTGTCATTTTAGGAATGAATTTTAGCATTACAGGTTGGTCTGAAGTTTATGTGTGATCTGAGTGCCCTCATTCATTATTTAAGCATCTTTTATTGGGTTGCACATTATTTATAAGCTTTAAAAAAGGAGCGGTGTCCTCTCACTCATCCTTTAGAGATCCTGTCCTTTTCATTAGACCAATCCATCATATACCAGAAATAAAGTATAGCATTTAGAGCAGGGGGTTTAAACCTTTACAGATCCATGGACCCCCCAAACAGACTCTGAATAAGTCAAATATCAAAAAGCAAGACACTCTATGATCAATTTCATATCATTCATTTATTTACAGCTCAAATACTTAAAGGGATAGTTCACCCAAAAATGTACATTTTGTCATCATTTACTCACCTTCAACTTCCCAGTTTCTTTCTTCTGTTGAACACAAAAGAAGATATTTTTCAGAATGTTGGTAATCAAACAGTTGACAATAGCCATTGACCTACATAGTAGGAAAAAATACTATGGAAGTCAATGACTATCAACTGTCTGGTTAGTAGTTACCAACATTCTTCAAAATGTTTTCTTTTGTATTCAACAGAAGAAAGAAACTCATACAGGTTTGGAACTACTTGAGGGTGAGTAAATGAAGACAGCATTTTCATCTTTGGGTGAACTATCCCTTTACTCTTATGAAAATGTAAGAATATGTTGATTATCTTCAGAGACCCCCTTCACGTACCACCATTGAACGCTGGATTTAGCCAGGCATCTGTTTTACAATTGGTTAAAGGTAATAAAAATCATTTTCATTTACTCAACATGCAATGTTTTGTATATCCAAAAAAAACATAACTTGACTCTGCCAGTTATGCAATAATGTTAGACACCAACATGTCCAGTCAGTTCAAACCAGGTCACTGGGTTTTAGATATTGACCTGCTCCACTGCAGCACAGCGCTGTTGTGTGCCATATGATCTTTCTCCATCACAGACAGACACTGTTTTGTGTTTTTCCATTTAGAGCACAGTGTGGTCACTTGAAAATGTCTGCCGGCTACATTAGGTTAGATAACGCAATCGAAGCTCTCGAGATCAATACAGCCTTCTCTTTCACTCATTACAAGGCCTGTGATCATGCATCAATGTCACAGTGACTTTCAGTGAACATCTGATGTTGTAATGAAACATAAAATGTAAAATTTCTGGAAAAATATGGATGAGAAAGCATTATTTTGCTTCAGTTTGTAATTATAAATGCACTATTTTTAGTCACTTGTGTGGTAAAGGAAATATGTTAAAGAAAAATGCAATTTAAATGTTGATTGACCATTCATTTTTAAATTTGTATGTACAGGTATAATCCTTATTTTTAAAATATGTTAAAATGTTAATAAATTAATGAGAGCCTCAGATTCCTTGCAATTAGATCTTTCTTCCTCAGTTTTTTAATGAAAAGGTGAAAGAAAACTGAATGGCATTTTAGATGATCTGAAGTATATATGTGTTTGCCTGTGTCAGCTGACAGGAAACATTGTTTGGCTAACGTTCTGGAAAGGTTCTCTCAAGATTATGAACAAACATTATTCCAGTAACGTTAATGGATCTGGTCTTTAATAAATATGTTCTCAAACTTTAGACCGAAAACATTATTTATGAATGATGTTTTTAAGAACATGTTAGCTGGGTGGTTGTTAATGTGTTTTGAGTCTGTTAGCATATTACTATATGGTAGCAATGCTCTAGTCGGTCACTGGTTCTGGTCCCTATGCTCAGTCTACAAGATATTTTATCTGTTTTACTGACCACAAGGTGAAATTCATAAATCTGATAATTTATAGTAATGGCATTTCTCTCCTAAACAATCCACATGGTTTAAGGTACACTGTAAAAAAATGACACGATTAATAAGCTATGACAACTTTATGTTTTTACATTGCTTTTACATATCAAAATAAGTTTATAAGTGAAAAAATAATTTTCAACTTTTTTTAATAAGCTATACAAGATTCAACTAATTTTTTAAGTCAGTTTAATGTAATTTAAGTTGAAATGACGTAAACATCCAATTTGATTGTACATAAAGATTTAAGGCAGCAACACTTTTTTTACAGTGTATCATTCATTTAAACAGTGGGAAAAATTGCACTTAAGTTTCATAATTAGGGCTAGTCTAAACTACTGATTATTAAACATGCAGCTCTAATACAGCTCTAATTGAGCAATCAGCATTACTTAAAAAGCCACAGCACTGATTTTAATAGTTAAATTGGTAGTTACTAGTAGTTAGTGGTTACAATATTATTTTCAGGATTGGTCTCCTAATTATCACAATTAAGGAATGTAGATTAACAGTCAGGAGGTTTTCTTCCTGTTCCTGATGTCTGTGGGGTTGATTAGGTCCAAATGGATAGGATTAAAAATGCATCAGTATTGATCATAATGCCGGGAAAAATAAAGCACTGTTAGCAGGCCGGTATAAATGAAGATCACTCATCCAAAACAACAATAGTCAGCATACAGTAATCTCAAAAACACAAAGGTGAATTTCACAAAAAATTATGAAATGCAAAAAAATCATTAACATAATGTGAAAAAATAATATTACATTATTTTAATTGTAAAGGACCTTTGTTAAGTATAATCTTCTAAAAGTATACTATAATAGTATTCGCTGTATATTTTTTTATGTTACAGTTTTTTATGTTGAGAATTTGAATGAAAAATTTGTTTAATTATCATGAAAATGTCACAATGCAAGTATAATTATTATAGAAAAACTTTCACGGTTTCACCGTTTTTTTAACATTGATAAAAATGAGAAATGTTTCTTGAGCAGCAAATCAGCATATTACAATGATTTCTGAAGGATCATGTGTAAATTATGTTGAAAATTCAGCTTTGACATCGCAGGCAACCACTTGCCAGTTATCTTTCACTAGCATTGGCATCGTCCCTGAAGTCCCCAATGCCAGTTCACCTACCTGGGTTCCACCATCAGCGACAACCTGTCCTTAGATGCCAAAATCAACTAACGCATCGGCAAGGCGGCAACAACCCTAGGCCGACTGACCACTCGCGCCTGGGAGAACCCCAAGCTGACCACCCAAACCAAGATGGCAGTGTACAAAGCCTGCATAGTCAGCACCCTCCTGTACGGGAGTGAATCCTGGACAACATATGCCAAGCAAGAGCAGAAGCTGAACAGTTACCACATGCAATGTCTCCGCCGCATCCTTGGCATCAGCTGGAACGACAAAGTGCCCAACACCCAGGTTCTTGCCTGTGCCGGCCTCCCCAACATGTACACGCTGCTAAGACAACGTAGACTGCGCTGGCTTGGCCACATTCGCCGTATGAAAGACAGGCAGATCCCCAAGAACATCCTCTATGGTGAACTCGCATCCTGCAAAAGCCCCCAAGGTCACCCCCAGTTCAAATAAAGATGTCTGCAAGCGCGACATGAAAGCACTGGACATCAACACAAAGATCAGGGAGGTCATTACAGCTAACCGCAGCAGCTGGCACTACCTGCTCAAGCAACAGCTAAATACAGGATGAGGAGAAGATCTTGAAACTAGCAAAAGAGAGGAGAGCCAGGCAGAAGGCACACGCACACGGACATCCACCCACAACCAACTACATCTGCACTTTGTGCAGCAGAGACTGTCACTCCCGCATCGGTCTCACCAGCCACGGCGATGCTGTTTTAGTCGCAACACCACAAACTCTTAGGCCGCAATATCCATGGTCAAAAAACGACCGAAGGAGGCCTACTACCAGACTGACCTGCTGAGGGACCTGGAGACTAGCGAGGGGGCGGGGCCTGAAGTGGTTCAAGAACTGCGTCAGGCCACTGATTTGTCTCTCCGAGCCACTTAAGAGACCGCCCGTGCCATTGGGCAGTCACTGGCAGCTAATGTGGCTTCGGAGAGACACCTGTGGTTAAATTTATCTGATATTAAAGACAAGGATAAATATTTTCTGTTGGACGCCCCGCTATCGCCTCCTGGCCTCTTCGGTGAAGCAGATAACACTGTGGTAGAGAGGTTTCAGGAGGCAAAAAAGCAAGCGGAGGCGTTCAAATGATTTCTCCCTCGCCGTCAACAGACCCCTGGGGCTGCTGGGCGTGAGCAGCCCTAGCCGGCAAGCTCCTCATACCGAGCGCAACAGCAGGGGAGTGTTGGTCTGGCACCCCCTGAGGAGGGTCGAAAGTCAGTCAGTTCGGTTATTTCCTGCCAATATGCTCCAGGTCACCGAAGTGACAGCTCTTATTACACCAGAGGCCAGCCTTCGAGAGGCTGGTTCCCTTAGTAGATTATCTGTCAGAGTGGAAGACTCTACCAAATATATCTCAGTGGGTCCTGCACATAGTAGAAAAGGGGTACAGAATCCAGTTCGGTTCTCGTCCACCATGCTACAATGGGGTGTTACACACGGTAGTACATCCAGAGCAGGCTCTGGTGATGGAACAGGAAGTGAAAGCACTCTCAGCAAAGGAAGCCTAGAGCCGGTTCCGCCTGCCAGCAGAGACTCAGGGTTCAACAGCCGGTATTCCATTGTTCCCAAAAAAGGATGGGGGTTGAGTCCGATTTTAGATTTTCGTCTTCTGAATCGTTCAGTCAAGAAATTGAAATTCAAAATGCTAAAGTTGAAGCAGAATGGTTTGTCACTTTTAATCTGAAAGACGCATACTTCCATGTCTCCATCCTTCCACAACACAGGAAGTTCCTAAGGTTTGTTTTCGGGGGCAAAGCCCACCAGTATCGGGTTCTTCCATTTGGTCTAGCTCTATCACCCCGCACGTTCACGAAATGCGTAGATACAGCTCTAGCCCCTCTCAGACTGCAGGGCATGCGTATTCTGAACTATATAGATGACTGGCTTATCCTAGAGGAGTCAGAACAACTGGCGGTTCGGTATCGAGATGTCGTTCTCGCGCATATAAAGAAATTGGGGTTGAGATTGAATGCCATGAAAAGTGTACTTTCTCCAGCTCAGAGGACCACCTTTCTTGGTGTCGTGTGGGATTCAGTGACAATGAGGGCCATTCTCTCACCTGCTCGTGTCGCTTCGATCCTCACAACTGTAAGAGAGATAAAGCTAGGCCAGTCACTCACTGTAAAACAGTTTCAAAGGCTGTTGGGTCTGATGGCAGCCGCGTCCAACATTATACCGTTCGGCCTGCTGTACATGAGCCCCCTACAGTGGTGGCTCAAGACCAAGGGAACCCACTCCGTATAATCAAGATAACACGGCGGTGTCTCCGTGCCTTGGTTATATGGAGGAAACCTTGGTTCCTTTCCCAGGGTCCAGTGTTAGGAGCTCTTTGCCATCATAAACAAAGTGACATATTTCAGAGAAAAAGATAATAAAAACTTTGAATAACGTTCTGATATTTTTTTCTTTGTTTTGTTTTTTATATCACAAAACACATGGAGTAGACTTTTTATATCCACTGTATATGCAGACACACAATCAAGCTTGTTTGCATATTGAGAACCTCCCACTACAAATATTTATTTATTAAACTTTGTTTTATGCATTTGGCATTTTATCCAAAGCAATGTACATTGCATTCATTTTGAAAGTTTGTAAAATGCCACATTCGTCAATGTTAAGATGTATAGTTTATGTGAGGACATTTTCAGAGATTTTGGCCCTGACAACTATAGCAAAACAAGTACAAACACGCACACACACATACACACACACACATCAGTATCCTCACAAGACTTAAAATCCCTACATGTGTGTTTGCGGGGGGTGTTGTGCTGAGTACGCAGACTGGGAACACCTGCGGTATCCCATCAGCTGTTGATGATAACTGGTGGCCTCAGATTTCACTCTCCCTCACCTGTTCTCGCCCCTGGCCCACTGCCCCGCCACATCCTCCACCTTCTCTCAAAGTTGCAACATGTTTACTGCGGTCGAATCCAAGATCAGGGAGATGAGCTCTCAGGTTACAATGGACTGTTATGCATGGCAGTTCTCGCTGAACTGATTATCTCTCGAGATAAAAACAGTTAATCTGTGAGTAAAAGAGTGATATTCTTCATGCCCCCCTCTTGTCCCTAGGCTATTTCTGTTAGTAGTTCTGTTTGTGCCGGCACCCAATTATTCAAATAGCTTTAGAGGTAGCATGTGTGAGTGTGTGTATGTGTGTGTGTGTACTGGGAGAGAATAAGCCCTAAGGGACTGCAAATCAGACCGGCTTGCCAGGAATGGAGTCCTGTACACTAGTCCATTCTTTCAAAAGAAAGACCTCTTCATGTACCATTATTATTGGGTCTGCTGCATTCCAGCACTAAGTTGTCCAGAAAACCACGGCAGTTAAGCTGAATCAAATTCCCTCAGAGCTGGTGAAGGGCTGACATTAATGGGGCCCCTAACAGTCGAGTCAAGCGAACGGGTCAGCAGTTGCCGTGACCCCTAAGCACTTGGAGCCAAACACACTGACTCAGGAAGATGAAGCTTTTATGATATTTTCATCTGGTCTCCAATGAGGTTTTACAACGGCCCTCCCATTTCCCACAAATCCTCCCAAAAGCCTCATCAAGGCACAATGGATAGGGGGTTGAGCACAACATTAACCCCTGGGGCAAAACAAATAGAGATGGTCACGATGACATACTTTTATAAGAACACAGACATTTTGACTTATAGACTAACTCACGTCTGTATTGTTGTTGAAGTGCATTACAATTTTGACTTACTTAAAAAGGTAGTCATACAGATTTGTCATTCTTATATTGCTTTTTTTTTTTTTTTTTGCCTCTCACAATTATGACTTTTCCACTCAAAATTCTGCATGTGGTCACTCTAGTGAAAAACAACCTTACCAAAATGTATTTAAAATACTATTATTTCATACTAAGTATATACAAAACCATTAACATATTTACTGACATATCGCTTGAGACTTACTGATATAAATGTAATAATTACGATTTATTTGGTACTTCTTTTTTGCAAAATGCACATTTCTTTATATTAAGCCTAAAATGTGTTTTAATATCTTTATTAGTAAGGATAGTATGACCACTGTATAATATCAGTCTTTAAATGCAAGATAATTAAAGTGTACCTTAAGTATACTTGCAATAGTTCCACTTTAGCACAATCAAATATACTTAAGTATATCTTTAGTTGCAACTCAGCACTACTTTTGGATCACTAAAGACTTTAAGTATAACAATTTATTACACCAAAAGTACAACTGTAGGGTATTCATATTAAGTACATAAATATTTAAATGTATTTGTAGTAGTTAGCATAAAATAAATATATTTCACATACATTTTAGTATATTTATTTTTACACAAGGGCAGGTATAAAGAATTTCAAGATATAAACTCAGAATTTTGATATATGAACTAGCAATTCTGAAAAAAAATGTCTCAATTGTGAGATATAAACTCGCAATTGTGAGAAAAAAGTCAGAATTTTGTGATTAAAAAGTCACAATTACCTTTTTTATATTTTTATTCCATGGCAAAAAATACGCTTCCATACAATATGACTACAGATACAAGAGCCGTTGAAAAAATCCCCTAAAAATAACCTCAATGACAGACCACATCACATTTGAATACAAAATTTATATTGGTACATGTAAATTATACTTAGACCGGCAGGAATGACACGCAACATCCCCATCTGATGATATCAGCACATTATGGATATTCAAGTCTGAAAGATGATGCAGATTCGTGACAGTTATTTTGTTCATATGAACAATAGGTTTTAGTTTAATGCTGCTCTTTCTTTTCTTATAATAATGTAAAAGAGAATCAGCACATCTCTGTTTAATGCTCTTCCTCTTAAAGCCAGTGGAGACGAGCAGGCGCCAGGCATTGCCCACAGGGGCCACACATGCAGAACTCTCATTGATTGGGTTCAGCTCTTGACAAGCATTATGGTGCTGGATATGATGGAATGAGTTTAGTGAATTATGCTCTGTGTCGACCATAAATGATGTGCTAATGCTACAAGCTAAATTGCGCTTGGAGTTGGATGGTTTGAATGGCCCGGCAATTGGTTTTTAATTGGATTTCATTTTTATTCTCTGTTGCAAGGCACTCAGAAATGACTGAGGGTGTCGTACATTGTCATGCCTTGATTAATCTTCTTTTTTGGACTAATTATGTTTACATGAAACATCTTTGTCCTGTCGAGGTACAAAAGTGGTTCTGTGTGCCACTGTCAGCCACACTGCACACGTTATTATTATCACTTGTTTTCAGTAATAAGCATACAAAGAATTGACATTTACACATACATTATTTAAAAGTTTTGGGTTTGATAAAAAATACAATAAAAACATAATAACGTAAACATAATATTGTGATATATTGTAATTTAAAATAACTGTTTTTATATTTTAATATATTTTCAAATTTAGAATTTTCAGCAACCATTACTTCAATGCAGTGGAGTGACATTGTATGAAATCATGATATATATATATATATATATATATATATATATATATATATACATATACATATACATATACATATACATATATATATACATACAAATAAATGTGTATATATATACACTGCCGTTCAAAAGTTGGGGGTCGGTACGATTTTTAAAAAGAAGTCACTTATGCTCACCAATGCTGTATTTATTTCATAAAATACAACAAAAAACAGTAATATAGTGAAATATTATTACAATTTAAAATAACTGTTTTCGATTTGAATATATTTTAAAATGTTATTTATTCCTGTGATCAAAGCTGAATTTTCAGCATCATTACTCCAGTCTTCAGTCACATGATCCTTCAGAAATCATTCTAATATGAGGATTTGATGCTCAAGAAACATTTATGATTATGATCAATGTTGAAAACACTTGTGTACCATTTTTTTAGGATTCTTTGATGAACAGAAAGCATTTATTTGAAATAGAATCTTTTGAAACATTATAAATGTCTTTACTGTCACTTTTGATCAATTTAATTCCTCCTTGATGAATAAAAGTATTGATTTATTTTATTTATTTCCCCCAAAAAATAAAATAAAAATACTTACTGACAGCAAAGTTTTGAACGGTAGTGTTTAATGTTACAAAAGATTCTATTTCAGATAAATGCTGTTCTTTTGAACTTTCTATTTATCAAAGAATCCTGAAATAAAAATGTAAATAACTGTTTTCAACATTGATAATAATGAGAGATGTTTCTTGAGCATCAAATCAGCATATTAGACTGATTTCTGAAGGATCATGTGACACTGAAGACTGGAGTAATGATGCTGAAAATTCAACTTTAAAATCACAGGAATAAATTATATTTTAAAATATATTAAAATTGAAAACAGTTATTTTAAATTGTAATAATATTTCACAATATTACTGATTTTTGTTGTATTTTTTATTCAATAAATACAGCATTGGTGAGCATAAGTGACTTCTTTTAAAAACATTAACAATCGTACCGACCCCAAACTTTTGAACGACAGTGTATATATATATATACATACAAATAAATGTATGTATATATATATATATATATATATATATATATATATATATATATATATATATATATATATATATATATATATATATAATATATAAACACGGTATACAATATATGTAATTTTCTGGATTCTTTGATTAATAGAATTTTTTTTAAAAAGCATTTATTTGAAAACTTATTATTTTGTAACATTACAAATGGTTATCGGAATGCAAAATTCAATAATGAAAAAATAGGAGTTGTGCTGTTTTATATTGATTTGAGTGTCCTTGTTACATAATTGCAACTGTAACCTACAACCACATCACAGGGTGATCATGTGATCCAGGGTCTGCATCTTTGGAAACCATATTTTCCTTTAGTTTTCAATTGACCTGCAGTGTTTCATTGTGGAATGATCAGGCTTGTTGTGTCATAATTCAAGTAGAGGGAAATGCATAGCATGCCATGTTTCCAAAAACACATATTTAACGCCATCTAGTGGTTAAATTATATATAAATTATAATAAACATAATCTATACATAATTAGGTATGCACATACTGGACACAATGTACCTCACGTTTCTTTTTAAAGAATATTACAGGAGTTTGCTTTGATAAAATGTGCTAGAATGTGCTGGGCACCATCATGTCATCAAGAAGGAATCCTGAGAACAAAGATTTAAAAAAAAAAGCACAACTCATTGTTGGATGGTTAACAAACAGAGCACGATTTGCTTCTTGTTCTTTCTCTAAAGCAGTCCACTTATAATTGATAAGAATGTGATCAATTTCAAAGAAAACACAGCCACACACCTGTGCTTTTTTTCTTGAAAATACTGTTCCAAAAATTAAAGAAGAAGAAAAAAACAAACAATGCTGGCAAATATGCATCTCTCAATGGAAATCATGTCATTTGCCTTGGCGCTAGCTCTGCCTTGACGTCCTATCTGATTCTGTGGTTCTGCTACCTCACTAGTATTTTGGGGTCACAGGTATCACCACTAGGGGGAGCACTTGCAATCAAGAAGAGTGTCGGTGCTGGTTGTTTAGTCCGACCAGTAGAGCACTTTCCTCCCACAACCTTCTTGCCACTGCATCATCTTTTCCTTCTGGAGCAGGGTCCTTTTCAGCACAATCACTGCACAAAACACAGATGCACAGAAACAAGTCTGAGTTTTTCTAGTTGTCTTGCCCACTCTTTAAAAGTCAGCATGAAATGGAAGTTGAGACTGTCTTTTCTTTCTACCCTATTGTGATGTATATCAGAGTGAAACTTTTTTGCTTGCAATGCTTTAGCAATGGACAAATTATTGCGTTTACCTGAAGTAGCAGCCAGACTTCCTCTCCAAGCCTTCAGCGACAGCGCAGTAGATGGAGGTCTGTGCGCCCTGCCAGGGAGTTTTCATCAGCAGCATACTGGGCAGAGACAGTATAGTCTTCAGCATTGGGTACCATAACAGAATATGACGATTCAGCTCTGTTCGAATCACTCCTGGATGCAGGCAGTATGAGGAAACTCCTGTACCTATGGAAGCATCCATTTATATGTAAAGCAACTGGTTGCAAACTTGATTAAACACAGCCATTGAAACAGTATGTGACTAAATCAACAATAACGTAACAATAAAACATAGAATATTGTCTACTTTTTGCTTAAAATAAACAAACAGCTTTTGTAAGTTTGTTTGTTAGGTTTCAAACTTGTTTGCTATACCAAAAACTGTAGTAGTAGTATAGTAGTATCTTACCTTTCATTCTTCGTGCAAGTTCTTTGGAGAAAAGCACATTGGCCAGCTTACTCTGTTTATAGCTGGTCAGAGGACTGTAAGGCCTTTTGTCAAAGAAAAGGTCATCAAATTCAATTTTACCTATAGGAAAACAGTGACAAATAAGAAACCTATTGGACTAAAAAATTCTATTGTTTTGTCGTATTTTATTATAACATCTACTCTACTGTTTAAAAGATTTTAATTTGTAAAGAAATAAATACTTTTTTTTCAGCAAGAATACATTAAATTGAACTTTCTATTAATCAAAGAATCTTGATTAAAAAAGGTTTCCAGAAAAAATGCTATGTTGAACTATTTTTAAAGGTGCTCAAAGCGATGTCACGCGTTTTTTAGGCCAAAACATTTTTTGGCACATACAACAAACATCTCCTCACTATCCGCTAGCTGCCTGTCCCCTGAACACACTGTAAAAAAACACGGTCTCTGCAGACACCTCAGGCTCCACAAACGGCAACAAAAACAAACTGGGCTAACCCGCACCACGAAACATAACAAACTGTTCCAGCCAATAACCGATAAGAAGGGTTTGGGGGGTTAGTGCGCGGATGAGGAGGAGGGAGGGTCTAGCTAGCCTTCGTTTTGTTTGACAATACTTTAAACATCAACAAGAAGTGATGTCACCCGACATCACTTTGAGCACCTTTAACATTGATAATAATAAGAAATGTTCCTTGAGCACCAAATCATTATGTTAGAATGATTTTTTTGAAGGATCATGTGACACTGAAGACTTTTAAAATTCAGCTTTGCCATCGCAGGAATAAATTACAATTTTAAATATTACTGTTTTTTCCCCTTATTTTTAATCAAATTAATGCAGCCTTGGTGAGCATAAAAGAACTTGTGAAAATTAGTGCATTTTTTAAAATTACCACCAACATGTACAACACTGGACACATTCACTACGCGGCTGGGGGAGGATCTCTTTAGCACTCCTAATAGTAGATTGGTCAGAAGAAAATGTCCCAAGTGATTGACAGCCAGCTGTGTCTCAAAGCCATCCTCTGTGATCAACTTTGGACACATCATCACACCTGTCAGAAAAAAAAAACTTTAAAGGGGACCTATTATGCAACATTCACTTTTACATGGTGTTTGAACATAAATGTGTGTCAGCAGTGATCACCACAGTGTACCCAACTACCCAATAATGGTAAAAATCCACCTACTCTTCTTTATTTTTAATCCCCATAAATCATAAGCAGTGTCTCAGAACAGAGCAGTTTGCAGAGTCTAGCATTTGTGACATCACATATGCTTAGGCCCCGCCCACGATTGCTGATGGGTTTTGCCTTATTAGCATAGACCCCGCCCTGAGTGACCTATACACAGTCCGCCATGTTTATCTCCTCGCCAGAGCATTTAACAGCAGCATACAAGTCAGAAATGTTTTCTTATTAAAGCTGCTAAAGTTATTTAATCAAGAGCAGTGAGTGATTTCTGTTTTTCTTGTTGTCTGATTCATATTAACTTCATATTAACAGCATATATAACAGTAGGTACTGTATATTACGCCGCTTTCCCTTTAATACTAATATACACATGCAATTTCTTTACTTGCTGTTTATGTTCACAGACATAACGGACTGTGTGAACTTTGTTTGACAAAACCTTGTGTGTATTTGATAGTTTAAGCACAATAACATGAATAAAAAGAACTTAGTTTAATACTCACGGGACGAGCCGCCTGACTTCCAGCGATATGTGCGCGTGCGCTCAGATAACCATATCAGAAATTTAGACTGATATGGCTTTAAAACGCACGCAGATAATAAACTTTCATGATGATGAAGAACTGCAATGTCAAGTTAGCGTAACCGCAATAGAGATGATAATCAAAACCAAACAGATGTTTTCGTTTTTTGGCAGAGTATTACAAGGCAAGAGCTGTAAAGGCTTCGCCCTCTTCTGGAAAGTGGGTTGGGGAGCAGCAGCTCATTTGCATTTTAAGATACATGCATGAAAACAGGGGCATGTAAAAAAAAAAGGGCATAATAGGTCCCCTTTAAAATCTGTCTCTGTATTGCTTGCTTCATTCTTGTGAAATCTTACTCACCTGCATTGTTGATGAGTATATCCAGTCGTTCTTCTGTGGATATGAACTCTTTGGAAAATTCTCGGACAGAATAGAGAGAGGCTAGATTTAAGTGTCTGATGACTACATTGCCATTTCCAGTGAAGCGGCGAATATATTCTGCAGCTTTCTCAGCACGTGTCAAGTCCCGGCAGGCCATAATTACCCGAGCCCCTATAGAAACACACATACATATTTATTAGGGGTGTAACGATACACGTATTCGTATTGAACCGTTCGGTACGAGGCTTTCGGTTCGGTTTTCGGTACGCATTTTTGAACCGAACGGTTCGTTGGACCATTTTTCCTGCCGACCAAAACTTCGTTATTTTAGATGTAGGCGCGTCGCGCGTGGCAAGCGCGCTCATAATGTGAGAGACGCTGGCGTGACCACAACATTGCCCAACATCAAATGGCAAATGTAATGTAAGCGGAACGAAACTGAGCTACTCGTTTATTGTGTGGTTGACGGACCGTATATCAGTCTGGGCCAATGCAGCACGAGCCGATATTATTCAAGCAGCACTGTTACTACACAGCGCTGAGACATCCAGTAAAGAAAGCATTTGACTTCGCCACTTAAATAATAACATCGCTGCGAGATCTAGTGAGAAACATTCGCATTTCTCCGTTATTAACGGATCAAACAGCGCTGACGTGGAAACCAGGAAGAAACATTGTGCCATGAATGAACGACTCGGTTACTAACGTAACCTCGGTTCCCTGAGAGGAGGGAACGAGTATTGCGTAAGTAGCTTACGCTATGGGAAAACTCCTTTTCTCGAGAATATTGAAGTCTTTATGTAAAACGCATTGCAGCTGCACAGCTGACAGCAATGAACGAAGGAACTCGGTCATTGGCTGTGCTGCGGCAACTTGCTTGAACCAATGACGGGGCGACTCTGAATGCGCGACCAATGAGCGCGCTTCGCGCCTGCGCGCGTCAGAGCCCGCCAAGATGGGCGTGGCCAAGCTATATATTGGGCGCCCCGTCATGAGAGTTCTTTAGGTTAAAACGACTGAAGCGAACTAACCAAGCACAAGCACGGCAGCTTACGCAATACTCGTTCCCTCCTCTCAGGGAACCGAGGTTACGTTAGTAACCGAGTCGTTCCCTTTCGAGAGGTCTCTCCTATTGCGTAAGTAGCTTACGCTATGGGAACACCATGCAAAACGCCGTGCGTGCTGAACTTCGCCTTATGATAGCCAGAGGCAGGTGCCTGAGCTAAAAAGCAAAGTTATCATCCAACTAGCCGGCAGAGGCGAGCTTTATATGTGGGAAAAAATACAGAGCGGCTAGAAGGCGCTCAGTGTGACACAAGCACATACATAATCTAGATACGAACTCGCAGTTCAACTAGCATTATGCTGATAGCACATTGGAATGCAATGTCGGGACCTGTAGGTTGTAGAATCTGATAAATGTGGACGGTGAGGCCCAGCCTGCCGCCGCACAAATATCCTCGATCGGTATCCCGCTCGACCATGCCCAGGAAGAAGCCACACTCCTGGTGGAGTGTGCTTTGACTCCCCAGGGGCATTGAAGTCCCTTAGCTTCATAAGCCAGAGCTATAGCTTCGACTATCCAGTGAGAGATTCTCTGCTTTGAAACGGCGGAACCTTTCGTACGGCCGCCAAAGCATACAAACAGTTGTTCTGTCTGTCTGAATAGGGCAGAACGCTCCAAATACACTCTGAGAGCCCTAACGGGGCAGAGTAGATTAGCGTCGTGTTCGTCTGCTGAAGACGAAAGCGCAGTTAGGGAGATAACCTGTGCTCTGAAGGGAGTGGTGAGCACTTTAGGAATATACCCATGTTTCGGTCTAAGGACGACCCTGCAGTCGTTAGGTCCGAATTCTAGGCAGGCAGCGCTTGTTGAAAGCGCGTGCTGGTCGCCCACTCTCTTGACCGAGGCGAGTGCCAGCAAGAGCGCCGTCTTGAGCGAGAGCTGTTTAAGGTGCACGGTTCGGAGTGGTTCGAACGGGGGCCCTTTAAGAGCGTCTAGGACCGTAGCTAGGTCCCAGATCGGCACTGAGGGGGGGCGTGAAGGGTTCATCCTCCTGGCGCCCCTTAGGAAACGAATAATTAGGTCGTTTCTTCCCAATGGACGTTCCATTACAAGGTCGTGTGACGCTGTGATGGCAGCCACATATACTTTGAGCGTGGAGGGGGTGCGGCCCGCCTCCAGAAGCCCTTGTAGGAAAACGAGTACACTCATAATCTCGCATGTTACAGGGTTCAGGCCCTTGGTATTACACCAGTCACCGAACACTTTCCATTTCTGGGCATATAAGCGTCTCGTGGAGGGCGCCCGCGCCTCAGCGATGGTTTTTAGTGCTCCGCTCGCGAGGTTCCTGAGAACCCGTTGAGGGGCCATGCATGAAGGGCCCACAGATCGGGGCGGGGATGAAATATCATCCCGCTGGCCTGACTGAGGAGGTCTGGCCTCAGTGGAATCGGCCGTGGTGCAGATTGCATTTGCATCAGATCTGGAAACCATGTTTGGTTCTTCCAGAGTGGGGCTATCAGCAGCACTGCGTTTCCCTCCTCTCTGACCCGACTGATGACCTGTGGCAGCATCGCGATCGGGGGAAAGGCATATAAGGGGCGGCTCGGCCAGCTCTGGGCGAGCGCGTCCGTGCTTTTCGTGAAGAAAAGAGAGCAGTGCGCGTTCTCCTTGGAGGCGAAGAGGTCGATCTCCGCTTTGCCAAAGGTTTTCCATAACCACTGAATCGTCAGAGGGTTGAGAGCCCATTCTCCTGGGAGAATCTTGTCTCTGGATAACATGTCTGCCCCCTGGTTCAGGGCGCCTGGCACATGCGCTGCTCTCAGCGAGCGCAAGTTGTGCTGGGACCATAAAATGAGTCTCCTGGCCATTGAATGCATGGAGCTCGACCTGAGTCCACCCTGGCGATTTATGTACGACACTACCGTCATGTTGTCCGTTCGGACCAGGACGTGTTCGTTTTTTAGATGTGGGAGCAGGGCTCTGAGAGCCAAAGCGACCGCTTTCATTTCCAGACAGTTTATGTGTAGGCGCTTCTCCGGGTTTGACCAAAAGCCGGAGACAGGCCTGCCCTCGTAAAGGGCCCCCCAACCTATTTTGGAGGCATCTGTCGTTATCATCTTTCTCCTTGTGTTCACACCCAGACTCACGCCTGACTGGTACCAGTCGGCGGCTTTCCAGTGCGTCAGGGCTTTTATACAGCCGTGGTTCGCTCTGATTAAAAAGTGGCCCGAACGCCACGCGTGAGTAGGGACGCGGCTCTTGAGCCAGCGTTGGAGAGGGCGCATATGCAACAATCCTAGCTGGAGTACGGCCGATGCTGAGGCCATGAGACCGAGCATCCTCTGAAACCGTTTGACGGGGGCGCGCGCGCCCGCTCTGAATGATGTTGCAAGGCGCCGGATGGTGAGCGCGCGCTCCGATGAGAGACGCGCTGTCATTTGCATCGAGTCTAGAACTATTCCCAGGAAAGAAATTCTCTGGCTGGGAGATAGTATGCTTTTTGCAAAATTGATTCTTAGACCCAGGCATTCTAAATGGCTGATAATCCAAGATCTGTGTGTTATTAGCTGACTCTCTGATTGTGCTAGAACCAGCCAATCGTCGAGATAATTCAGTATTCGCACTCCCCTTTGTCTTAGGGGGGAAAGTGCTGCATCCATACATTTCGTGAATGTACGGGGAGCCAGGGACAGGCCGAACGGGAGTACTGTGTACTGGTATGACTGTCCCTCGAAAGCGAATCTCAGAAACGGCCTGTGATGAGGCGCTATTGGAATGTGAAAGTAAGCATCTTTCAGATCCACTGAGAGAAACCAATCTCCTGGGCGCACTTGCGCGAGGATATGCTTGGTTGTTAACATTCTGAACGAGCGAATCATTAGTGCTTTGTTCAGGTGTCTGAGATCTAGGATGGGGCGGAGACCGCCATCCTTTTTCGGGACGAGAAAATAGCGGCTGTAAAAACCTGTCCCGCTCAGAGAGGGGGAAACAGTTTCCACAGCGCCCTTTTCTATTAGTTTGCGCACCTCGGTGCGTAGAACATGTGAACACTCTTTTCTCACTTTCGTCTCGACCACAGTCGTAAAACGTGGTGGCCTGCGAGCGAACTGGAGCGAGTATCCGTGCTTTACTATATTTAATACCCATTTCGGCATATCTGGAATGTTTTCCCATGCCGCTGCGTGTACAGATATGGGCTGAATACAGGCTAGGGGCGGGCCGCTGTGACGTAGGGACCCGGCTAGCGAATCGCCTGAGCTCATAGCTCTCAGGGGCGCGGGCGCGTGCTGAGCAGCTGAGTGAATGGGCGCGTGTGTGATTACAACAGTGCGCGCTGTGTTTGTAAAACTCGCAGCCTGAGCTGAGGTTTTGTTTGACACTGTAAGGGCAGTGTTTATAAGTGGGGGTGCATAAACAGTGGTAGGCACACGCGTCACTTTTATAATGTTTCCCGCTTTTACTGGGGATGAATTTATAACTGTGTGAACAGTGCTTGTGTGTAGTGGTGCGTACATGACCGTAGGCACGTGATCTACATTCATGGGAAGCGCAGCCTGAGCTGGGAATGAATTTGGCACTGTTTTGACAGTATCTGGGAATGCACACTTTGTGGACATGTGAACCCTTAGTGATGCAGGCAGAAAAAGACTCTTTTTGTGTTTTCTGTGCGTCGCCGTAAAAACGGCGTTTGTTTGCAGGTGAGCGAGCTCTGTGACTGGCCCATTGACTGCTGTATGGACATATCCAACCGCCTGTAAGGGGACTGGGTAATGTTTGAGCTTTTGCGGAGAGAGTGGTCCGGCTTTTGCGAGACACGTACTCTCTCTTCTCATTTCTGTGGCTAGGACGGCTTTCGAGGCTCAGGGTTCAGCACAATCTTGGGCCGAGGACCCCGTCGCTCAGGAGGCAGCTTGCGGTTGTGAGAGCGCGAGCGGCGTCGAGCGTCAGCCTGAGGCGCGGGCTGAGAGGCGGTGGGGGCTGTTCTAGCCCGCTGCGGCTGCGGCGGTCTCTGTCTGCTCTGCGATGAGCTGGAGCGCTTTGGCAGGAAATGACGCATAGCTTGTGAAGCGTTCTGGGCCTCAGTGAAGCGTTCGGCGAAACCTTTAACCGCCGGTCCAAACAGCCCGCTGGTGGAGATAGGCGCATCGAGAAATGGCGCCTTATCCGCGTCCTTCATTTCAGTCAGAGTCAGCCACAGATGGCGCTCGAGAACAGTCAAATTAGCCATAGCACGGCCGATGGACTGGGCGGTGGCCTTCGTGGCTCGCAGAGCTATATCAGTCGCGCTGCGTAAGTCCCTGAAGGCTTCGGGTTCGGGGCCAGACTCGTCCATAGAGCGGAGAAGCTTGGCTTGGAACACTTGAAGTACCGCCATTGAGTGAAGCGCTGATGCAGCTTGGCCGGCGGCGGCGTAGGCGCGACCGGCGAGAGCAGAGGTAGTGCGGCAGGGTTTCGAGGGGTGGGAAGCTTTGGCTTTCCATCCGGAGGTGGAGGGCGGGCAGAGATGATTGGCCACGGCCTCCTCGAGGGGCGGCGTTCCCTCGTAGCCTCTTTCCTTCGCGCCGTCCACTGAGGAGAGCGAAGAAGAAAAAGAAGGCTTTAGGCGCGCAGAGTGGGGGGCTTTCCACGACTTGGTGAGTTCGTCGTGAACTTCCGGGAAGAAGGGAGAAGGCCTTTGCCGAGGGGCCTGCTGGCGCCCCTGCAGAAACCACTCATCCAGTCGGCTCCGGGTTGGCTCTTCGGGAGAAGACCAATCGAGCCCGAGGTCTTCCACGGCCTTAGAGAGGACACGGATAATCTCAGTATCCATAGTGGAGCCCCCGCTCGTGCTAGCTAGCGTCGACGGGGCGGGGTCGAGAGTGGAGCCCGGCCAGTCGTCCGATGCAGCGTCGATGGACAAGCTGTCGTCCATTCCCCCGTCGTCCTCGGACGCGCCGAAAGTCACAAGGCCCACCGCTCTGCCAGAGGGGTGTGGGTCCGGCTGGGTGAACTGAACCGGCGGTGGGGAAGGCAAGAGCGGCGGTGAAGCACGCGGAGACTGGCTCGGCGTGACGTCACTGAGCTCAGGTTCAGGAAGCCTCTGTGAGCGGCGCTTTTTCTGAGTGCGCGGCTCAAACAGAGGGGTGGCGATGGGCTCGCTCACGGCGAAAGCGGCGAGGCGAGCCCGTAGTGCGGAGAGACCCAGGTCATCACATTCCGGGCATCCGCCCTTGGTCAATGCAGCTTCTGCGTGGTCACGGCCCAGGCAGCGAGCGCAGATGATGTGACGATCCCCGTCCGGGAGAAGGTCTCTGCACGACGCGCAGGAAGGCATTTGAAACAACGCCTTAATGGAAATTTGCTCTTTCACAAATGTCGCGGGGCGGACAGATGTAAAATACTTGCGTATATGGCGCGCCGGATGGCTCAGTAGGAGGTGCTTGAAGGCGGCTGAAGGTGCCGACGTCCTCGTAGCAATCCCGCTGGTATGCTTTTCCACGGCGGCGAAGGCTTCCAATAATCCGGAGGATCCAGCGAAGAAGGTGTTCGCTGAAGGAGATTAAATCTAAAGAACTCTCATGACGGGGCGCCCAATATATAGCTTGGCCACGCCCATCTTGGCGGGCTCTGACGCGCGCAGGCGCGAAGCGCGCTCATTGGTCGCGCATTCAGAGTCGCCCCGTCATTGGTTCAAGCAAGTTGCCGCAGCACAGCCAATGACCGAGTTCCTTCGTTCATTGCTGTCAGCTGTGCAGCTGCAATGCGTTTTACATAAAGACTTCAATATTCTCGAGAAAAGGAGTTTTCCCATAGCGTAAGCTACTTACGCAATAGGAGAGACCTCTCGAAAGGGAACTATCAGTGTCCACAGATCAGCAATATTCACCATGGATTTACTTTAGTAACACTACAAACTGTAACCATGGAAGTTTGGCAGGAATAGTAGGCTATAATGCTTTCAAGTAACATCACGTCGGTTTTATTTTGACATTATGAATACAATTGCTGCCCTCAAATGTTAATCTGAACTAAAATAAACCTACTACAATATTACATTTAATTTTGTCCAAGGAGCTGTTTTGTTTTATATGCTCCTAAGAAAAGTCAAGTATAGCTCCATCATTGCTCAAAGTTAAAAAATATCATACTTTATGATGTTAGTTTTAAGAAAAATATAATAAAAAAAATTAAATCAAGGAAATTTCTCTGGCATTTCTTTCTTTTTGCTGTATCGGAAACGTACCGTACCGAACCGAACCGTGACACCAGTGTATCGTATTGAACCGAACCGTGAATTTTGTGAACCGTTACACCCCTAATATTTATACACTGGAAGTAAGGGAATAATAGATGAGGACGTAGGTAATGTGTCATACCTCTACGAGCCATATCTTTTGCAGTTTCCTTGCCTATCCCAGTGTTGGCACCAGTGATCACAACTGTCTTGCCATCCAAACGAGCAAAGCTTTTGCAGACACCACCAGCTATCCATTTTCGCAGCAGCATAAAGCCTATATGGGAGATGGTACACACAGTCTTTAATGAAAGTCTCTTATATTCATCAAGGATGCATTTATTTGATTAAGTATACAGTAAAAACTGTATTCTGAAATATTATTACAATTTAAAATAATGTTTTTCTATTTATATATTTTAACAAGTAATTTATTCCTGTGTTAGCAATTTTCAACAGCCATTACTCCAATCATCTGTGTGACATGATCCTTCAGACCAGTGCTTGAAGTGGGAAAAGAAAGGTGCCGGTACTCTCTTGCATTGGCAAATAATGACATTTGAGATTTCTACAGTGGAAAAGAAAACTTGGAAATATTGCTGGTACAACAAGTATTTATTAACAACATAAATGTATTAAGTCGTGTGTGTGTGTGTGTGTGTGTGTGTGTGTGTGTGTGTGTGTGTGTGTGTGTGTGTGTGTGTGTGTGTGTGTGTGTGTGTGTGTGTGTGTGTGTGTGTGTGTGTGCGTGCGTGCGTGTGAAAACGGAAGTCTGCAAGTCCAAAAATACACTTATGGTGAGATTACTATTTTATCGAATTAAATGCATTTATGGTGAGACTATTATTTTCATGTCAATCTGTGTTTTGACCACGATCCATGTGCTGTAACTTTAATTCAGTGCGTGCAGCACAGCAATAATAGACTCGGAACAATAGCTGCAATACACACCGCACCTGGAGCGCATTGCCGGACCGCATCCGCGTGCAGTATGCAAGCTCTAACCTGTTAACGTGTGCGGAAGAAAATACGCATCACATAGGCTACGCACTGCAAACGAGTATGTGTGAAACGGACTTGACACTGACGGGTTTCCTGTCAGTGGTAGAGTACCGGCTACATGCGAGAAGTAACGGTACGCAAGAAAAAGTACAGGTACGCTGAAGAGTAAAATGTCGAAGTGCCGGTGTTGTGCCGAATTTCGACCCCCTGCCAAATTATTACCCCCCTCGTTGAAGTCAGTACCTGATTGCCTAATCCTAACCCCACCCCTAATCCTAACCCCTCCCCCACAACTAATCCTAAACCTACCAATGCTAGGGGGGTAATAATTTGGCGGGGGTCAAAATTCGGCGCCCCACTTCGAGCACTGCTTCAGACATAATTTTAATATGCTGATTTGGCATGCAATATTTCTTATTATTTTTAATTTAAACAGTTGTGTTGCTTAAAATTTCTGAGCAAACCGCGATACTTTTTTTTCAGGATTCTTTCTTTGATAAATAAAAGTTCAAAAGAACAGCATTTATTTGAAATGGACACATCTTGTACACCATTATAAATGGCTTTATTCTTTAAAACCTTATTTACCCGTGCTGAATAAAAGTATTAGCCTACTTTCTTTTAACATCTTATCACTGAGAGAGAGAGAGAGAGAGAGAGAGAGAGAGAGAGAGAGAGAGAGAGAGAGAGAGAGAGAGATAGAGAGAGATTATTTTAATTCTTAAAGGTTCTAAAGATGTCAAATAATGCACGTAACTTACTGATCGACGTCAGCGCGAGGACGATGCCATAGTTCACTCGATCAGATGATGTGACTCGGTCCATCATATCTCTTGTAGCAGGTGTACAAAATGAAGAATAACCCTGGGATGTTACATTGTGTCCTGTGCAGAATTCTATATATAGGTTTTGCAGCTTAGTGGCCTACCTGCTGTCCGTTTCGCCAACTGGCTGCTTACGCGCGTGTCATCATTTAGCAGCAGATTTCATTGTGTTATGAAACGTTTATCTCAGCTTCAGTTTCTTGTATGATCAAAAGCCTAGTAGTCATTATAGTGGTTTTAATAATATTCAGCGCTGAGAGTACAGACCTGGGACATTTTGCGGTGGGTAATTTGAAATAAATCATTTATGTTGAAATAAAGTAGGCTACAACATAGGGTGGCCAGAAGTCCCGAAAAATTCGGGACAGTCCCGAAATCTAAGCTGTTGTCCCGAATCCCGAATCCGGCCCTGATTGTCCCGAAGATTATACTAAAGCAAAATCTTGAGTAGCCTAGTTATTGTCTGCTAAAACATTAAAAACTGTCCGTGGAGGTTGAGTCGTGAAGAGAGCGCAAGTTGCAGCAGCCGCGAGGTCAATGAATGAATTATTATTTTTTTTTTAGCTCAATGAATGAATGTGCAGGCAGCCAGTCGTAAAGGAGTGATTGATTTGTCGCGGCAAAAAAAAAAAAAAAACTTCGGCAATGAATAGAGACAGAGCGTATTTATTTAAAAGCTGCTGTGTGACAAGGTGTACAGCAAACAAGCTAAATAACCCAGAAATAAAATTTTAGAAGCTGACGTCCCCAAAAAACGGTTTGTTTCAGGACATAAAAGTGGATCAATTGAGAGTAGTTCGAGAACTAGCGCAACTAGTTCTCGAACTACTCTGAGAACTAACGTTACGCCCACTGGAACGCGAGAATCTGAGAGGAGATATAGCCTATTGTGCACACGTAGCCATACTGAGTGTCAGGATCCCACGATTTACCTATTCTTATGCTGATGCTTCACGTCTCATTGCCTGTATTTTTGTCTCCTTAAAGGCTGGATTTTACGGTTTGGAAGCTTATAAAATGTATTTCTGGGTTTTTTAGCTTGTTTAGAGCTAAACACCCACCCCCCACCCCCCGGCCCGAATTTCAGCCAATCTCATCTGGTCACCCTACTACAACATAACAATAAAGTTATTGGTTCAGTTAGAGTCATTATGTTTTTGATGCACTAAAAAGAATCGGTTCAGAAGAGTCATTTCATCCGACTACACTGGTTGCTCTGTTTGATGAACTAAAAAGAATCGACTCTTAAGAGTCGTTTGTTCTTGAGTCGGACATCACCACTCTTTTTTTTCCTGCTGAATTATTTAGTATCGACTTTGCAGTGAATTGGAATAGTAGTAAAGTTAACAATGCAATGTGATGTTCCATCCACATTGGCGGAAGGACGCACGTTTGAGAACCGTTAATGAAACCGAATCTCATCAATATATTTCCAGTAGCCTATCTGGAAAGCGGTTGGAACCGGTTATAAAAAGTACTGTTTTTTGCTTTTTGGTTCCTAACCTATTTATCAGTGCTTTACTTGCAAGGGTAGTATAAATTAATATTTTTAGCCAATATTTGCATATGGGAGATGTTTTAAGTGATCAATAATTTAAAATCATGAATGGAGTTCAGAAAACACCAGTCTATGATGGTCTTGACAGTTTATCTGCAAAACACCAGCAACGTGTTAAATAACATCCAAACACTGTCTGCTTGCCACTATTAAGCCAGCAGTTAGATAGTGTAAAATGTTGTCGTTGCAAGGAAGGAAGCCATTTTCTTGTTCCAGTAACCACTCCTCCTTATTTCAGAGATTACAGCCAATCAGAGGTCCGAATCCAAAACAGGAAGTGGCGTTTTGCACGCATCAACCAATCGCTGTTGCAGAAAGAGCAGAACCTCTGCCCATTTAGCGCATTTATTCGTCTCGTCTGTGACGTACCGGCTGGCTTTGTGTGCTTTCAATATATCACATTGAACATATTTTCATATAGACTATAATCCGGTAAGTATCATTTATAAATTCGACAATATTCGATATATTCGCGCTTTAATCCACACATTTGATGATCGTCGTACATTATGTGCGCAGGGGACAGTATGCGGAGTGCGCACTTAGCGCGCGAGGTGGTTGCTGCATCATTTGTGACCGAGTAATTGTAATAAACATCGCGCTGTCACTCGTCCTAACCTACTTTAGATTTTAATCCACATTTATTGTTATTGTATACATATCTAAGGCTCATGCTTTTATTTAGGTCTGTCAAATCATCTAGTCTCACGCATTGGTTGAAAGGGCACAGGAACTACTTTTCTCTTCGCCTCTTTTAGTTGGATGAAATCACATTGCGCGTACTTATTGAAGGCTTTCCTGAAGTGATACGGCAGCACACTGAAAATCTTACCCATTTTATTACAGATTTTTTTATATATAATATTTGTGAACACACTTTACTTAATTTGCAGGATGAGGCGGTTTTGTAGACGCCATCCTTGACTTTGAAACTGGTCGGACCTGAATGCTGTCAGAACCCGGTAAATATTGTGAGGGTCTTTACTTCAGACGTAATTCACCTGTCAAATCTGTAACGAAACCCTAAAATTTCCCGACTTATGATTTATTAATACACTAAATACCATGGGCAGCAATAACATTACAGTTTTTCTTTCATGTAGATTGTAAAGGTACGTTAACCGTTTAGCTCAAACATTTTGTTTCAGAAACATGGACGCGGATTTGTTTATGGAGTGTGAGGAGGAGGAGCTGGAACCATGGCAACAGCAAAATTCAATGGATGATTCAGAGGGAAATGCTGAAAGTAGTACTCCCACTGGTGTGTAATTTTATATATCCCTTTTGTATTATTTTTTAGTTAAATGTTTGTTTAGATCACACATATTCCAGAAATTCTTTGTGTAATTAAGAAATATTTGTATTTTAATAATTATTTTAATATCATTATGCTATCTAAAACCTGTCCTTCTTCACTGTTGTTTAGTGTCTTCCACTCCTGCCATGACAGTGGTTGATATTCCAGCTGAGCCTAAAACTGTGGTGATCCCAAACCTGCCACCCGTAGTAAATACGGCAAACGCGGTTCCACTGATCACAAATACACGTGAGGATCCTGTTCCGTATTATCAGTTATTTTGGCTATTAAAAGGAATATTGTGTAATTTTTACTCATCCTCATGTTGTTCCAAACCCGTATGACATGCTCAGTTCTGTTAAACAAACTAATTATAAATACCATCTTGGCTTTTCCATTTAAAAAATTATATATAAAAAATATATATATATATATATTATAAAAGTGGTTTGTATGATGTGTGAGCACAAAAGATTTAAAAACTACAAAAATGGTACACCAGGGCCATCGCCACTATCTTGATGACAGCATTTTAGCTGCACTACTTCTTTACTCAGTTATTTATTCTTTCAGTGACTCAACGCATGGTTCCTGCTGCTGTGCCGGCGGACATTCCTAAAGCAATACAAGGGCAGCAGGTGTTTCTAGCATCAGGAGGAGGAGGGCTGGGCACTGTGGCTCTGTCGCAGGTTCTCCTGCCTGGCACATCTTCTATTGTCAATGCCACCAACAGCCAGCCGTTTTACTTTACCACACAGGTGCTGCTATCCCACCTCATAGATCCCAGCTCATTTCTAGTTATCTCAAAATTTCTCTAAGTTTCCTATTGTGTATGATACAGGGTCTTCCTGTGCAGAATATCCATCCTGGACAGCCTGGCCAGGGCCCAATGAGTTTGGTGCTGAATGTCCAACAAGGCCAGACTGTTCGACCCATTACTTTAGTCCAAGGTATGTCAAAGTGCGCTTTAAACTTCGGTTTTAGTTTTACAGGGTTTGATTCGCTCATTTGCTCAACAATGTTAATGTCTTTTCAGCACCTGGGACACAAATATTTAAACCAGCTGTTGGAGGAACCCAAATAATTACCCAGCCAGCTCAGATAAGGGCAGGAGTGCCGGTCGCAAACAGGGCTCAAACACCTAGCACTTTTAGCACGATGCAAATCCCTGCTACTCTCACTATTCGTACCACAACAGCGGTCGCCCCACCTACAGTCAATTCTCTGGCCACCATGTCCTCCACAACCATTACTCAGCCCTCCACAGCACGAACCACAACTAAAATCGGTAATATGCTCCTGTTGAGAACTAAACTATATTTGTGTTTTTTTAGACAAAGATTTTAGCTTTTTTAAGAAACAGTGAAAGTATGAAAAAAAAAAACTAGGGACAAATTTTGATTAAAAAAATGACCACCCAAATTTATTAAGCACCATCATCTGCTACAAGATAAATTCACGTAAATTAGTATTTATTACAGGTGGTAATATTTATTTTATTACTCTGTATTGACCAATCAGCATCCAGGACTGCAATGATCTGTTTTAAAATTAGGGTTTATTCCTATCTACAGTGACAATAAAGCCAGGAAATGGACCCTTGGACATGCAAAACATAATGAGCCTTGTGAAATCTGTTAACCTTCCCGGTGGGGCTCAAGCACAGACATTTGTTGTCATGAGCAATCAAAAAAACAATAACGGCCCTATTGTTTCCTCTGCTGTTCCTGTCATGACACATAATGTTGTCCAAAGTAAGTTTGCTGTTCTCTTCTTTGTTAATGCATCAGCTTCATTCTAGAGTAAAGCCACGCTGATAAATTCCAAACACTTTTCTTTCATTGTAGCAATCCCTGTTACCCATACAACACCATCAACGATCACTCATTTGTGTCCTCGTTGTGGAGCTCAGTTCAAAATGATCGAGGCTCTACGGAGTCATATGTGTGTAAGTATACACTTTTTGCAGATACTATGTCTGGTCACCTAAAAAGTGGTCAATTAATTATTATTCCCCCTTTAGTTCTGCTGCCCAGCTCTTGTCCAGACGGCCGACACAAGCAGTACAGCAACTGCTGTGAACACACCAGCCACACCACCTAAGAGCATCTCTGTTGTGCCTAGTGTCAAGCTGGATAGCCCACCTACAAAGGCTGGAGATACTCCGCCCAGGCTTGTCATGCTGGTGGATGATTTCTACTACGGCACATTTGAGGGGAATCGAGTCTATGTACCAATGGACAACTCAAAGGAACCATTATCGTTCAAATGCCTTTCCTGTAACAAGAGACTGAAAAATAATGTTAGGTATGTTGATGGACTGTCAAGTCAGGGTAGGAATTATGGATATATCTGTCTCCTTGCAGATGCTATTTTTCATTTTTAGGAAATTTCCCAGTGCCTCTTTTAAACTTGGACAGAGGATGTTTTCTTTCATATACTATAATGCTGCATTTAGTAAGTGCTTATTCTCATTGCAGGCTTATGAACCATATGAGGTACCATGTTGAGTTGGAGCAGCAAAATGGGGAGATGGACACGCACACGTCCTGCCAGCACTGTTTCCGCCGCTTTCCCACACCATTTCGTCTTCAATGCCACCTGGAGAGCGTCCACACTTCCATTGAGTCATCTAGTAAGAACTTTTTCCAGTTTAATAAAGTTAGGGCTGCATTTATTCAGTCAAACATACAATAAAAAACAGTAATATTGTGAAATATTATTACAATTAAAATATCTGTTTCATATTGTAATATATATTAAAAATGTATTTTATTTCTGTGATGGCAAAGTTGAATTTTCAGCATCATTACTCCAGGCTTCAGTGTCACACAATCCTTCTGAAATCATTCTAATATGCTGATTTGATGGTCAAGAAACATTTATTATTATTATTAAAATCACAGTATTGTCATGGAATATTTTCAGGATTCTTTGAAGAATAGCATGCTTGCGGAATATAAGTATTATTTTCTTTAAAAAAAACCTCACTGACCTGGTAGTGTACATTAATGTTTAGATGCAACTGTATTTGTTTGTTTTCCAGAATTATCTAATGATGTTCACAACATTCAGTCTGTATGTTATTCCAGTTAAACATGTAGATGGGCTGTGATGTTGTATTTTCATCAATGAAATTTATGCAAATGTCCTCACAAAATTGGATTTTACATTTGTGTCTCCCACCACCTAGTTGCCAACCATTATTTTTGCGAAGCAGTGTTGTGTGTGTGTGTGTGTTTTTAAACTGTTGTTTTCTTAAGAAACAATAGCAGCTTTTCTTTACAATGAAACAGGTCATACAGACACAGATAAAGCTTTTAGAGGTTGTTCATCATCCCACACTTACTTTATTCAGTATTTAGTTGGCAACCTGTTGGAGTCAGATTATTATTATTTAAAAAAAAAAAAAAAAAAAAAAAAACGAGCTTGCAAGACTGGTTATGCTGGTTAGAGCCTAAAAAAAATGTCCACAGACACACTCTTGCCATGTGCACTAGTATATTTGACTAAATTCAAATGAAATTCATGAAGACTGAAGAGGTGACTGGGGCGACAAATGTATTTTTAACGTTAACACATTTAACTTTAACACGTATTGTATTCAGATGGTGCATGGTTGCCTGACTTTTTTGGCTGGTTTGCTACAGTGACTGTAAACTGCAGTAAGTAAAGTTTATCAGCTGATTTAGTGATTGTTATGCTTTCTGTTCAGCCAAGTGTAAGATATGTGAGTGGTCCTTTGAGAGTGAGCCTGTGTTCCTGCAGCACATGAAGAACACCCACAAACCTGGAGAGATGCCTTATGTGTGCCAGGTAAATTAAGTGAAATTGACCTGCATGAACCGTATTACTTGTCTTTATAATATGAGGAGTGTCTCAGAGTCTATAATGCCTTGACACTTTCAGGTGTGTGAATACCGCTCCTCCCTCTATTCGGATGTGTTTAACCACTTTCGTACCTGGCATGAGGATACCCGCCACCTTCTGTGCCAGTACTGCCTCAAAGTTTTTAAGCATTCCACCAGTTACCAGCAGCACTATATTCGTCATCAGGTGAGCATAAGTTATGAGAATAAATTATAATATAATAAAAATAAATAATAATTGCATGTATAAATATTTTCAACACATTCTCCTTTGCAGACTTTTTGCTGCTTTTGCAAAGTCTTACTGGTTAATTAAATAGTGAAGGGGTCTACCCTTACGGAACGAAAATATATTTCCCATATATGAATGATCAATATATTAAATGGTTTAACCGTATATTTGAAAATATACAGAATAATATATTGTGTTAATATATTACAATATATTGAATAATACTTAAGGAATTGCCGCTTTTGATATATTGAAAAATGTGACCATATATTTACTAATATATCATAATTTATGTCACTTTATATTCAGTAATACACTTTAAAATATATAGATGTATATGTGATCAGATATGGTACTGCATGTGTAATATATTGCAGATATATTTACTCATGCAAAATAAACACGCATATATAGAGAAATATATAATGTAATATATTTATTATATTTATTTACATTATAAATGTTTCATATTTTGAAGTTAGTTATCATAAGCGCCTGCATGTACTTAAGTATTTAACCAAGAGACTATCACTATGCTGAGTGCACAGCCATTACTTTTAAATATAGAAATGTTAAACTTATTGTTCTTTGGCCAATCGTCAACCTAACCACAGGCTCTACTCTTCAGCACAATGGTGACCCCAAAAACTCAGACATACCAGAAAAACTTTTAAATTCCAAAATAATATTAAACACTAACAGATCTCCCCCATATTAATATTGAGCAAAACACATTAAATAACACTTAATTTTAACATTTGCTCTCCTTTCAGAAGTCAGTCAGAAGCAAAGCATGCTGGGAACTAGAAATCTGTCGTAACTTATTCCGTGAATGTGTGTGTGTGTGTGTGTGTGTGTGTGTGTGTGTGTAGATATATGTGTGTGTGAACATACATTCACATTTATATGGGAACATGTATGTGCAATATAATAAAGGATAAAACTTTGTGACATTATATTATATGCATATAACATTATATTACATATAATGCTATTTTTGTCTTCATTTATAAATACTTTATATTCATTAATATATAGCCATACATGGTCAATGCATATATTGAAAAATATAAGCACTAGATTTGACCATATATGGAAATGTATTATGTAATATATCGCATTATATTTTGCAGTATATTCCCATATATTTTTGTTCCGTAAGGGGATAAGAATGCATTGTTTGAATATTTTGCAAAGATGCGCATGTGCTCCTATGTACATTATTGCTTGACTCAACAGACATTTTGAACCATCATGTGACTGTTTTTTCAGAAATCAACAGTTTACCACTGTAACAAATGCCGTCTCCAGTTCTTGTTCACAAAAGACAAAGTTGAGCATAAAATCAATCACCACAGGACTTTTCGAAAGCCTTCTGAATTGGAAGGACTCCAGCCTGGGACAAAAGTAAAATATGTTTGTTTGTTTGTTTGTTTGTTTGAGAGCAAGTTCAACTATTGCAACAATATATATTGCTTTTTATGTCATCTGTTTATTTCTAGGTGACCATTAGGGCATATGTTGGGATGAAGAAGTCACCAGGTCAGCCATCAAAAGCATCCACTAACTCTCAGAAGAATAGTGTTAGCACTTCACAAACATCAACTTGTGGTGGTGACCAGCAATCACAACGACATGGACCTGTGAAGAAACAGGTCAGCAAGACGTTTGACTTCTTGTCCAAGTTCCAAGAGCAGAGGTAAGCTTATGTTTAATTTTAACGGATTCATCAAACCATTTCGACTGGATATCAGAATTTTGAATTATGTACTTTTGGTCTTCCTCTCTCCAGGGCACTACTGGGTAGACATAAGTGTGTGGAGTGCACTTTTGACATTCCAGACTTTGCGAATCACTACCCTACTTATGTTCACTGCTCACTCTGCTTCTACAGCACATGCTGTTCTCGTGCTTATGCAAACCACATGATCAAGTAAATCAAGTCATATATCTTTCTTTACATCCTCTTGCACCTCTGTAAATTAAAAAACTGTGCCACTTGAAATTGGAGTTTGAAGTTTAGTTTGGTATGCCAGGGAGTCAATGTGACGCTATACTGATTGCAATTCATTTTATTTCAGCAATCACGTTCCTGGAAGAGTCCCAAAAGCTTCTAAAAAGGGGCCACCGAGGTAATATATGAATGTTTCGATTTTAATTCTATTTGACAAAATCTGAAACAGTACAGGTAATTTGGTGCTCTTTTGTAGTGGCGTGAAGCTGAGCTGTGCAGGTTGTGAATACTCCACTGCTCTGGGGAATATGATGGCCAAACATCTAATTAAGTTCTCTAATCACTCCCACTGCATCTTCACTCATAAAGGTGGGTGTACTCCAACTCAATAAAACATTAATACATGTTTTTCCTGAGTCTTTGGAAAATGTTGTGTTTGGAAACTGCATGCTTGTTTTTCTTTCTCTGCTTTCTTATTTCTGTAGTTAGAAGGCATCCAACTCTATTGTAGGTGTCATTAATTGCATGATTATAGTACTAATACAGTGTAGACACAAAAGTAAAAATACCTTGGAACTAAATTAATATTATGACATACATTGCTACTGAATCTTGTTAGTACAACTTATTACATCTACTAAACAACAGGGTCCAAAATGAATGCTTGTCAAGTGGCAAATGCATGTGTGAACTTTTTTTTCCTGGATCTGTGAAATTCTTATGTAATATTAATATAATACAAGTTTTATTCACAATGTAAGACCCGTTAAATTGCTGTATAACTGCTGGAATAGCTTTTTCAGTAAATGTACGACATCTGCTATTTACACATGCAACAACTTTTTGTCTTATCCATATCTACCGGCTTAATTAAATGTGTGGTAATTAAATCAGTTCGTTCAGAACTTTGTAATTGGATCAAACTCTCTAACAGCTGATTTCTTACATCAGAGAATCTTAACATTGTACATATGTAAACTGTTAAATTTGCGGCTTGATTGATACACCCTGCATAGCACTGTATATACTTTCACAGTCTGAATGTTATTTATCCAGTTGATAGACACCTACAATAAAGAAGGATCATTTTTTCCATCCATACTTAGCTAAACTCAAACATTACAGATATGCTTAAAAACTTTTGCAAAGTCTTGAGTAATAGCCCACAGTATGTGATGCACAGCAATCACACGTGTGGGGTAGGAGCTCAAGCTGTCCATTGTCAAAATGGACAAACGTGGGCCTTTTGTACTTGGTGTGACTTTGCAGGACTTACTGGCAAGCCTTTGCAAGAGCACTCTGGATGAGTAAATGAGTATTTACACAAAACCTGCACACCACCTGAACTGGAGAATATCAGGAGGAGTACAAAACCCCCCCTCCCCCCTAAAATGGGTTAATTTAGAAACATGACAAATGAATAACGACAAGGACTATCCATCGGGAAATTATCTGCTGCTTCTGAGCTGCTTATTGTTTTCTTTTCTCAAAAGCTAACTGACCTATCAGAACCACATATACATTGAGCATGGTGTTATAAAATGGATTGTTGGTGATGGTAGAGACTCCAAGGAGAAGACTAACTCTGTGTTCCTATAATCCCTCCCCTCCCCTACAGAGTGTTTGGAGACAGATATTGAGTTCTGCCAGGTTGAGGAGGAGGTGGAGGGTCCACAAGGGGATGAAGCTAGTGATGTTGGGACACAGCCTGACTGGTTGTCCATGAAGCAGTGGATTGTGCCCAAAGAGGAAGGAACTGTGCCAGAATTCATGGACAGTTGTGGCCCACAGCATATAATGGCCAGAAATAGCGATGTCCTCGACTACTTCCAGCTTCTTTTTCCCGACATCCTTTTTGAGCAGATCGTTTTTGAGACCAATTCTTATGCTACTTATTGTTGCTCTTTGGGGCAGGGGGATCCTTCCTGGAACTCCGTGTCCATTGAGGAAGTCAAAGGCTTCTTTGGTCTCTCTATCCTCATGGGGCTTCAAGGCCAGGTTGAGCCAGAGTTGTACTGGTCCTGGGACCATCACCATGGCCGCTATGGCTCCAGAATATGTGAGCTCTTTTACAGGACCATGTCAGTCAAACGCTTCAAGCAGATCAGAACACACATCCGAATGAGCAGCATGCTTGTGGAGAACGACAACCAGAGTGCTGACAAGTTGTCCTTTTTTCAACCAATGCTGAGCATCCTGCAGACAAGTATGCGGGAGGCCTACAGGCCAAACAAGTGTCTGACAGTCGATCAAGCTTTTCTACCAAGCCATGACAAAGGAATCGCTCAGGAGAAGAGTAGAAATTCCCAGCCGAGGATATGGCTACTGTGTGACTCAAAGTCAGGCTACTGCCATAAACTGCTGGTTTTAACACAACAGGAGAAAAACAAAGACTTGGGAAAATTAGTTGTACCTCAACTCATAGAGGGCTTTGAGGGTAAACATCACCACATTTTCTTGTCCAGCTCACTTGTGTCTGTGCCACTCATGCGGGAGCTGTATGACATTGGTATATACTGCTCTAGCTCCGTCCAGCCCCAAAGTCCAATTTTGCCCAAGGAGTTTTGGGATGAACCTCCACTGAACAATCCAGGTGATTTCCAACAGAATGAACTCACTCCACTCCTTGTCACCAGATGGAAAGATAACAAGCAACTGGTATGTCTCTCCACTAATGCTGATGCAGGCCAGCCAGACGTGGTGTGGAGGAGATCTCCCACTAAGATTGGTGAGCTTTGCGCCATTGAAAGACCCCAAGCCTTTAAGTTGCTCCAGGACAACATGCGTGGTGTAGACATCTGTAACCAGCTGCTGACGTGCAACCAACTCGGCGGGCTGGTTCTTGACACCAATTGGCGGCGTCTCTTCTGGTTTCTTGTCAACTTGAGCATCATCAACTCTTTCATTGTCCTACGGGAGACCCGCAAAGACAACCCACCTGGGTGGTTTCCGGGGGGTCACTTTTCCCAGGCCATCTACCGTAAACGTCTGGGATACCAGCTGGCCAAGTGTGCCGAAAGATATGCTCGCCAGAACCAAGTCCACGATAGCATGCTTGAGCCACGGATTGTTAAAAAAGAAAATCTGGAGACTCAAGAAGGGGTTAAAAAAGAAAATCTGGAGACTCAAGAAGGGGTCAGACATCGATTAGCCAAAATTACTCGTAGGACAAGGAGATGTAAAGTTTGCAACCTGAAAAACGAGCGTCATGAGAGTGTATATGGCTGCACAGCATGCCTTGTGAATCTGTGCAAACGTTCTTGCTGCTTCTGGGACTACCATGGTTTCTCACCTAATTACCAAGGTTATAAAGCTCAAATTCTGACACTAAATATCAGTGTATTTCTGAATGTTTGTTTTCTATACAGATGTTGCACAAAATTAAAGAATACAGTTTTCAAACAGCTTTTTAACTGGCATGCATTAAAGTGATAATGCATTGTATTACATATTTTTAACAGCCTAAACACATTGTTTACATTTATTGTCTTAGATTATTATAATTCATGTTAATTTTTTTCCTGTACAGGTAACGCTAAAGTTGGATTTATTGATTCTAAGAGGTACGTATACTGGAAACCAAAGTTGTTTTCTGACAAACTGAAATAATTTTTGGATTCAAAATTGCAACCTGCAATCGATAAATTCCTTGAAATTTTAAATGTAAATGTAATGTGCAAAAGCTTCTTTATTTTTAATTCACAAACTTTAAGTTTCAACATTTTTCATGTTATACAGCAGACCCTGGAAAGTGACCCACTATTTCCCTTCCAGGGAAGGCACAGAGCCTGGACTTAAATATCGAACTGAAATGTTGGAAAGAGGCCTGCACAGAGCTTCAGTGGACATCAAAACTTTTTCACGTGTTGCCAGTGCTAGTCTGGATGAAGACGTGGACCAGGAAATGGCCCCTCTAGAAGAGGAAGACACTGACTCAGTCTCTGAGACGACTGAAAGCGATGAGGACATGCCACATCAAACAGTGACAAAACATAAAGTAGAGGGAACGGTAACCGATACACTTTCACAACCTGTGAAAAACAGAGAGGAGACTCTGTCTATTCATCAGCGTCGAATTCTACTCCTTGCGCTGTGCTCCGGGATCCAGAAAGCAGCTAAAGAAATGGACACCAAACCTCAGCTCATTAAGACCTGGCTTCAAGCCAAAGAGAATCAATTAAATGAATGCTGCAGCAGGAGCTGTGGAGAGGCCGTTGATCATCTAGTGGAGTGGGTTCTGACCCAACGGGAACAGCAGCGTCCTATCAGTGAGGCGAAACTGTTCGAAAAAGCTTCAGAGCTCCAAAGCCAAACCAATGAGAGCAGTTCTTTCCGTATTTCTTACGAGTGGGCCGTGAGCTTCATGATGCAGCACAAATTGGGCTTGGATACCTCTTTCACAGTACATCGGGAACTCCCTAATGCCATGGAGGAAAACTGTCATCACTTCACAGAGTTGGTCCACAGTCAAATAAAGAAAAACAACGTCCCACAGTGTGTCATTGGTGCTATGGACCAGCTTTCTGTTTTTGTGGACTTCAACATGCTGAAGGAGAATACCAGAATAAGCAGAGAGACTGCTTTTCAGTTTACTGGTTCTGGGAAGCCTTTTGTAAAGATTTACATTGCAATGCTTGCAAACGGTACAATGCTACCTGCAGCTCTCTTCACAAGTCATGCCGCAAGCATGCTGAGCAGAAGCCCACCAGACTCAATCCTACTAATGGCCAAAGAGGAAGGTTTCAGCGCAACGGAAGAGCTGGATGTTTGGGCCACCAAAGTGTGGAAGAAGCATCTGGACTCGCAGAATGAGAACGAAGCCCTGCTGGTTATGGATAGCCATCATAGCCAAACATCTGAGAACCTCATATCCACAATCAGTAAAGCCAAAGCATTCCTCGCCACCATTCCAGCTGGGTGTACGGGCCGACATCAACCTCTAGAGATGTGCGTACGCCCTATTCTGCAAAGGTTATTTATTGCTCGTTGGGCACAACAACCTAGTAATGGTGCATCTGGGGTTAAGTCTGAAGACCTTGTGCAGCTTCTCGTATCTTGGTTGGAAGAGGCCATGTCTTGCTTCTCTGGTAGGCCTGAATTTATTCAGCACTCGTTCTGCTTGGCCTGTCTGCTTCCTGATCAGGAAGCACATACACATTTGCCTGGTACTCCATTGGAGCTGTTAAATATGCTGTCGGAGGCCATGCTTGAACCTGAAGTAGTAGATCTGGAGTCAGAAGTAGTAGATCTTGAGTCAGAAGAAGAGCAAATGGACACACATACTGTAGACCAAGTGAACCAGATAACTGAGAAAATTGATCTGACACTGGACCAAGATGATACAGAAAATGAAGTCGATCAAATGAAGGATGAAGACGCGATGCCAATAGAGATAAAAAAGACAGAACAACTAAAGGAAAAAACTGATGAATGTTTTGAAATCGCAAGTGAGTCCACAGATTTTTCACATTCATCCCCTGTATCTGAGACCCCTTCACACAACTCTGAACAAGATCATTTCTCAGAATCCACTCTGGATCCCAGTTCTTGCCAAACAGACTCTGCAAACAGGTGATATTTGATCTACTAAGAGACATTGTGAAGGTGAATAGAATGATTTGGGTCAGACATACTTATTTGGGCTGAATGTGACTGTGGATATTTAATTTACAACTTATTATGTGGTGGAGTGAAAATGTAAAAACATTTGAAAAAACTTTTCTTTTTTTACCTAAATAATGTATAGATTTACAGATTAAACAGTGCATGATTGACTTAAGTTTTGTACTGTTGGTTCTTTTTTGTTTATTCACTTGTATAAAACAATCTAATATCTTCAACAGTGTTAGGCTTTTTTTGTCTATGGACAGATATTACGTGTTTAGATTCTACATCCTCTGTAAGTAATTCTGTGTTTTTACATGTGCTTATGTTTGTCATTTTGAAACTGTAAGTAGAGAAATTTCAATTCATCAAGCCAGATTGAGGGCTGCAGTGGCGGGCGATAAACATTGTTTTTTACACTTTCAATATTCTTTAAAGGTGCTCTAAGCGATGTCACACGTTTTTTTTTAGGCCAAAACATTTTTATTATTGCGCGGAGGAGGGAGGGTCTAGCTAGCCTCCGTTTTGTTTGACAATACTTCGAACGTCAACAAGAAGTGATGTCACCCACCATCGCCTAGAGCACCTTTAATTTAGCGATAATTTATTATTATTTAGCTGTTGCATTTGGATAGGCCATTACTGAACAATACATCTTTTATTCCATAGCTTTACAGTGTCTGTTCGAGATGCAACACGATTACCATATTGTATGTGGCTGTACTAAAGTCCAGATTGTTGTTGGTTGGCAACAGACTCTTAAGTTCTTCCATTTTAGTTATTTATACAGACCGCATAAACCATGATACATGCTGAAGAGTCATAGCATTGCCATTGGTATTGCAGCAGCAGTGAATGGAGTAGTATCAGTGAATGTATATTCAGTATTACTTTCAGCATCTGAATTTACCGTAGCATCCACAGGATGGTGTACACTCCAGGTGACATTGACATTCAATTCAAATATGTTCTGTAGCACTTTATTGGTGCCCTTCCATGTTTGTAAAAGTGCTTTGATTCCATCTCTGCTGCAACAATTTTGTATGTAATATACATGTGATGTACTGAATGGTGAGACTCCATGTAAACAGTCTGATTAGGAAGGTAAGTGGGAGTTTATATAACAGGGTTATATAGAATGGATAATTTAAGCGAAAAAAAGTGTTACATGTGTGACTTGACATTATTTGACAATTCCTCATGAATAAACTTTAAATAAACTCAGTCTGTGCATAAAGCTCAAATAAACATTGAAAATAATCATTGCATTCTACAGTACATAGGCTATAAGGTAAATTTAACCATTCTGGGAAATGTCATACAATAATTAAATGTAGGCTATAAGTAGTTTAAATGCTTTGCCATTTGAATTACAGGTATGCACCCTTGCTACCTTAATTCAATTTCAGAAACCAATTTGGAATGTGTAAGGCTGTAGATTTAACATTTAGGCCTACTACAAAAAAACAACAACTAATCTCTAACAAACAGTAATAGTTTTGTGATTTGTTTTCGGCCGTGAAAAAAGATTGTAGGCTATAGCAGCAGCAGAGTTGCTTTTCTCTTATCAATGTAGCGTACTCTGTGAGAAATGTATTCAATAGGGCAAATACCCAAGAAAGGGGGTGCATTTCCTGTTTGCGTGCTGATTTTAAGGGACAAAGGTGGCAAAAGACATTTGATAGTTTTAATCTTCAATTGGATATCCGGGTGTGGTTTTTCAGGATCATCTCACAGTCCCAGTGGTGTAATCGCTGAAAGAGTTAATCCAACAGTTATAAAATCTTTCTGCACGTCCGACGCGCTTTATCGAGTCAGTGAGTTTCCGCCTGTACAAGTAGCAGCATGGGTAAGTTAATTCACTTCTAATGCACGTTTGACCATTGCAGAATTGTTGATTACACTTATTTCAAGCATTCGACATTTTCATATGTTTGGTACGCAATAGCTCCAGTTTGGAGGAAAGTGTTGCTTCAGATTCTTTTCAATTCTATAGGCCTAGAACTTACCTGTCAAAGTCATTGAGGTAGAATTCGTGTAATATTGAAGCTGCGTTTTAACATTTTTTACCGAAGCATGTTGAAGACTTTAAAGCCCCATGTAATCAAAATCGAAGTTGTTGTTGTTGTTGTTGTTGTTTTTAACAGTGCGGATGGTGCTCTGTGCATTAACGTTTTCAGTGTTTACAGCAAACACATGCTGCTATTGCAGTTCTTACTCAGTTTTACTTTATTAATTGATCTCGTGCAGAAGTCCAATAAAGAAGTAATTATGTTAATACAAATAATAATAATAATAATAAAAAGCACGTATAACGTTACTACAACTTATTTCTATTGATGCCTCATTAGACTCACTCCAAGGAATTGACATAGGCCTATATATGTCAAAATTTTTACTTAAAAAAACAAACAAACAAAGTTTTGTCTTAAATTATAATTTAAGACAGAACTTTGTTTGTTTTTTTAAGTAAAAATTTTGCTTTATTTCCCCAACACTTTTCATTCCGAGATAGTTTTTCAGCGAGGAGGCTGACCTTACTAACCCATAACCATTTGTCTGGCTATCAAGGGAAGGATGTTGAACAATTCTTGGCAAGACACGTTGTCTCCTAGATCGTGACATTGCCCATCTGTTGTAGTTGGTTTGTATGTGTACGTGTATTTTTTTTAAAACGTCTACAGAATAGTAGCCTAAAATGTATTCCAATAGTTCACTTGGCTAGGCATCATTCATGCCTTTTAAGAATGTACAGAGTAACATTTTGAACATGGGAGACATGCTCAGACATGATTTTGGCCACTTAATTAAGTTTTGTTTTGTAGAAAGCCTTTCTTTAAAGTGAATTTCGTTTTGTATAAATTGTATCTTAATTTTAATATTTTTTTCATCAACCAATTGACTGGATTTAATAAATAAGAAGCAAATAGCAGACAATATAATCATGAGTCATGACATGGAGGCGCGGGCGCGATCCCTTGCATTTCACGTGAACTGGAGCGCATCTCATCACAAATTAACCGAAACTCAGTATATGCCTCACAGACATGAGAAATATATCTATAAAGAAAGCTTGAAATGTCTTTAAACGAAACCATTATAAACGAAAAGAAATAGGCTACTCTCTCTATAGGCGCGTTCACTACGGAGATGGTGATCATCAATTTCATCTTTGCAGACACAACACTAGTTTATTAATAGAAATAAAATGCAATTATTATTATAAAATGCGTTTTGGAAAAGAGTTCCTCATATCTTTTAGTTTGTAAGTGCGTTTTGTGGTGTTAGGAATTGTTTTTCTGCGCATTTCCGCACTAACTCAAAACGTGCGTACATGTACACCACCTCCTGACCTGGCGTAGGATTTGAGCGTGCCGTACGCCATCGTCCATATTGATAAATATCAAAGTCACCGTGGTTTTGGGTGTACGCCAGGTGTACGCTGGAAATTTGGTGTACGCACTTTTGATAAATGAGGGCCATTGTGATATGAGATGACATTTGTTGTCTGCTTACAGCTTCAACTTGTTCAGGATGTGGACCAGGATATAAAACCCCTCTGGATGCTATGAAAGGTGAGTTGCTTTAAAAGCTTAAGGAAACATATTGCGTGAATGAATAGGCTAGGTTGGTAGAGTATATTAGCATGAGTTAGTACTTTATAGTTGCAAGTCACTACAAGGTAGTGTGACCTTTGCACAACTACATAGATTTACTGTCATCATCTGATCTGGCAGCTCCTCCTCCCTACCACCAGAGGTCCCCCTTAGACAGTATAAGAAGTGGACAGAGCCATCTCATTGGAACTCAGTTGAGACAGTTGAAGCCCATTTTTAGCGATTTTTGAGCACTTCCGTTCCTGACGCGCAGACTCAAACAGGAAATTAATTAATAAATTATAGGAAACAAAGATCATTAAATGTTTAAACTCTAAACTTAAAAATAAATTCTTCTAACAGGTCCTCGAGAAGAGATCGTCTACCTGCCATGCATTTATCGCAACACAGACATCCAGAAACCCGATTATCTTGCAACTGTTGATATCAATCCAAAATCTCCCAATTTTTGCAAGGTAAAAGCAAATCTGATTCAAAACTAAAACTGTTTTAGATCAGAGTGTGGCAGCAACACATTTACTTTAATAATTTCCTAGTATAACTGTTACTTTAGCAACGTTTTCTCCATTTTGTGATGGTCTAGGTGATTCATAGGTTGCCCATGCCCAATCTGAAGGATGAATTACATCATTCTGGTTGGAACGCCTGCAGCAGTTGTTATGATGATTCCTCCAAAAGGCGCAATCGTCTCATTCTGCCTTCCCTGATCTCCTCCCGTATCTACGTCGTTGATGTAGGGACGGATCCTCGGGCTCCACGGCTTCACAAGGTTCACAAGAGTCTAGGAATACACATTTTTGGATGGTGTTATGGTGTTAACTCAGAAGGAGCTGTTCATGACTGTTTCACTCTTGTGCCCCTAAACGAGAATTGCTCCAGAAGGGCTATTCTTACTTCTATGCATACACTTGAGATTTTGATTTTTTACTGCTTGCTAAAGTTTGGTAAACTCAGACCAGCTAATTTGTATCATGAAAAAAAGTTTGACCAATGGGGTTTTTGTAAGAAAAATATCCATATTTAAAACTTTATAATCTATAATCACTGGCTTCTCGCGTTCACGAGAGAGTCGAGTTCCGGCAGAAGGGTGACCTCTGACCCGACGTAGCCTAAGCTTAAGTGAGAATAGACTTGTGAACGTGTGTGTGATGGTTGCCGGAAACCAGTGATTATAGTTTCTAAAGTTTTAATATGGATATTTTTCTTACCAAAAAACTCTTCGCTTCAGAAGACATTTATTAACCCACTGTAGTCGTATGGATTACTTTTATGATGGATGGATGTTCTTTTTTGGGCTTCAAAAGCTTGGGCACTATTCAATGCCATTACAAAGCTGGGAAAAGCCAGGATATTATTTAAAATAACTTTGATTGTGTTCGGCTAAAAGAATTAAGTCATATACACCTAGGATGGCTTGAGGGTGTGTAAATTATGGGATAATTTTCATTTTTGGGTGAACTATTCCTTTCAGTTAAGAAGAAAGTTTTGCAGTACAACAGCAAACTTGAGTGCATTTTAACAGTTTAATTTTATTTTAGAAGCCCAGAAGCATGACATCATGTCCTGTTGCCTTTATTGATTGGGGTCCAAGGTCATTTTCTTTAACATCTACAACACAATGCTTAACATCAAGAGTGACCGCCCCTGATTACATGACTGTTGACTCTGAGAATGTTTTCCTCTTGCCAAACCCGTGAATTCTTTCCATCTCTGTCCTTCTCCAGATAGTCGAGCCAACAGATCTGATCTGGAAATGTGGCCTTGCCAACCCCCACACTTCTCACTGCTTAGGCAGTGGCCAAATCATGATCAGTACCATGGGCGATCCCTCTGGCAATGGCAAGGGTAAGATGCTGTGTTTACCTCACTGTATTTACAATACACACTAGGCTTACTTTTTGTTTGTGTTCATTGTAAGGTGGTTTTGTGTTGCTGGATGGCGAGACTTTTGAAGTCATTGGCAACTGGGAGCAGCCAGGTGAAGCAGCACCGTTTGGTTATGACTTCTGGTACCAGCCTCGCCACAATGTCATGATCAGCACTGAGTGGGGAGCACCTAAAGCTTTGGGAAATGGCTTCAACCCTGCAGATGTCAAAGCTGGTATGTGTACGTTCACCAGTATGTTTGATGCATTGCAGCCGACTGGGAGTGATGATCGGATCTGTTTGCAGGTCACTATGGGCAGCGCCTCCATGTATGGGACTGGACCACACACAAGCGGATTCAGACTCTGGATCTGGGGGAAGAGGGTGCTATTCCTCTAGAGATCCGCTTCCTGCACGACCCTGCTGCGGCTGAAGGATTCGTGGGCTGTGCGCTTCAGAGCACCGTCTACCGCTTCTACAAGACTCCGGCAAGTACATAGAAAAACCCTTTCACAGTTAAAATCGTATCTAGCCTTTTTATAAAGGCTAAAACATGAACGTTAAAGGCCTTCTTTTTTCAGTTTTTAGGCAATTCATATTTTTGCTTCAAATTTTGTTTTACAGAAAGGGGACTGGGCTGCAGAGAAAGTCATCAAAGTTCCTAGTAAAAAAGTGGAAGGTTGGGCTCTTCCTGAAATGCCAGGTAAGTGCTTTTAGAAATGTACTTTAGTATAGTTTTTTTTTGTTTCATTTTTTTAATTAATGGAAATACTCAGGGAATGAACAAATTCTTGTGCACAATGTGATTTCTAAAAAAAAACAGCTGATTGGAGAAAAAAAAAAAAGAGGACTATGTGTAGTCCTATGTGTTAAAGGGACTATGTGTAGTTTTTTAGGTATTTTATTATCTAAAATCAATATTTTTATTCATAAACATGTCCTCAATGGTGTACAAATACCTCTGCCAATTATCTGACTTATCCTCGTAAACGAAGAATTTATTATCTTTATATACATGTGACGGGTAGGTCCACGGAGGCTTCCTTGTCATTCCGCCATCTTGAAAAACTATAGTAGCAGAGAGGGTCAAAAAGTACTAGGCCAACGCGTTTCCACAACGCATTTTCATTCAGAGCCAGCGTCACGTAAGCGAAAGCAGCAGAAACGGAGGAGCAGAGCAGTGAGAGGCGCTTGTCACTGCCCCGGCAAGTTTAAAAGGCTGCATTGCACTGTTATTATTCATATACTGTAAAATTCGTTTGTTCGTTGTGTCAAGTTGTAGTTTGTTTGAAATAACAAACCTGTTCACCTGAAGGAAAACTCGACGAAGTGCTATTAGAAGACATCCTGTCATAGCTTTTTGGTACATAACAGCTACCGTAGATGCAACACGCATTTGAAAAAGCGAGGCGCTGGAGAGCACAATTCGTTTGAATGCAAAATACAATTTCACCGCTAGATGGGAGAAACTCCTACACAATGTCCCTTTAAACCGGTGTTTCTCAACCTCTCCTGCAGGGAGTTTTTTTTTTTTAACCCTGAAATGGCACACCTGATTCAATTAGTCAGCTACACATTAAGCCTTTGAGCCTTTAATTAATTGAATCAGGTGTGCCATTTCAGGGTTAAAACAAAAACATGTCCTGTCAGGGGGTGCCTGCAGGAGAGGTTGAGAAACACTGCTTTAAACAAAGGTGGCTATATATTTTTGTGTATAAAGACCCATTTAATATATTATATAATAAATATATTAAGTGTGATATTACACATACATTAAATAATTTTCTTTTATTTGTCATTGTACTAAAGTCTAAAGAAATTATTAAAATATTCTGGTTAAGAATTATCAATATATTGTGGGTTTTTCTTCTTTGTATTGTTAATGTGATGTAGGATTTATCAACCTTTATATCTGACTGTTAAAAACTTGGGCTGTCAATAAAATAGTTATTATTATAGTTATTCATTTATTATTTTAACTACTTTTAAAATAATGAAACTGTAATATTAAATGTAATAAACGTTTAAAAAATCTTGTACTAAATATTGATATCTAACAGCCCTGGTATCTAACATTACTACATTTTCCTTGGATCCCAGTTTTACAATCTGCTATAATGGCAAAAAGTGAAAATATTAAAATATTGTCTGGAGATTGTGTATATTGTTTTCTATATTTTTTTAGTGTTATGTAGGGTATATAATACTTTTAAAATGTATATATTTTATGGGATTTATTTCTCAATTTTGGACTCATTTTTAAAATAATTAAATTGTAATAAAATGAAAAAATTTAGTAAATGTTTAAAACATGTCGTAATAAACATTTAATATATGAAAATACATTTAGTAAAACTTCTTTCTTTCTCTCAATGTTTTCCCCCTTTTGGATTTTCCCTGGATCCCAGTTTGACAACCTTCTATTATGTCAAAAAGTTAAAAAAAGATATAAGACACCGTTACTCATCCATTTTTTTTGCCATAGGTCTCATTACTGATATCTTGATTTCATTGGATGATCGCTTTCTCTACTTCAGTAACTGGTTGCATGGAGACATTCGACAGTATGATGTCACCGACAGGAGGAATCCACGTATGGTTGGTCAGGTAAGACAAGCTCAATTAGCAGGCTCAAGATTTGTCTTCATTTATAGAATCATATTAACAACGAATAAAGTGTCAAAACAGAAAAACTTGCATTTTTAATTCATGAAATGCTTTTTTGAGGTCTTCCTTGGCGGCAGTATTTTGAAAGATGGACCAGTGAAAGTATTGGAGGACAAAGAACTGGACAGCCAGCCAGCCCCCCGGATACTGAAGGTACCTTTTCATTTCCAAGTATGCTTCATGTGAGCTCTGTGTATACATTTTAGTTAGACATTTATGCAGAGGAAAGCAGCCTAAAGCTGTTGGCAACTAACTAATTGACAGATGACCCAGCTTAATGTCCTCCAAATCATTAGGTCATACAGAGCTAAACAGAGCAATTAGAGCACATCATTTGCTGGAGGATAAAATGTTCTTTTCCTCATCAGGGAAAGCGGGTACAGGGAGGTCCTCAGATGCTTCAGCTGAGCTTGGATGGAAACCGACTGTACGTCACCACTTCTTTATACAGTGCCTGGGACAAGCAGTTCTACCCTGACCTTGTCAAGTGAGACAAAAAAAAAAAATTTTTTGGAAATGTTATTTGAGTATTTTGTGTAAGTAATAATAATATAGGTATGAAAGTTTGTTTTCGCCACGGAATAAAAAAAGTAAAAAGGTAATAGCTACTTTTTTTCTCCCAATTCTGAGAAATAATGTCAGATTTATGAGATATAAACGTGTAATTCTAACTTTATAACTCACTATTGTGAGTTTACATCTCACAATTCTGACTTTATAACTCAATTGAAATACTGTATATCTCACAATTCTGAGGGGAAAAAAATCTGAATATAGTGAGGTATAAATTCTGACTTCATTTCTCAGAATTGTGATTAAAAAGTTGCAATTACCCTTTCAATTTTTGATTCTGTGATTGATTTGATTTTTGATTATTTTTTTCTCAGAATTAATTGAAAGATATAAACTCGCAATTCTGACTTTTTAAAGACTTTTTAAAATAAATTCGCAATTCTGAGAGATAATATATATATATATATATATAGGTATGAAAGCTTGTTTTTTCCATGGAATTAAAAAAATTAAATAGGTAATTGCAAGTTTTTATCTAACATTTCTGAGAAATAAAGTCACAATTCTGAAATAAAAAAGTAAGAATTGTTAGATAAAAAAAAGAAACAATTCCTTTTTTTATTTTTTTATTCTGTGGCAGAATCAAGCTTCCATAGTATAGGTCAAGCATTATAGGCTTGTAAAGGCTGTTTAAATTGTTTCATAAATAAACTCTCTGATTTGTTTATTATGCTCTTATTTCACTTTAGGGAGGGGTCAGTTATGATACAGATTGACGTGGACACAGATAAAGGTGGCCTGAAGCTCAACGAGAATTTCCTTGTGGATTTCGGAGCAGAGCCAGAAGGCCCTGCTCTTGCTCATGAGCTCAGATATCCTGGTGGAGACTGCACTTCTGATATCTGGTTATAAAATTAGGGCCAAGCCATCATGTTCCTAGGAGCAGAATTATTATTCCCATATTCTCACAATTTAATGGATATATATCATCATTCTACAGTCACGTTTAGTCTTTGTATGGACCAAATCCTTAATCATATTATGTGTCTATTAGCGATTCCAAGAGTGAATTATGTTGTAAATGACATCTCAACTACAAAAACGTATTTTGATTGCTTTTGTTTTAAATACACATTATGTATGCCAATGAACTCAAATGTTTTGTGATTTGTAGTTGTAAGGGCTTTCCAAATCAGAATTGCAAAGCAGATTTTAAACACGTGATGCAGGTGCACTGAGAGAGGACACACTCACCATTACTATAAGGGCACATATTTTGAAGTATCTGGTTTCGGATATGTTCTAACATAAAGCAATCAATTATGTTGTATTTTTGTTTTCTGTGTTTAGAAACTCTATATGGACATATAACAACTGTAATAACAAATGTGAATATTTTCACATCTTATTTTCATTAATGTGCAGAGAAAGAGAATAAATACAAAAGTGCAAACAATTTTCAATGAGTTCTGTTGGTACTTGGGCTAGTTAAGTTTTAGGTTTATTGCCATTCATACAATACAAGTATGAAAAGTTATCTCCAAGTCTGCAGATAAGGACAAATATTATTTTGTAAACAAGTAGACTTTTTTAACAAAGTACTGTAACATGAATAAGTACAATACAACAATAAATAGAAGGATGGTTAGTAATAAACATAACAAGCATCAAGTGAAATGTCATCCACTGACACAACCAGATGAAATCTGCAGGAGTAATGATTGTGCTAGTGAAAATGTATTTAAATTTTACTTTAAAATAATAATAATAATTACTTTATATATGTGTGTGTTTTTATAGAAATATATATATCATATATATATATTATCCTTATTAGTATTATTGTTGATAATGTTCATTCTTTCTTGTTCTTAAATGTTGAGCAAAACGTTTCAACATGTTTTTAATGCATTAACATCCTATAAAAAAAGAGCAAGCATGAAAAATATTTATCACACACACACTCTTTACCTGTCTCATAGCCTGGAGATATTCCTACCAAGATAACAATTGTGGACATTGCATTACTACGACGACCGGGAATGCTGTCTTGTGTTTTGAGCACCAGGAGTGTGTGTATGCTGGAATCAGGCAGTTGATGTGGGCAGCCTCTGCGTGTGTCATCTCCCCTCTCACTTTCTTAGTGAACACAACACCGGCTATTCAGCAACAGGAGAACCGCACCTCCCAAATGGGGCAGTTAAAACACAGATAAACCGATTATTTATAACTTCACCCGGATTATTTTGAGGTAAGTCATATGAAAGCGTGATCGTTTGGGTCGGTTCAAAAGTAGAAGAACGTTATAAAGTAAAGACGTTGCGTTAGCTGCTTTGCTAAGTGTAGCATCCGTTTGTGTTTTTATGAGGCTGATCTATTCAGGCCTTAATAACAGTTGAACTATGTAATAATGTAATTGTGAAGTTATTCTCAAGTCCAGCCCACTTACTTCTACACTGTTTTTCATTTAAAAAATGAGCTTGAGCCCTACAAGAGAGAAAAGTAGTTGACGTGTCTTTTAAAGGTCTCAGCTAAACATGCTCAGATGCTAACTTGAGTTTTGACTTTTGCATCTGAATGATGGACTGCTTACATTTTCGCGTCTGAAGTAAGAAAAAACAGGCAATATTATGATTATAAAACGTATCAGAGTGTAAACTTGGGCGTTATTACGAGGTTTGGCATCCATAACTGAACATATTTTTGCTTGATGTGCTTGTAGTTACTCCCAATTGGGTTTAGATTTAACTAACGTTACGAAAGGAAATGCCATTGATAATGTTTTTATGGCAAGTTGATTAACCAGTTCACCATTATAATTGTAGTTTATCTAGATCTGTATGTCCTGTTTGGGACAACTGATGCATCACTTCTGTCCAAATTGTAGCTACCGATTGCCATGTTTATTGGCTTGGCTAAGTTTGTTGATTTTGTTTCAGTGTGCTTGATCTAAAGAATGTTAGATTTCATGGTTTATTTATGTTGTTACAGTCTTGTTATCTAGTGACTCAAGTGTTTCATCAAATAGTTCGATAATGGCTTTGGATTGTGGAAAGTGTTGTGGGTGTTGGCAGGAGGAGACTCTTGAGACTGATCATTCATGATCTACATGTTATGTGTTCCTGTAGATCACTGTTTCACACTGTCCTGCTCTCACATTTCAGGGCAAAGGCTGATTGAATTTACTTTTTCCATTGCAATCTGAGAGGTTCAGTGACACGTTATGATACCGAGAAATAAAGATAGTCCTGTGCTTGTGGTTTGATTGTGTGGATCAGTTTCAACTGTTACCACTTTACGCTTGTAGTGTTTTTTGTTTTTGTCTTCAGTTGTGCTGAATTTAATTTGAAGAAAAAGCTGGCAAGCTAGAAGAACACACAAACTGTCAGTGCAGAGTAAACTATCTGAGTTGGATTCAGCATGTGATATGTGAGAGGAGAGCTGGCATCTCCGTCAAAGATGATTCAGTCTCCACCAGTTGACGTGCTTTAATCTCATCACTTTCAGAATCAGTTTTCATTTCTTCTGTTATAGCTAGTTTCTGTTCTTACATTTCAGTGATCTAAGAACATCCACTTTTGCTCATGCTGATTTCTCTTTCATCAAGCTAAACTAATCAATCAAACTCATCTGAATTTCCATTGTTAACTTAACGGCTTTCCATCATTACCACTAACAACATGAAAGTGGAACCATCTTCATTAAGTTCATGACCTTTTCTGGTGAACTGCATCTTTCTGACAGAATGATGTTTTAAAGCACATTGGGTTTTATAATGTAGCAGCTTTGTGGAATCTGAGACTGATGCTTCACTTTATCTGATATTGGCCTGCTGGTAATGGTGAGGTAATCTGCTGGAGGCGGATTATGGCGCTGTCCTCCGTAGCTGTGGATCAGTGGGAAGCCATGACCCTGAGGAAGTGGCTGTATAGCCTGTTCCTCTGAGTTATTGTGAATTTTATATTTGAGTGGCTGTTTACAGGATTTGTGGTCATAAATTAGCCAAAACGGTTTTCTTTCATCGAAATGTACACTACCATAAAATAGTTTGGGGTTGTGAATGAAGCCTCTTATGCTCACCTAGGCTGCATTTATTTGATCAAAAATACAGTAATATATATATATATATATATATATATATATATATATATATATATATATTATATAAACACATACATTTTTTAAAGTGTTCTATTTTAATATATTTTAAAATGTAAGTCATTCCTGTGATGGCAAAGCTAAATTTCCAGCATCATAACTCCAGTCTTCAGTGTCACATGATCCTTCAGAAATCATTCTAATATGCTGATTTGATGCTCAAGAAACATTTCTTATTATTATCAATGCTGAAAACGCTCATTTTTTTATGGAAAATTATTTATTTGAAATACAAGTCTTTTATGTTTTAGTACTTATACCTTTTCATCAATTTAATGCCTCTTTGCTGAATTAGAGGTAATTTCTTAAAAATAAAAAATAAAAGTGTCTAATGTGAGCAAACAAAAAACGTTTTGACCCCTTTTTGTAGTGTAGGTAATATATTTTTCTGCCACTGTAATAAGTTTTGTGCTGGGGGACAAATGCAGTCTGGGAAAATAGTAATCAATATATCATAATATCTAACGTTTCACATGATGTAATCAAATTATGATGTGCTGCCCCACATTATTATACTAAATTTCCTATTTCACTCATAAACGTCACATTACAGCAGTTTAAATGCATTGAACGTCTTCATGTTTTCTGCTTTGTCAAGCTTGCTGATAGTGTGTCCTTTTGTGTTTTGCAGTGGCCATGGGTGACACAGAGCTGGAGCTCTCTCCCGCCCAGCTTGAGGAACTACAGAAGAGCCCATCCACCTCCTCCACCACCAGTACCTCCTCACTGTCCCTGCCCTCGTCTCCCTCTTCTGGCCCTCGTGCCCTCACCAGCTCCAGCCCGAGCACCAGCGAAGGCCTGCCCACCTCCAGCCCCACTCTAGATGTCATATCAGAGGGAGTGGGTGAACTCAGCCTGGTCATTGATACCGAGGTGGCCAAAAAAGCCTGCCAGGAGGTCCTTCAAAAAGTAAAGTTCCTGAAGCCTGATGGAGAAGTATCTTCAGCCACTTCAGAGCCAGTTTTGGTGAACGGTACAGCACACCCCGAGTCCACCGATGGAGGAAAACCTCCTAAGATCACCACGGAGGAAGCGGAGCCTGTGAAGAGCGTGCGTCGTCGTCAGAAAAACAACTCCTCCAAGCAGTCCTGGCTCCTGCGGCTCTTCGAGTCCAAGCTGTTCGACATATCCATGGCCATCTCCTATCTTTACAATTCCAAGGAGCCCGGCGTGCAAGCCTACATCGGCAATCGGCTCTTCAGCTTCCGGAATGAAGAAGTAGACTTCTACTTGCCCCAGTTGCTCAATATGTACATCCACATGGACGAGGATGTGGGCGATGCCATCAAGCCCTATGTGGTGCACCGCTGCCGGCAGAGCATAAATTTCTCCCTGCAGTGCGCCTGGCTGCTGGGGGCCTACTCCTCTGACATGCACATCTCCACGCAGCGCTACTCCCGTGGCACCAAACTGCGCAAACTCATCCTGTCAGACGAGCTCAAGCCCTCCAGCCAGCGCATCCGCAGGGAGGTGCCGCAGCCTCCCCCCTCCTGCCCCCCAGCCCTCCACCACGGCCAGGGCATGAGCGAACATAGCCTCTCGCCCTCCAAACGCACCCACCAACGCTCCAAATCTGACGCCACGGTCAGCATCAGCCTCAGCAGCAACCTGAAGAGAACCGCAAGCAACCCCAAAGTAGAGACCAGCCAGGATGAGGTGAGACACCTGTGATGTCACATGCTTGCTTCCCTAGTTAGTTACACGTAAGCTGATTTTAGTTGATCAGCCTCTGGCCGCCGCTTCCACCTCCCACAGATGGTGTTTCTCAGCTGTTTCATGCAAACGAGGAAGGCAAACAGCCCAGATTTGTGTGGTTTCTATTGCTGCGCTGGAAAAGGCGTGTCGATGTAAAGCTGACACTCAGACAAGCTCTGTAAAATAAATACAATTTCATGTAGTTACTTTAATGACAGATGGATGAGCTACTATTTTAAACACAATGCTAGCTGTCTTCCTAGGCAGCTTCCTATCTTAAATTGAACCTAAAAAATGACTGATTTGCCACAATCTTCGACAAACAACACAAACTTGTCAAATCAAACTTTGACAAACAACACTCTTTATATAAAAGCATGGGAGAGTCAGCTTACAATGGATTCTCATAAACCTTTATGTTAGCATCTAATAAGCATAATACAGATTTTTTTCAATTAGTTTTTTTAACATGAAAAAGATATTGTCGATGTTCCTCTTGATATCATCTGACTTTTTGTATTAACTTTTTCCCTGATACTGTTGTGATGATGGCGACTTAAAATTAGGTGAAAACAAGTTATAAGGCATCCTTTTCAGAACAGACTTGGTGTCAGGAGTACGCCTGTAATGCCTTAAAGTTGGCATGAAATGAAAATTCTCTATTTCTAAATGCATGTTATTGATCTTATTGTGAACAATTCATCCATGCAATACGTTTCATTTTTTATCAAAATGTCATAACTTGATCTTCTGGTGAAACAACAGACTTTGACCAAATTTAGTCTGCTCAATCCCTGTCCCTTTCTTACAATCAACTGCAAGCTCACATTCAGAGCTGCTTTTATCTAATCAACAACCAATGGATTGAAACAAATCTCCACCCTACTTTTTTTTTCGATTATCCGTTTTACTCGGATGTACGTCACAATATTGAAGAAAAGATCTGTCCCTACTTCCGTTTTATCAAGACTTTAAAATGTTGTCTACGTAGCTCACTAGGTTTCGGAACAGAGCTGTGTCGTCCTACTGTGCTTGAGTTGGTCACGTGGCAGCTACAAATATTAATTTTTCAGTGCTAATCCCAGTAAAGGCTGAAGCCAACAGGGAGATGAATATATTTTTGTTTTTGCTATCAGAAAATAATTAACTACCACTACTGCCTGATTTCCAGAAGAATGATGACATCTCTTCAGCTCTTCTGTTTAGACGTCCCCTCTCTCTTTGTGTTCATTTGCACAGTCATGATAATAGTCCTCAGGGCTAAATGTCATGCCACTAACAAATCACTTCTCACACTGTTAATAATTGCCACGTTGCGAATCACAGATCTAGGATTAGATCCGAGGTCAGTGTGGCAGACAGATCAGATCAGTTTGTACCACATGCATCGGATTATTGTTGTCATGGAAGATTCCAGGTGGCTGACAGTAAATTATAGCAGATGAGACGTACACAAAAAAATTGCTGAAACACAGTATTTACTCTAAGTATGTGAAAAAAGTCTTCATTGAGAGCTGCAACTGCTAGACAGGTGAAGTACTGTTACACAAATATAGACTAAAATGCACCTTTCAAAGTGAAACATTTTTAACAATGTTTTTGAAAATGCTTATGTTTCACATGATCCTTCAGAAATCATTCCAATATGCTGCTCAAGAAACATTTCTTATTATCCATGTTGAAAACAGTTATTTTTTCAAATAGAAAATTTTGTGGTAACCGTGTGATACTTTTTTCAGGATACTTAGAAAGTTCAAAAGAAAACCATTTATTTGAAATAGAAATCTTTATAAGATTATAAATGTTATTAATGCACCCGAGCTGAATAAAAGTATTAATTTCTTTATAAAAAACGTAGTAACCCCAAATGGTAGTGTTAGTGTATCGATCACTAGTAGGCTATTAGTAGTGTATGGTTTTTACCCTAATGCAGTATTATATGAAGTAGGTTTTCTCTGTCGAACAGGAAGACTTGTGATGACTTTGAACTTCAGATTGTGCATTTATCGTTTTCCCCCTTATTAGTAGGCTAATCGGTGTTGTCAAAGGGAGTGGAGAGTAATTACAATGTAGCAATGCACCATACTACACTCTTTAATTATTTTCTGATAAGGGTTTGTATTCTAAAGACATTTTCATATGTGGACTAGGAAATTAACTCACTGCTGTTTATCAGTGTGATTTTGCACCTGTGTATACTGAAATCCCTAAGCTTGTCCTTGCCAACCATATTAAACCATTTGACAAAATTATTACCTAATGCCATTAATGTCAAAATGACTGTTTAGTTGGTCTTGCCAATATGTGTCAAAGCTTAAGTAGCAGCTTTTCACCTTCTAGATGGAAACTGTTTATTAGTATAGTCGTGCCCATTGCCATTTGTATTTCCCGACCATTATATTGTGTCAGTAAAACTGTATGGCATAACGTTATAATAACCTACCTCGGATCAAGTTCTATTCTGAAGTGTAACTTTGGAGCTCCCTTCAGATTTCAACCTTGTCGTACAGGACGCCCTCTGTTCTGACGTTCAGTGATGTGCACATGATAACTCGCCTTCCTCTTTTATCTTCCTGCAGCATGGTTTCTTCCCTTCCTTCTTCCTCGAATGTGATCTTGGTGCAGCGTTTGCTGCTTTGGCAATGGCGATGTTGCCATTCACATGGCTGTGAGCCGCTCCACTGGTAAATGGAGTAAAGATCAGCGATTATGAAATGCGTTGCTCCACAACTCCTCCACACTGTTTACACACTTCAGCAAACTTCTTTTGAAAGCAGAAGGTGTTAACGTAGGAATGCCACTGTTTGCTTTTATCTCCACCATGTGAAGTGTAGTGTAGGGGTCTAATGTGAATTGCATTAAGCCCGAATAAACATTAATCAGTATAGTGCTGCTCAAAGGCTTGATGGCCTTTCTTTGAGAAAGAACAAATACAGAAAAAAAATTACAGAAATGCTGTATTGTAGGGGTGTAACGGTTTAAATTACTCATGGTTTGGTTTTTGTCACGGTTTTAGGGTCATGGTTTCGGTACAATTTGGAATATGTTTAGGGAAAAAAAGGATTACTGTCAAATAAAAATACAGAAAATAGGAACAAATAATCAATCACACTACAAGCAACAGATTAAATAAATACAATCGGGCATAAATGCCTTCTGAAGCGAAACGATGTGTTAACTTTGTGTAAGAAAAATATCCACATTTATAACTTTATAATTTAAGATAACTAGCTTCCGACTGACGTCCATACGCATCGATTTACGGCAAAAGAGTATCCCCTGATCTGGCGCATGACGTATTGACGAACGTAAAAGCTCAGATGATAGAGCAAAACAAAACACGGTTACGAATTAGAAGTCTAAAACGTGAATTTTTAAAGAGTAATGTCGGAGGATTTTGATATAAGAGAAGAGGAGCTTGAGTTTGTTTCCCAGCCCTATTTGTCTGAACCGCAAGAGCCGTCAAAGCTTACGCTACTCCTACGTCATACATCGCATCAGGGGTTACTCTTTTGCCGGAAGCTAGTTATTTTATTTTAGTAAGTTTTATATATGGATATTTTTCTTAAAAAACCCATCGCTTTGCTTCAGAAGGCCTTTATTTAACCCCCTTGAGTCATATGGATTACTTTTATGATGGATGGATGCACTTTTTTGGACTTCAAATTCAGGACCACCATTCACTACCTTTATAAAGCTTGGAAGAGCAATGATATTTTTTAATATAACTCCGATTCTGCTCGCCTGAAAAAAGATAGTCATATGCACCTCGGGTGGCTTGAGGGTGAGTAATCATGGGATAAGTTTCATTTTTGGGTGAACTATCCCTTTAAGACATAATCGACTATGTTTGCTAGAATACTCGCCATCATGGGCGTGTTGACATAATTTTTGTGTGAATTTGTCTGTTCAAGACTTGAATGTTTAAATTGGCAAGGATTAAATGAGTTTAGTTTAAACACAGATAGCAACGTGTGCTGTTCGGGTCTCAAGTTAATCATAAATTAATCAGATCCACTGTGATTTATTTGCACATTTAAGCTGCAGTTTTTCAACCTAATCGTGTAAATATTTCTGCTGGATTTCTCCAAACAGAGAAGATTTATTCTAGAAAGATAAAACAAGTCTTATCATCTCCCTCTTTTTTAAAAACTTTTCAGGAGAGAGGTTGTCCATTAGAGAAAGTCCACTGTGTGTCATCATGTGGAATTTGAACCCCTGTTTGGCCAGACAACTCTTTCACCATGTCAATTCAACCAGTACACAGAGCAGAAACCTGAGTTACATTGAGGACAATAGAAGTGAATGGGGCCAAATTGTTATTTCCATTTTTATAACTTTGTTGCCATGACCATGTAATGCCTAAAACATTAAAATGACCATAAAAATAACAAGTACAACTTTACAGATAAAATAATTCACAAGAAGTAAATACAATAAATCAAATGCTATAATGGTAGGGTTATAATTAGGGTTATAATTATTATTATTTTAAAATTAGTTATAACCTTCACATTTCTGCTTTTTACTCAAAAATGGCACCATTTAATTAGTTTCACTCTGTAACCTTGATTCTTGTTTTTTCTTTTTAAAGTCTTTATATTATCTAAGTGGTGCTTTCCTGTGCTGATTTGCCTACACAGGATGCTTGACTACATCTAGTAAACAAGACTGAAATGTAAATTGACTTTGTTTGTTGGATGTGGTACAACTAAACATGACAGCTGCTTGATACTCCATGAAGGTTGAAGCAAGGCCGCTGTTTGGCACTCCCTGAGAACTGAGACACGACAGTTGTTCGGAGCTGTTAAAGTATGTTTATTGGTGTCCAACGCAGGTTTGTGATTACGAGTGAAGATCCGTTTAGTTTCAGGTGGGCGGCAAGCAGCTTAGGTGTCCAATGGTCATACGATGTGGGGGAAGAAGCCTGGCTCAGATGCTCTGGTATCTTTTTTCAGATGGCAGAGAGGAAGAGGAGAGTCATGCTTTCCTCAGTTGCAGAATGTTCTGCTTTATTGACTAGTCAGGCTCCAGTGCTCACTGTGCTTACAGTTTGGATCTGGATGCTTGGATCTGTTTATTTACATTTCCTACTAGTGCAGCATAGACCAGAGCTCAACGATCAGGATGTTTCCTGCTGGCCTGGTGCATTTTTTTTTTATTAATTTTTTTTTCATTATAAATACTCTACCATTCAAGATTTTTTGGGGGGGAAAGAATATTTTAAAATAAATGCTTTTTTTTTTTTTTTTTTTTTTTTTTTTTTTATAACTTTCTATTCTTCAAAAAATCCTGAAAAATAAATTAGTTTCCACAAATTATTCACATGTTGAGCAGCTGTTTTCAACAAGATGATGATTAAAAAAAGTGTTTCTTTAGCACCAAATCAGCATAATAGAATGATTTCTGAAGGATCATGTGACACTGAAGACTGGAGTAAAGATGCTGAAAAATCAGCTTTGCCATTACAGGAATATATTTTAAAATAAAGAACAGTTATTTTAAATATTAATGTTATGATTCACTGATTTTACTGCATTTTTGATTAAATACAAAATCGTACTGATCCCAAACATTTGAACTATAACTGTAATAATGCATAACTGTATCATATTAAAATATTATATTAGGTTATATTATATTAATAAATGCTTTTGTGAATTGAACGTTTGAATCATATTTGACATTGTTCTTGTCAACACACCTTAACATTGGCCAAACCACTGTAACTCAGACTTTTGTGGTTTAGGCTACTGCTTTAGTATATAGGAGGAAGTAATCCATTTTTTGTTTGGGGCTTTTGTCGCTCTTGTGTGTTAGTGAGCATGAACACGGCCTGTGTCATGTGAGTAAAAGCATGGTTAATTTATGCTGTCTGGAGGTTAATGCAATAATGAACAGTGCCTTAAGCACAACGTGTTTATCTGTGTATCATGTACACATACTCAAGTCTACCACTCTTTTTTGTCAGCATATAGTAAGTAACAATCTAGTAGTACTATTTTAATTTGGATAATTAACAATAGGAAAATGTTAGTAGAATATTAGTAAAAGTTTCATGCTTAGCTCTGCATTTTAACCAGGCGTGGAGTGATGCATTAACGTGATTTAACACTCTCTTTCATGTTAATGTCCTAACCAGCCATGAGTGACAGTTATTCCTGTGGCCTTACCACACCCACCGTAAAAACTGCTGATTCTCACTACGGTACATTACACATTACTTATCTCCTGATTGGCTGTGATCAACAGCTTTTTTGGAAAATGATAATCGGTATGATCAAAGATCATGAGGAGTGTTCGCTTGGCAATACACCATGATGATAATCCTTTATGGTTGGTCTTCTAAATCATGCAAGTTTTATGTTAATATTTAGATGATAAAACTAATCCAGCTGTAAGCCCTGGCGTTGTCGGAGGAGTGTGTGTGTGTGTGTGTGTGTGCCTCCTGTAATCCTTCAGCTTGTCCTCACCACCAATCATGGTGCTTTACATGGGTTTAATCAGAGCGGCTCTAAAGAGTCACATCAGCAGCCAGAGATAAATATGACACAGTAAATTTTATAGGCCAGTGGAGTCATGGGCAAGCCCTGCTGCTCAAACAGATGGGATGAGTGTAACCTTGAGATGTGTTTTTGTCTTGTTCTGACCCCGCTCCACCCTCCCCTGCTCTTGCACTGTAACTCCCCCCTCCCTCCCTCTTCCTTTTCCCAGGATCTGAGCTCCAGCTCCGACAGTCTCGAGCTAGAGGCTGGTACAGTAAGTCTCTGACCGTCTAATAACGCTCCTCTGTGCGTAGTGGGATGATGGCTGTGTCTGTTTGCAGGCGGGGTTGACTCCACAGATTCCTTCAAATGTGTGCCTTCAAGATTTGCAATCATGCCATCAAACATCACAAACTGGGCATAATATTGGCACTTCACATAAAAATAGGGATATTAAAAAGTAATGAGACACCAATTTGTACCTATTTGCATGTTGCATATTAATATGAACAATACATCTTCATCGGAACTGATGGCATGCTTGCAAACACTTGTTATTTGTGTGGTTGTTCTTTTCCGTTTTAGCTGTAATTAATTATTTGGTTGTGACATTCTCTTATTAAATCAATGTATAAGTGTATACTTTTTTGACTAATAAAGTCAATAAAGATGGGACAATTCAATTTGTTTTGGATTCTGTGATCAACTGCAAGACCTGTGGTTTCTTACAGAGACTTTGTAAACCTGGGCAAAGGAGAATTCTCTGTAAAGTGTTTTAATTTGGTGGATTGAATTCTTTTCATGGGTGTTTTGGGTTTTCTTTTGCATATTTGCAAAGGATTAAATATGAAAATTTGTATGAAAAATCATTTTATGACCTTGTCATTTGTTTCTGTAACCCTTTCTACGTGGATTACAGATATCCATGTATTATTTTGACATCTATAAACCATAGGTTGCACATGTGGAGGAGTTTGATGAGTCTTTCTCCACATTTTCCTGTCCTTTGATGTTATGTATTTGTGTTAATAATTTTTCCTCATTTCAGGTGATGCTATTCATTCATGACTCACTTGCTCTACCCTGTGGTCAGCTGTTGCTAAAACACTCTACTCTCTCTTACCATTTCTGATTTATTTTTACGCCCATGCTTCACTTTTGAGTTTAGAATGCTGTACCGATCATGCATGCAGATATTTAGCCGTTTTGAGCACTGCTCCACACACTCCTGTGCTAAGTAATAAAATGCAATAACTCATACATCCGTAGAAATTCAGTGATTGGTTTTATTTGGTTGTACTGTCGGTTCAAAACCAAATTTTAGGCTTTGGTACGATACCACCTCTTATACTAAAGTATTGATACTAAATCAGACTGTGATAGATTTACATATTTGCATAATGTGAACATTAATAATTGAAAACCAATAATAATTGAAATGTCTACATAATATGCCATTTAGCTGGGATAGAAGTATTTTGAAATGGGATAAAAGGACACATCGCATTTAACTTTGTTTTTTGTTTCCTGTCTGAATAGACAAACTGTGCTGGAAAGCCGTACATAAACAAAAATTGTGATATATTGGTATCATACCATTGTAAATCAGTGGTACGGTTTTAAACCATTTTATTTTTTGTTTCCAGTATATTGTGCAACCCTTTTTGGTAGAATAATCCCTTTGCAAATGCCCAAATATGATTGCATACATTAAATTTTGTGTGGTACAGTAATGTTTCTCTCTTCTCCCCACATCTTTTTTTTCTTCTCTCGATCTTCTGCTCTCAGCCGGTGCGTCTGACCCCTCAGAGGGAGTTTATTAAGTCTCTGATGGGGATTGGGAAGAGACTGGCCACTCTGCCCACTAAAGAACAGAAGACCCAGAGGCTCATCTCAGAGCTGTCCCTTCTTAACCACAAGCTGCCTGCCCGGGTCTGGTTGCCCACTGCTGCCTTTGACCACCACGTGGTGCGTGTGCCCCACACGCAGGCTGTCGTGCTCAACTCAAAGGATAAGGTGAGGTTGTGCTCAGATCAATGCGGATATGAATCCAGACTTTTTAAATGGAAGAAATATTGAGTTTCTTTGTTTTGTTCTTTTGGCTTTTGAAAGACACTTTCTTTCCTAATTCCAGTGCTAACTGCCTTTTTGTGCTTCTTCAGGCACCTTACTTAATCTATGTAGAAGTTCTGGAATGTGAGAACTTTGAGACGTCGAGTGTGCCCGTGAGGATCCCGGAAACACGGATCCGCAGCACGCGATCCGTAGAGAATCTTCCGGATTGTGGCATCACCCCCGACCAGCGTGCCAGCAGCTTCTCCACGGTTCCCAATTACGATAATGATGATGAGGCATGGTCTGTAGATGACATTGGAGAGTTGCAAGTGGAGGTACTCGGAAAGTGCGACTATCAAACATCCTTTACAAATTTGTGGTTGTCTTGATCCTTAGAGAGCTGACCTGTTTTTTTTTTCTTAAGCTTCCAGAGATCCACACCAACAGTTGTGACAACATCTCACAGTTCTCAGTAGATAGCATCACCAGCCAGGAGAGCAAGGAACCTATTTTTATTGCTGCTGGAGATATCAGGTACACTTGGAGCTGGTGTATGTCAATTCACACTGCTCCGACAGAGGCAATAGACAGTTTGTCCGGTTTTGGCGGATTATTGTGTTACCCTTGTTGGCATCTGTCAGAGCTTGTTTTTGTCTATTGAATAAGGGTCGAAATCGATCGAAATTAATTCACAATCTCGAACTTCGAATAAAAAAATAGAATCTCGATGCTGCCACCCCCCCATGTTACGTCCGGTCGGCGTGCCAAGCGGAAAAAAACATGTGTGTTGAAGTGCTACAGCCACTCAAAAGATAGCATGGCAACTGCAGATGCAGGAGACCCATCGACAGGACTTGAACCCCCTCCTCTTTCATTGAAGTCGCAGGTGTGGACGTTTTTTGGATTTCCAGTGAGTTATGTTGACAACGTTCGCGCTTCAAAAAAGCCAGTTTGCAGACATCCCAAGTCTCGCGGAAGTTCCGGGAGTCTCCCGCATATTGATAGCGGCTCCCTGATGCACGCAAATTAGTTAAAATCTCCCGGAATCTAGAGTGAGCGAGCAAGAGCGCGCATGCGAGACAGAAAAAAACTGTGCTCCAAACCGTATAGCGCGCGCACGGCAGAGAGGGAGAGAGCGAGAGACCTTGCGTGTGTGCCTCATGAAGCGCATGTAAGACAGAGAGCATCCTGATTGGCCGGTTTCGGCTTTAAAAAAAGTAAATGTAAAAATCGAGAATCGAATCGAACCGTGACCTTAGAATCGAAAATTTAATCGAATCGAGGATTTGGAGAATCGTGACACCCCTACTATTGAACGTGTTGAATAGGTGTTTATCGGTGTTATCTGTCGATGTTGGTTTGTTGGTGCAGTGTGAATTCGCATTAAGAGAGACAAATTCAAATTTAACTGAAATGTTTTGGTTAATTCAGACGACGCCTATCCGAGCAACTCGCCCACACCCCCACCACATTTAGGAAGGACCCAGAGGATCCCTCAGCTGTAGCCTTAAAGGAACCGTGGGAGGAGAAAGTGAGGTATGTGTACAACATTTTCCATCAGGGTAGATTGTTTTCTTCATTTGTTGAGTCTGAATTTGTGTTTCCTGTGCTGTTGAATAGACGGATCAGGGAGGGCTCCCCCTATGGCCACCTGCCCAACTGGCGTCTACTTTCTGTTATTGTTAAATGTGGCGATGACCTGAGACAAGAGCTTCTCGCCTATCAAGTTCTGAAACAACTGCAGGTTGCTATCATCATATTTTTTCTTTCAAAATGGGGTTAGATCTAGGGATGCACAATATATTTGTATCATATTGGTTATTGGCCAATATTGTTTATGTATTTGTGCTTGCTCATTTCTCCTATTTGTACATTTAAAATACATTTTCATTAGAATTGAATGATGCCTAAATTCACTTACCACTAATGTTATGATGCCTAAATTCATGTAGCATTTAAAATGATTTATTTTAGTTTAGTGTTTTTAATTTTAATTTAAACAAAATTGGTTTGTAGCCAAAGCCATTTTCAAAAAGGAGCTATATATATATATATATATTGTATTATTAATATATATATTAATGCGATTAATGTAAACTACTGGTTTGTTTGTTTGTTTTCTTATAGATTCTTATGCTTACCAAAGCAGCATTTATTTGATAAAAAATACAGTATGATTCCAGTAAAATAGGAATATTGTGAAATACTATTACAATTTAATATAACTGTTTTATAAACCGTTATGAGTAGTATAAATTAGTAAAAATTGAGTGTATAAAGTTAATAAAATGTATTTATTCCTGTGATGGCAAAGCTGAATTTTCAGCAAACATCATTCAGACATCATGTCACATGATCCTTCAGAAATCATTCTAATATGCACATTTTGTGCTCAAGAAACATTTTCTTATTAAGCAGCACAACATTTTCTAAAATTGATATTATTTTAGTGGGAACTGATAAAATGATAAAAACTGATTTTTTTATGAATATAAAGTTCAAAAGAACAGCATTTATTTGGGGTAGAAATCTTTTGTAACTTTGTAAATGTCTTTACTGACACTGAAGATCAATTTAATGCCTCCTTGCTGAATAAAAGTGATAGTTTGCTGAGGCAGTGTTGCTATACGGAATCTTCTCACCATTTTTGTGGTCTTCCAGATTATTTGGGAACAAGAACGGGTTCCCTTGTGGATCAAGCCCTACAAGATCCTGGTCATCTCTTCAGACAGTGGCATGATTGAGCCAGTGGTCAACGCTGTGTCCATTCACCAGGTGAAGAAACAGAGTCAGCTTTTATTGCTCGACTACTTCCGACAAGAGCACGGCAACTACACTACAGAGGAATTTCTAACTGCTCAGCGTAACTTTGTTCAGAGCTGCGCTGGCTACTGTCTCATCTGCTATCTGCTGCAGGTCAAGGACAGGTGAGAGACACTGTGAATGGTAAAATCATTGCTGAATCATGTTGATAAATAATGCTAAATAATGTAGATAAGTTGTAACCACTCATGTTTTTCAGGCACAATGGAAATATCTTGCTGGACTCGGAGGGCCACATCATTCACATCGACTTTGGCTTCATCCTTTCCAGCTCTCCACGAAACCTAGGCTTCGAGACGTCTGCTTTCAAACTAACCAGTGAATTTGTTGATGTAAGTAGCTATGTTTATATAGTATATAGTTATCATTGGTCAGTCCCTCCAGAAAAACGTGATTATGCGATCGCATGATTTAGTGCATAATCAGCCAAAGTTATATTATGTTATTATATATATGCGGGGGCCGCATTTTTTCAAATACGCTGCACTTTCGCCGCATAAATTGCCGATTTCCGTGCAAAATATGCGGGGTTTGCATGATTTCATAATCCTCGCATTTTTGTTGCAAAAAAGTCACATATATCTTAGCAGAAAGTTGAAAAATGTTGCGTTTGCTTCACACAAGAGCAGCCATTTCCCCCTGTTTCCATGGGAACGTTATGAAGTGACGCAATTACGCGACGGGATAGCTCTTAGCTGAAGTTATTGCAGAGGCCAGACAGACTCACAGAGGCGATTGGCATCTCACAACTCGCTCTTTATTCCCAAATCGAACTCGTATAACTGTCTGTCACACGTTCTACCGTCACATCGTTACTTAATAAAAAAAATAAGATAAAAGATGTAGCATCAAACAGAAATTACCCGCCCGCACACATGGGGTGTTGGAGGCGCACATAACACTGCAGACAGTTCAACAGGGAGCGCGCAGCTCTTAAAGGGGCCACACCTTATTTACACTCGTTACAGTCTGAAATAAAACAAGATGAGAAATTAAATATTCCCAGCACTTTCTATGATGTAGTATGCTTTCTTATCAAAGGAAGTAATAAGAAATGACTCTTTACATTAAGGTAGTAACCTAGTGAGAACAGGGTGTTGGGGGAATCACTTTTTTTCTCTTTTTCATCAAACCGCAGTTTTTGCAAGTTCCCGCAATTTCATTGCATAAAATTGCATAAATATCCCGCATATTCCATCGCATTTTTAAAGAAAACGGGCCGCATAATCAAGGATTTTTGCCCGCAACAATCACAAAAAAACTATTTTCTGGAAGGACTGATTGGTGGAGTACTCTTGTCATAATTTTGGAGAAGGATGATGACTGTGCTCTAGGTTTTTTATGGCTATATGGCTAAGTTTGCATGATAAATCAAATTAGTACCATATTGGCTGTCTTTTAGAAGTGTAACAATTCACTCGTTTTCAAGATGCATCTATAATATCATTCCATCAACTATCATTCCATATTTAAAAATTTCTAAACCACAATTTACTTGCTTGCACAAATTATTGAAGACATAGTGTTGCTTCATTTGCGCCCTTACAGCTCTCCATCACTTGATCGTGCTCTCTTAGGGCTGTCGCGGTGAAGCAATTTCTCTTGCGGTGATTTTGAATGGGTCAATATCGCATGTTTATTTTTTATTGATTTTGCTATATACATAAGTGTTACAATGTGGTCAACAGGCAAAAAGACGAAACAGGAACTAAAGGAAGCAGAACAAAAAAGGAAACGGAACACAAGGAACACTATTGTTATATGTATAACAGTTAGCTCCGATTCTTGAATCTGACTGGAAGAGAGGCTTTCTAAGACTGCGATATTTCACCAGTAACAGCAGCACTGCTTGTTTCTCCACGTTCTAGACAGGCTGTCAGTCAGTGCAGGTTACATTGTTACGCCACTAGGTGGCGACAAGGGACTGTCTTTGAGTGAGCCATTAAACTGTTCATTCAACTAACGTAAAAAACGCTGATTTATTCATTATTGAAACAATTATTTTTAACTTGAAGCTGATGCTTCACTTCCTAGGCCACATACAAACTGCAGCTAAATTCGGTTGTCAAATCATATTTTAGTGCTTAAGCTAGTAATCTATGGGAGTGACAACCGCATTCTACATTCAAATTAACCCCCCCGAAAAATGCAGGTAGTGACAACCGCATTTACAAAACTTCTATGCAGTGTGTACAGAACCGAACAGAACAACTAGTTATTAATGACATACGATGAGAGATGACACATTAAAATATGTATTTTAATGTGCATCAGAGAGTTGTCTCGTCTGTATGTGAATTTTTTTTTTAGCAAACAAGCCCATAAAAAACTAAATAAATGGACATGCTTTATGCTGAAAATAAATATGAAATACCTGCTCACTTAAATAATTTCATAAACTCGATCGCTGTATAAGTAACAACCCCAAAACACTTATAATAAATGGACATGGCAACACTGCAATAGCGCGCTCTGTGAAGCAGCCTTACAAACGTAAAACAAAACTCCTCCATCGACTGAATTGCTGTACATAAGGAGTAGTTTGTCACTGTAATATTTCTTTGGTCAAATATTGGATACCACCAGAACGTTGCTATAGTTACCACGGTGTCAATTATCACAGTTTCGGGACTGAGTCGTGTTCCGTACACACATGGACTCACTCCCGCATTTAAATGCTGTTGCCACTCCTGAAACTTTACAGTGTGTACGTGGCCATAGAGACCATAGATCTGTTGCATGAAGCTAGTTGAACAAACTCTTGAGTTTCAGAGTAGATTTAGAGTTGACAAATCCATATAAATCCAACCTGGTTTAGATCAGGTTCACCGGGCTCACAACGCTCGGTATAAACGTTCTCTGTCAACTCAGGTTTAAAGGTGCAATAGGTAATTATCTACAGAAACATTTTTTGTTATGCTGGTTGAAAGTTTCCTCATATCCTGATAGCAATCACTATGTTAAGTGGTCTAAATGTATTTTTATAAATTTATATAATTTGTAGATGGGGTAGGACAATAAAATGTTTTGGTCCGAATGAAATGATACCATGTGTTCCCTGTCAGTCAACGTGTACAATACAGTGCATTCTTTCCTTTGTCAACAGGTCTGAACTGAATTTCACAATCGCATACTTTTGTATGCAAGCAAGCACTTCAGTTTCTCCCCTCACTGTACTGTAACGTTTTCTCACCAGTGAATGACACATGATAACTTTAGGCTTGTTCGACTTGAACCGGCGCTGCACAGACCGATCGGTTTATGACATCAAAGTACCGCAAGAGTGATTCAAAAGCATACGAGCCGTCTGCTCTCTAATCGCTCTCACGGTACTTTGATGTCATTCACCGATCGGTCTGTGCAGCGCGGGTTCAAGTCGAACAAGTCTACTGTCTTTGGTCATCTCGCTTCCGTTCATGTGTTTTGGAGGAGACGTGGCTTTGGACAGCGATTTGCATGGAGGGTAGGATCGTATGCTTTCAATGCTAGCAGGCAAAGTTATCATTTCCCAGATTACCTATTGCACCTTAACCCAGAGTTTGCTATTAACTCTGAAGCACGTGCACCTGAAATTGTGTCATGTGCAGCGAACAGCCAATCACACGGAACATTTAGAGCGTCAGTTTGACTAGAGAGTCGCGCAATTCACTTCTCTGCTGAAGATTAAGAGATCATTATGAAAAATATCATGAAATTAAATGAATTTACAAGGCAGGAATAAACACTGCTGCTGTAGTCAAAGTTTAAGAAGGCAGCTGAAGGAAAATATCTGACTATATCAATGCAAGTGAATCAAACAAATAGGCCTTAGTTTCAAAAAGAGCTTAAAAGAATACACATAAGTTTAATCGAAGCATTTATAAAATATATATTTATTTAAAAGCAAATGCTAATATTAATTGTAAATTAATATATTAGTTATAATTATATTATGATATATTATAACTAATATATAATATTAAATGAATTATACAGTTACAATTCATATAATATAAATTAGCAGCAAAAGATGGACACTTTTGTCTCAAATTCTTTCACTCTAAACTGCTCTAAACAGATACATGTCACTTTACTCATAGCCGATTGGTCCAGTTTTGGTCTGTGATCTCTAACCCAGAATAAAACCTGCTCCGGAGCAGGTCAGCCATGTAGCGTAAATTACCATTGCAATGAAACCCGTTAAAAACCAATCCACCTTCTTGAGCCCGAAAAACCAGAGTTTGTTCAAGTTAATCTTAAACTTACCTGTGTAGCAACTGAAACCGGCTTCATGCAACAGGCCACATGGCATTGATGGTAATCACACGCGCTCATTTGTTCTCTCTCTCAGTCGCTGTCTGTTAGGCTTGTTTAGAGCAAATCACAATGGTACACACTCTTACGTAAACAAGTGACATTCTCCACTCTTGTTATCATTATTTATCAATCAATACACATGCATGAAGTGCAAAACAAGAAGGGCATAGCCCTATGCTTATTCATTAAAATTTGTATATCTGTGCATCTCTTGTTTTAGGTAATGGGAGGTCTGGATGGAGACATGTTCAACTATTACAAGATGCTTATGCTCCAAGGCCTCATCGCTGCACGCAAGCACATGGAGAAGGTCATCCAGATTGTAGAAATCATGCAGCAAGGTACTGTTAGTCTGAAGCTTCAGGGAATGGAGCATTTTTTCCTTTCTTTAAGCATCCGAGGACACTTTATCGTTCAGCTTTTGTTACAGAACTGTTTGTATGTTCTGCAGGTTCTCAGCTTCCCTGCTTCCACGGCTCCAGCACCATCCGTAACCTGAAGGAGCGTTTCCACATGAACCTGACGGAGGAGCAGCTGCAGGTGTTGGTGGAGCAGATGGTGGACGCCTCCATGCGTTCCATTACTACCAAGCTCTACGACGGCTTCCAGTATCTCACCAATGGCATCATGTGAGCGGCGAGCGGGGTGGATACAGACTAGAGAGCTAAAACTGGAAAAAAAGGCTGCACCACTTTAAAAACCACTCCTAATGCCCGCTTCCCATAACCACCCCTGTGTTTCTGCACCCTTCAGACTGATTATCTTTAAAGATGGACTTTTTTGTTAGTTTTTTTTATCCTGACTGAAGAGGTCTTGAGCTGTGAAGTAACCTTGTCATCTTTTTTTCAACAGTCTTTCCCTTTGTTTAAACCCTTCCTTTTTGTCCTGTCATCTTGCAGTACTCTGGATGCCCAGAGTTACATTTTATCCAGCTTTCCAGTGCCTCATTTAAACACTAAGCTGCTGTGACGTCTGGTTTTACTCACCTGTGTACTGACTGACTTCAACACTCAATATCATCATCATCAGATTTTTTTGTTGCATTACCATTTTTGATGTATACTTTGAATGAATAACATTCAAAATGTCAACATACACACATACAATGGGATGGGAAACAGGAGAATGTTGTATCTACGCCTGTAAATTGCATTGTGAATTGGGGGAATCAGGTGGTGAACATTGCTGCATTGTTCAGCTTTGTGAAGTCAGTGTTACATTAACTGTTTAAGAGATCTTCAGCTCAGTGCCGCACAAAGAGCCGCTAAGCCATGAAACATTTGCTTAAAGGGCTCTCATTTGATCCTGAGGAGCGCTTTGCCCAGAATCGGGTTAATGAAGCTTTTTAATTCAATATGGATTTGTTAAACATCAAAACACCAAAGACACAGACCAGTGGCTTTGCCAATCATATGAGAGTATTAAACTTTGATTGACACAAAAGCTATTATAAAATGATTAGGACTTAATTAAAATATCCTGGTTCGTTTTTCTAGGTCAAAATAAATGTATAAAGAAACTATTTTGAGTTTCCAAAAGTCTGGACTGAAATATGGTGGACTGAGATATGAACACTATTTATTGCCCTTTTAGAAATATCTCATATACTTACATGACATGTATGAAATAACACTCTCTCAACATGTTCTCTGCATTTCATTTTGTTTGGCACAAGTTACAATGCAAGCTAGTTTGTACAGCTAACCTGAATTTATAATGTGCATGCTTGCCGCTCACCTCATTCTGAGGTGGGCAGCCATGTTTAAATGTGTGACTAAGCCACTGGAGTTTTTTTTTAATGGAGAGAAGTTTAGATCTGTTGCACAGGAGAAATGGAAAGGGCTATAAAAAATTGAGAGAAATCAACACATTAATTATTTGTTTTTATTTCCTACACATGTACAGGTACAAAATTCCCTGCGTAAAATTTCTAGGTTTTTTTTTTAAAAACATTTTTATTATTATTGTTCTTTAATTTCGTAGAATTTGGGGCGTGTGTTGAGCCTCGTCTTCTTTCCCTGTGACATCAGTGCTTCTCTTAATAGTTTTAATTCATCCTTTCAGCAGAAGCCACAGTTTCCTTTCATTTGTTTGCCTGTGCGAGGGCAATTTAGACGATGTATATGTTTTCAACAGCTTATCTTTTCTCTTTACTATTTTATACTTCTATTGTTTCAACGTCAAACTTTCCTTTGAAACTTGTAAAACGGACCAGCTATTAAGATCATGTGAATAACCATCCTTGTGAATGTTCCTTTGTATAATAAATTAAATGTTCCCGTTACACAAATTGTATATTTTCAAAAAGTCTTTTGGGACCCAGTAATTGATATTTCTTTTTAATTATTTATTGGTCATTGACACAATTTTAAATTCTAGTGTAGTGTATTAGTCCAGTCATTTTATGAAAAAAGGTTGAACAAATAGCAACAGAAGCAAATTCAACTGATTTTGTATCCTCAATATGTCCTGAGTAAGGAAAAAAAAGCCCAGAAGAATCCCATTAGGGGAAAGTTTCGAAAAAGACCCAAATATAGCCTATTCATTCGCCTATGCATTCTCTTTCTCACGTGAATAGGGTAAAAATTTTAACCTTTAAATATCATGATGAAAATTACTGAGTCGATTACTTGCATCAAGACAAACAAAAAATGTATTACAAGTTTTTTTAAATTGTTTGTTAACATGGACAAACGGTGCATAATCTAATTACATATGTGCCAATTTGCATAAATACCACAACAAATCTAAACATTGAGTATAGCAGATGAAAATGTCTTGTTGAATCTTGTTGACATATAACAGTAAAAAACTTAATGTTAAGGTCTGAATGGAACCCATTTAGGCTACCCATGAACATTAATACATAGAGGCAGGAAGAAGTACTTTAGAAACCAGCCTTTATTAATTATTATTAATTGGGGTTTGGGGCTGGGTCAGTGGGACTGTTTCTGGGGGATAAATCTGAGGGAAGAACAGGAGATATGGGTAAGGACTCGGAGAATGCAGAAGACAAAAGGTAGGTCAAATAAAAAGTGTCTGGATCAAAAAATCTAGTTACGTACACAATGCACTCAATGCCCAAACCCCATCTAATAATAATTAATAAAGGCTGGTTTCTAAAGTACTTCTTCCTGCCTCTATGTATTAATGTTCATGGGTAGCCAAATGTGTTCCATTCAGACCTTAACATTAAGTCTTTTACTGTTATATGTCAACAAGATTCAACAAGACATTTTCACCTGCTATACTCAATGTTTAGATTTGTTGTGGTATTTATGCAAATTACCACATATGTAATTAGATTATGCACCGTTTGTCCATGTTAACAAACAATTAAAAAAAACTTGTAATGCATTTTTTGTTTGTCTTGATGTGAGTAATCAACTCAGTAATTTTCATGGTGATATTTAAAGGTTAAAATATTTACCCTATTCAGTTTGACCCCCATTTTGGCTTAAAATGACTGGACTATATGTCTAGGTGGATCCTTTACAAAAAATTATTTTATAAAGATAAAAAAGTAACAGATAATGTTAAGTAAAATAATACAATAGCCAAAATTGGAGTGATTTTGGTGGAAACTATGGTTAACTGAAAAGCTTTTAAGGGGTTTGTAAAACGAGGAATAAATTAAAAACATGTCTGATGTGTTTCAGCAGGTTAAAGGATACTCAGGAGCTTACCTTTTTATAAATAACTTTTTGAAAGTGTTGTGAGCCACTAAAATCGTTTCACCTCACTAGCTACATTCCTGGGCCAGAGGCTCATTTTCCTGTGCTTGTAGTGTGCTGTGATTACCTGTGGCGCAGGTAAATCCGTTCAGGATCGTGGGGTGGCGCCGTTATGAGTGAGTATCTGCGATTCCTTCCGCAACCGAGAGAAGGAAAAACTCCGATTACCTGTCTACACTTGCCGCTGCATGGACAACACCCGTGGAACCGATTATTTAATCGTTTTACAGTGTTTCCGATACATGAAACAATATATCCAGAGTAGTTTACGCTTTTGTATATAATTAAGAAATTGTATCGGAGGTTATAGATGGAATATCAAATGGACGACTAGTTAAATCCTGGAGTTTCACCTGAAGCTTGCAAGAAGTTCCTCGAGGAGTCCAACACAGGACTGGAAGTTTATCAAGGGTGTGATACAGGAAGTAGGCAACCTTTAATTCATCATGGTAAGTGCTTTTTAAAAACTTGAAATTTCTTATTAAAATTAAGAGTTAGTCAGTTTAGAGCTGTAGCTGGAAATGTTGAGTTAATAAATGAAGAGCTGCCGCTGGCTCTAATCTTGTTCACAAAGTTGTGATTGTTCGATAAGGGCTACTACTACAACATAGAAGTTGCATTTTAATTGTCGATTAAACAAATTATTATTTATGAAGATTCATAAGAGTTTAAGACATTTGCGCTATTATTTTTCCTGTCAGAGTGAATCCCAATTCGATGGCCTAAAGAAATGGTCCAGGAACAACTTTTGAAAAACATAGGATATTAGGTGGAAAATTTTTTGCTCGTCAAACGCTCTATCAAACTCGATTTTGGAACATTACATAAAGAAGAAATCTGTTAAGAAAATCTAAAGCACAATAACTTAATAAAATCCTAGGATTCATGGGAGGGAAGGAAAGGAAATCTGTCCAATTTATACAATTCTATTGATGAAAATGCTAGTGGGGAGTGGGGGTGGGTCATATAAATAACTTAAGAGTCATCAGTTCAAAATCAATTCAAGCTTGAAAATAAAACATTTGTGGAATTTTATTTTTCTATTCGGATTTTGGAGGGGAGCTAAAATATTCTCAGATTTACTGTTTTTGATTTATGAAAGGAAGAGATACTCTTGTTATATTTATCACATATTTTAATTGTCACACTTAACTTAAGTCACCTAACTAAGCTTTTGCCTAAAGTTTATTGCTTGGGGATTAGTAGAAATATGGCTTATGTTTCTTTGTTTTGTTGTAGACCAGGACCATATGCCTGACTTAAAGGGGACATATCATGCTTTTAAATCATTCCTTTTTACATATAAATCATACATTTGTGGTCTATATAAAGTGGAACTGCAATCCTTGGGTCTGAATTCCTCATTATTATAGCTCCACAGGCCCCTTTTCTACCCCTTTTCTGATGTGCGTCTGAGCAACTCGTTTTGGTGCGGTCTCTTTAAATGCAAATGAGACACTTCATAGTTAACCCAAAAATGAAAATTCTGTCATCATTTACTCACCCTCAAGTTGTTCCAAACCTGTATGAGTTTCTTTGTTCTGTCGAACATAAAAGAAGATATTTTAATGTTGGTAACCAAACAGTTGACGGTAGCCATTGACTTCCATAAAATTTTATAGAATATAGAATATTTTAATGCTTGTGAATCTAACAGGAGCTCAAAGACTCAGTGGTAGTTTTGTTTTTGTCATAGTCCAGTCTTGTCAAAGTGTCAGAGGCTTAAACATTTAAAATGTCTTATGAAAGCACTCATAACAGAAAGTATTTTAGAAATGTAATTTCCTCCTATGTGTATGGTTACCATGGGCTCTCAGTTAATCAGTATATTCTTACACTTATTAACTCTTTAATTAACTTGTTAACTTATTAATTCTGCTGAACACCAGCCTGTCTGTCTAATGCAGTGCCGGCAAATGTTTAAAGTTGTAAGATGCATTTGAAGCTTTATTTACCCAACAGTGTGTCAGCATTTGATCCCAGGTGGCCATAGAGATGTTTGAATAAATAACCTGTCCTCTTTTTCTCTTTCACAGGGGAGCAAAGAGAAATATCACTGGCAGACCCAGAATGTGAAGGTCAGTGGTGTGGACGACATGGTCCTCCTCTCCAAGATCAGTGAAGAAGCCATCACAGATAACCTCAAGAAAAGATACATGGATGACTACATTTTTGTATCCTTATGTCTATAACGTACAATAATTATTTGGTTATTTTGTCCGGCATACTTGCATATACACTACCTTTCTAAAGTTCAGTAAGGATTTTTTTCTTTTTTTTTTGTGAAAGAAATAAATGTTTTTATTCAGCAGTGATGCATCACATTGATAAAGTAACAATAAAGACATGAATAATGTTACAAAAGATTTCTATTATAAATAAATTCTGTTATTTTGAACTTTATATTCATCAAATAATAATTTGTTTCCACAAAAATATGAATCATCGCCTTTTTTCAACTTTGATAATTTAATTAGAAATGTTACACCAAATCAGCATATTAGAATGACGTTTGAAGACTGGAGTAATGGCTGCTGAAAATTCAGCTTTGCAATCAAAGAATAATTTAAATGTAAAAATATATTAAACCATAAAACTAATATTTTAAATTGTAATAATACTTCACAATATTTTACTGTATTTTTGATCAAATAAATGCAGCCTTATTAGTATAATACTTTATTTACGGAGTCAGGTATATCATATCTTAATTAGGGCTGTCAAAAGATTAATCGCATCCAAAATAAAAGTTTGTGTTTACATAATATATGTGTGTGCACTTTGTATAATTATTTTGTATATATAAATACATACACATGCATGTATACATTTAAGATTTTTTTTTATTTATATATAAAATATTTATATATAATATAAATTATATATAAATATATACAGTATATTCATGCAAATATTTCTTAAATATATACATGCATGTGTGTGTATTTATATATATACCAAATAATTATACACAGTGTACACACACATATTATGTAAACACAAACTTTTATTTTGGATGCGATTAATCTTTTGACAGCCCTAATCTTAATATTACAGAGATTTGGGGTGTGCTAAATTGTCTTACACCAAAAAGTGAACACCTAGCAACCATGCAGAACACCCTAGCAACTGCATAGCAACACCCTGCCAACTGCCCACAGTACCCTAACGTTGTGGTGCCGAGTTTTGCATTGGCAAGCACCACTTATATTTTCCTAAGAAAATGTAAATATCAGTGTTATTTTAGTATCATATATATACTATTAATTTTTATATTTTCAGTTTTCATTTAAATTTTATTTTTAGTAATTTAGTTGTTTGTCATTTTTATAAGTTTCAGGTTTTTTTTAAATGTCTAAATTTGTATTTCTGTTTTTGGTGTTTTAGTATTTTTAATACGTTTTATAATAATATTTACTTTTTTTACATTTTATTTCAGTTAACATTTATTTTATTTCAAGCAACAAAAACGTTTTTTTTTTATGGTTTTAGTTTTTGCTTTGGTTAACTATAATAGCCCTAGTAAATATCTGGTTAGTTATTGTTCTTGAATTTAGTCTTATGTCAATACTGCTTCTAGTGATCGACGGGTGATCATCTTTTTTTTTCCCAACCTACCAGCTTTTGTTTTTGCCATAACCACAACTCCTCAGACATACATTGGTCCTGTGCTGATATCAGTGAACCCCTTTAAACAGCTGCCATATTTCACAGACCGTGAGATTGAACTGTATCAGGGAGCCGTAAGTACAGCACACCTAAATACATGAATACAAAATGGAATTAAAGTTCAGGTGAATAATCATTCCTGCAGGATAAGACATTTAAACATGGCCAGACGGAGCAGAGCAATGCCATTGCATGTCCAGTCTTGCCATTGTGCTTGCAGAGACTGCCTACGGATCTGTATTTCTTAACATCTTCCCCTGAATGGCCAAATCATAGAAACCTCATATGCAAATCAGAAGGTGTTACTGGTTACGGAATAATGTCACTGCCTCAATTTCATGCAAATGTGACTTTTAATTTTCCAAGAAAGCTGTATTAAACTGCACATGTATTCTGTCATTCCCAGGCACAGTATGAGAATCCCCCCCACATCTACGCTCTTGCCGACAATGTGTACCGCAACATGATGATTGACTCAGAGAACCAGTGTGTCATTATCAGGTCAGGGATCAAGGATCTGACGCCCTCACCATGAGGCGCATTTAAAGTATTTGTGTGGCATCAAATGTTTGCATTATATGTGATCTAAATGTGTCTGTGATACAGCGGAGAGAGTGGAGCAGGAAAGACAGTGGCAGCCAAGTACATTATGAGCTACATCTCGAAAGTCTCAGGAGGTGGGCCTAAAGTTCAGGTGAGTTTATTATCTGCTAGATCAGGGTTTCCCAAACTGGGAGAAACCTCATCAAAAAAAACATGAACATGTAAATGTGTTGCTAAATTAACTTAAAACCTCAGGGAGGTACTTCAAATAAGTATTTTTGGTCAAACAGGTTTGGCTGACAAAAAAGTTTGTGAATCTCTGGGCTAGATGGCCATTTGCTTAAAAAAAAAAACAGATTGAACTCAACCCAAAATCTATGTGAACTCATGGGTGTGGTTGTTTCTTTTGTTAATATTGCCCTCATTTTGTGCTCATTGTATGTGAAATGTTGCCCCCTTGAAGTCACCCAGACTGTTATCTGAGATCAGAAACAGTGATCTCTTTGTTCCTCTGTGACATTGAACAGATCGATACCAGATCTGACTAAGTATATGGAACGAATCAGGAACTATAAAGTTATAATTTAAACTCCTTTTCATTTTTAAAAAAAATCAACAGTGTTTAGTGCATATCATACATGGCATACTTTAACTGTCTGTGACGTCATGCGGTTTCCTCTTTCCTCGTTTAGCATGTTAAAGACATCATTCTCCAGTCTAACCCCCTCCTGGAGGCATTTGGGAATGCCAAAACAGTCCGCAACAACAACTCCAGTCGCTTTGTAAGTCTTGCTGCAATGATTAGTATCTATCTATCTATCTTCACTCAGACTATATATATATACACGTGCATGTATATGTGTGTGTGTATATATATATATATATATATATATATATATATATATATATATATATATATATATATATATATATATATATATATATATAATTTTGTGTATATATTGTGTGTATAATTTTATATACAGTAAAATATAAATCTAATTTTAAAAGTACATATAATTATTTTTAATTATATTCAATATATACAATTATGCAAATTATAAAATAGAAGGAGCATATTAGCCTCTCTGCTGTTCAGTCTCTTGAATCGGTGTGCTGTCGAGTTTTAAGAATGTCATTTGGAGCATGCTGGTTCTCAACATGTCATAGCTTGGTTGCAGGAGTGCAGTTTGTGTGTGTGTAGACTGTGAAGTTGTAGTTCAGTAGGCTTTACTGTTCATTTCCTTTTCTGCAGTGGTACTGTATGTCATAATGTCAGTGCACACGCTTTGAGTTCACTGCATGATATGCTTATTTCATACCTCAGGGAAAATACTTTGAAATACAGTTCAGCCGAGGAGGAGAACCTGATGGTGGAAAAATCTCCAACTTCCTCCTGGAAAAATCCAGAGTAGTGTCTCAAAACCATGGGGAAAGGAATTTCCATATATACTACCAGGTAAAGCTATGAACTCATTGAAACACGTCTAAGAAAAGGTCATTGCAGGGAATGTGTAATGCAAGTTGGCTAACTGTTGTGTGTCATGTTAGGAGAGTATGATTTCAAGGCCAATTGTGGATTGTATTGTGTCATACTAGTAGCTTATGCTACTTAATCTGGGCGTATTGAAGATTAGAGTTTTTAAATTGCATAAAAGTCCTGTATGTTGTTGACTCCACTGGTTTATTTCCGATGTTTCCGTGTCAGCTCTTGCAAGGAGCCACCAAGGAGCAGAGAGAGAATTTAGGCGTCACAACCCCTGATTACTACTTCTATTTAAACCAGTCCAGCACCTACACCGTGGAGGAAGTCAATGACAAGAAGGAGTTTGAAGACACAATGGTGGGTGTAAAGCATTGTATCCTAATACAAATCATCTGGTTGTGTTCCTGCCATTCAAATTAAACAATCTAATAACAATAAATTATAAATATTACATTTTTAGGCTGCCATGTCTGTGGTCGGCCTGTCTTTGGATGCACAGGATACTGTGCTGCAGATTGTGGCGTCAATCCTCCATCTTGGAAACATCACTTTTAGAGAGGAGGGCAACTATGCTGTGGTGGAGAGTGAAGACTGTGAGTATATGCTTGCATTTATTCATTTCACTTGTCTGTGTATCTGATTCCATTTAGTACAAAAGAAGAATTTATTGTACATGGATACATATCTTGCCTAATCTAATGAATTCACTTTCACTCTGCTGCAGTCCTGGCATTCCCGTCGTACCTTTTGGGAATCAATCAGGATGGTCTAAAGAGCAAACTAACCAGTCGCATCATGGACAGCAAGTGGGGTGGCAAGACGGAGACTATTTCGGTCACCTTGAACACGGAGCAGGCCTCATTCACTCGTGACGCTCTATCTAAAGCACTGTATTCTAGGCTCTTTGACTACTTGGTTGATGTAAGTCAATCTGCTGGATTCAAATTACCACATTTTTTTGTGCTCCTATGTATGGTACATAATACTGTTTAAAAGTTTTTTTTTTTTTAACAAATTAATACTTTTATTCAGCAAGGAAGGCTGCATTTAATTGATATTGAAATAAAAAGTGACAGTTACAACATTAATAATGTTACAGTAGAATTCTATTTCTATTTTTTTTTTTACTTTCAATTGATCATAGAATACCGTAACAAAATACACCACAGTTTTCCATTAAATATTAAGCAGCACAATTATTTTCAACATTGATAAAAATAAGAAATATTTCATGAGCACCAAATCAGCAAATTAGAATTATTTCTGAACGATCATGTGACACTAAAGACTGGAGTAATGATGCTGAAAATACAGCTTTGCCATCAGAGGAATAAATTACATTTTAAAATAAATTAAAATAGAAAAGAGGTTTTATTTTTAATTGTAATATTTATCAGTATTACTGTTTTACTGTATGTTTGATCAAATAAATGCAGCCTTGGTAAATGTAAAAGACTTCTTTCAAAAACATTAATATATTATGCTGACCCCAAACTTTTCGGTAATGTATATGTCTCAAAAAGCAAAAGAAAATTAATTTAAATTAGTTTCTGCTTTCATACGCAGGTCATAAACAAGGCAATGCAGAAAGACCGTGAGGATTTAAACATTGGAGTTCTGGACATCTATGGCTTTGAAATCTTTCAGGTGAATTTAGTTGTTTTTTCTAAATGCATCTCTTTTTAAGTTAACTCATATTAATTTAAAATAACATCATGCATTTTCCTCTTCAGAAAAATGGATTTGAACAATTCTGCATTAACTTTGTGAATGAAAAACTGCAGCAGATTTTTATTGAACTCACACTAAAAGCGGAGCAGGTGAGAATAATGATTTCTAATAAGCCAATAGTAAAAGGCCCCTATGGAAGTGTTTGCTGATGTTTTCCCGCTATCTCTTTTGCAGGAAGAGTACGTGCAGGAGGGAATCAAATGGACCCCCATTGAGTACTTTAACAACAAAGTCGTATGTGATTTAATTGAGTCCAAAATGGTGAGTTTACACTTTCAGGGTTTTCTGCATCAAAATGGTTGTCATGCATAACACGCATTCGACTAATGGCATCTTATGGGCACCTTAATAACCCAGAATCCTCTTGGCATCATGAGCATCTTGGATGATGTGTGTGCCACCATGCATGCAAAAGGAGAAGGTGCAGACCAGACTCTGCTGCAAAAACTGCAGTCACAAATTGGCACCCATGAACATTTCAACAGCTGGAACAAAGGTTTCATTGTGCACCACTATGCAGGCAAGGTAAGAGACACTTTTCAAATGTTCAAATAGAGCTCTATAAATTGGTAAATGTCTATTTAGCAAACATCTTTAGTAAAATAAAGTTTCAAACTCAGGAATAAATGGTAAACATAATCAGGCTGTATAAAATGCATCTTTTTGATGGTTGGAAGTAGTGTGGTTTAGTGGCCTTTACGGGTCCTAAGATATGTACCCGACCAGAAATAACCCCAATCACTTCTTACCCTAACCCGACAGGCAAAATTTATTTTTTTAAAAAGACAAACCCGACCCGAGACAGACCCAATAAAATGAGATCAGTTGAGACCCGATGGCAATATGTAGATGAAATTCATTCTCCAGTATTTTATTTTAGTTATGTTGATAAGCCAAGATGCCTCATAATGTAGCCAATTCTTTGTGTATGTCAAAAATGTGGGAGAATTTTTTCTTTGCACAAATTGTTTGAGGAAAAACAAGAAACTAAACAGTTATGGTTTAATTATAGTTCATTTGATTTAGTTGATTAGTGTGGCATCAACTGCATTTAGAGTACATCATTCTTCCACTTGGGCGAGCAATTCCAAGTAGATAAAATGCTCACAAACTTTGTTGCATTTCAAATGACAAGGAAATCTACATTAAAGTTAATATTAATAAGCAAAACCCCTCACCTACTCTCTCGAATGGAGGGTTTAGTAATTTGCACATAGAAAGTAGGCATATTTTAAAATAATTTGTGTATTCTCGGGTCCATTAGGAATAGAATTGATTAAAAATTACTCAACACTAATAATACCAGACCCGTGTCCGAGGGACTCTCGGATCAGACCTCCGGTTTTTCGGAGAGAAGTGGACTCATGTAGAACTCTAGTGTGGCTACATCACTGCCCCCTGTGGATGCAGCGTGTGCATCTCATAGCTTTGACATTTTACTAATTAAATGTACTGATTGAATCTCTTATTTCAAATTTGTTTGTCTTGATGATTTCCATAAAACAACAATAATTTTTTTAAGTTCTTTGGCCCAGCACATTAACAGAGGACAAGCAGTTTGGAGAATGGATGGATTGAAATATAATTGAATATAGATGTGTTTTAGAGATTGCTTCCAGCAAGTAGAGTCACACTGATATTGATTCTCTTCTTGGTGAGAGTAATAAGAGCCCTTATTTCCAGGTGTCTTATGATGTGAGCGGCTTCTGTGAGAGGAACAGGGATGTGCTGTTCAATGACATCATCGAGCTCATGCAGAGCAGTGAGTTGTAAGTGGTTATTTGGCTTTTTTTAGCCCATGTCGGCTGAAGCTTTTTAAAAGCCCCTAATGCACTCGTGCACCGATGCAGAACATCTGCAGTTCAGCTGTAATTCTTTAATGAAATAAGAAGTCACATTAATAAATCATAAAATCAATATGATGTAGCATTTTTATGGAGGATGATGAGTTCATTTTGTGAGAGATATTCTGTGGTGTATTCTGCACTAGAGTCAGCTCTGGTTATGTCTTCCATGTGCTTGTAAAAAAGAGGTTTGAAATGGTTAATCCATTTTTCTGATCATCTCCATAGCGCCTTCATAAAAGATCTGTTCCCAGAGAACCTTGAGGCTGAGAAAAGGGGCCGTCCCACCACTGCAGGTTCAAAGATCAAGGTGAAATAACTGATTTACGAAATAAAGAAATGCACCCTTAACCTGAACTAGAAACATTCCTCCGATTTGATTTAAACCATGTATTATGTTTCAGTTCCTAACAAAGTTACTGGCCAACTTTACATGCAATTTACATCTGGCGAGTGTTTTGGGGCCTGTGTATACTTAGTCTTGTGCTATATATGAATGGGATATTATACTCAGAAATTTTTGTAATGCTATTGTTAATTTTCTGTCTGATTTTCTCTCTTCTCCCCTTACAGAAACAAGCAAATAATCTTGTCCAGACGTTAATGAAATGCACGCCTCACTATATTCGATGCATCAAGCCCAACGAGACAAAAAAGGCTCGCGACTGGGAGGAAAGCCGCGTCAAACACCAGGTGGAATATCTTGGACTGCGAGAGAACATCCGTGTGCGCAGGGCCGGCTACGCCTTCCGACGTGTCTTCAAGAAATTCCTGCATAGGTTAAATCACCACTTAATAATGCCTGTTAAGATGCCAAATGCTGTATATGGGAATTTTGATAAGTTGCACTTATAAAATGTAATGTATTATAGCTAACTATTCTATTATGTTTGCTCAGATATGCAATCTTGACCAAAGAAACATGGCCCCAGTGGCGTGGAGATGAGAAACAGGGTGTCCTACACCTTTTAAAATCTGTCAACATGGACTCTGACCAGTACCAGCTGGGCAAGACAAAAATCTTCATCAAGGCCCCAGAATCTGTATGTATTATTCCACGGTCACACTAGAATTTGAACGTGCAAAATTTCTACGGACACTGCAATGGTTGCAAAATGACATCAACACTCGGTGGCGCATTTTTTTAAAAATATTAAATTTAACAAGTGATACATCATAAATGTGCTCCACTTTACTGCAATCCTGCAAATTAAAATTTTCATTCTTTTAGTTCAGCTAAAATGTCACTCTGTTGCATATCAATCTGCTATTGGTCACATGTCTTCACGTGATACAAATTTACAGGGTTACAGTTTAACCAACTTGAAATTTGGAACACAGTTAAATGCAAAACTTCTTTGCTTGAGTGTGCGTTTCCTGTCTCCCACATTTGCATGCATATGAATGCAAGTCAATGGCACGAAAAGTGTAGTGTGACCACCCGTTTAGTTGGTAACTTGAAGGTATTAATGTAAACATATAATTTCACAGTTGTGATTTGATGTGATGTTTTCTGAAATGTTTTCAATAATCTAATTCATTAAATGAACATTTGAGGCCATGTTATCTTCCTGTGTTGCCATTGTTACAAATTTTTTACAGAGGTGGGTCTGGCAAACTCAGTTTGGCTCCTTAAATGCATTCCTCTGGCGTTGTGCAAAAGATTAAATGTAATTCAGTCATATTAGGTCAGTATTCTTCAGCTGTTGTTCAGATGGCTTCTCGTGTGGCTATTTTTCCAAAACATTGTTTACATAGAATAGACACTGTATGTTCACACACACTTCTCAAAGTTTTTTTTTTTTGGTCATTTCGTGGTTGTCTTTGCATTTTGTTGATGTTATGAAATCACAGTGATGACTATGAAAAATAAGTATGACATGTTGATCTACAGTTGTTCCTGCTGGAGGAAATGAGGGAAAGAAAATACAACGGATATGCTCGGGTAATCCAACAAGCCTGGCGCAAACACATCGCTGTGCGGAAGTATGTTCGCATGCGAGAGGAAGGTGAGTGCAAACTCAGATTATTCACTTTGACACCTGCATAAGAATAATTTAGACATTTTTTTACATATATAAAGACGACTAAGTTTGTGTCCGGATCTCATTGTTCCTCTGTAACAATCAATAGGCCTTTGGAATACAATCAGATGAAATTGATGTTAAATCGCATTGCTTCTTTACTGATTCCAGCCTCTGACCTCCTGTTGAACAAGAAGGAGAGACGAAAGAACAGTCTGAACCGTAATTTCATGGGAGACTACATCGGCACGGACAACCACCCGGAGATTCGACAGTTCGTGGGTCGCAGGGAGAGGATTGACTTTGCTGACGTGGTGGTAAAATACGACCGCAGATTTAAGGTATGACTCAAAGCCCCATTTAACACACTGAAACTCAAGGATCACTTTCTCTGTAAATGTCAAGAAGTATTTTGTGCTAGTTTACTGAAGCTGCTCAGCAGCTGCTCAGCAACAGACACATTGTAGTTCATCTGACATGTTTCATGTGAATACATACTCACATGCTGTTTCAACACCCACAGACTGTCAAGCGTGACCTCATTCTCACCCCTAAGTTCCTCTATCTGATTGGACGTGAGAAGGTGAAACAGGGTCCTGAGAAAGGCCAGATCCAGGAGGTCTTGAAGAGGAAGATTGAGGTGGAGAAGATCCAGTCTGTCTCTCTTAGGTACTTTATCATGCAATATGCATGATAACCTTATGGACTTTTCCTTACATTGGAGCTTCAATATGTCTAATAAATTATACAATTACAGCAGAATGTAGGGTGACCATATGTCCTTTTTTCCTGGACATGTCCTCTTTTTGGACCTAAAGAAATGCGTCCGGCCGGGATTTCTTGATCGCCCAAAATGTCCAGGATTCGGCTTTTGCTTTCTACAGTCACCATTCATTATGTTTACATGCACACCTTTTGTTTCAATCGGACTGAATTCATTCAGATTGATGAATCTGAATGTACTGTGTACATGAACGATAAACAAGTGATCGGGTTGATGTGCGTTTTTGCATTGCGTTTGCATTTAAGTCCCGCCTTCTCACACGGCACCATTGATCGGTCGGTCATGTACGTAACGCAAACATTGGTCAAACTGCATCTCAATCATTACCCTCAGCACCACGGCAACAGCCAAGAGACACAGAGCAGCGCTTGCTTTTCAACAGTGGCACATGGCTCCTGAACAGCGTAAAAAAAAAGCCCAAATGTAAATTCACAGAAGAATTTTCACGATTTAAATTCCTGTGTTTTCGTCTCGGTCGGGATCCGTGTGAAGCAGAATGCATGACCTGCAAAGGTGCTAGCGACTTCGAAGCCCACTTAAGGAAAGTATACAAGAGAACATCTGGAGGACTGAAATAATTTTTTACTGAAATAGTGGGGGTTTTTATGGCAACTGTTTTTATTTTTATTTTATTTTTTTTAACCAATGGTCATGAAAAGAAACAATGTCATGTAAAAGGTGTTAAAAGCTAAACAATTTTTTTTATTTGTTTGTCATTATTCTATTGTTGTGGCCGTGGGCCAAAAGTTGAATGGAAAGTATGTATTACTTTATGTATTAAAGTTCAATAACATAGAACTTTAACACCCCCACCCCATCTTCTTTTCTGAGGACTACAATATGGTCACCCTACAGAATGAAAAATCTGAATGTTTTCAAACACGAAAGTACTTGAGCAAGAATTTAAGCAAGTTTTTTTACATGATGATGATGGGTGGATCTCTTTCCTCAGCACACTACAGGATGACCTCTTCATACTGCACGAGGATCAATATGACAGTGTGCTGCAGTCTGTCTTTAAAACGGAGTTCCTCAGTCTGCTGTACAAGCGTTACGAGGACAAAACGCGAAAAAAGTTGCCGCTCAAGTTCAACAACCTGTGAGCAAAGTTTCCCTCACTGTGAAATTTAACATGTGCTGTATTACATCATACTCAGAAAAAGTATTGTGCATATGTTGGTCTTGTAATTCTAACATTCAACATATTTCTCACTCAGACTTGAATTTAAGGTGAAGAAAGGGGGATGGGGTCCGTTTGCATCTGCTGGCTCTCGACAGATCCAGTTTCAGATGGGTCAGGGGGACGATGCAGTTCTGAAGCCGAGCAGCAAGGCCTTGAATGTCAGTATTGGCCCCGGTCTGCCTAAAAACGCAAGTGAGTCTGTGCTGAAATTCTCAAAAATTAAAGTTCTGTCATCATTTACTCACCCTCAAGTTGTTCCAAACTCGAATGGATTTCTTTCTTCTGCTGAACACAAAAGAAGATATTTTGAAGAATGTCAGTAATCAGACAGTTGATGGACCCCATTGAATTCCATTTATTTATTTTTCTCCTGTACTATGGAAGTCAATGTAGCCCATAAACTGTTTGGTTACCCATATTCTTCCAATATCTTCTTTTGTGTTTAGCGGAAGAAAGAAACTCATATGGGTTTGGAATAACTTGAGGGTGAGTAAATGATGACAGAATTTTAATTTTTGGGTGAACTATCCCTTTAACCTCTTATAGATTGTGTGCTGTCTGTTTAGTCATGTTTGCAAAATGTTTTGTAATAACTTTATGGGCCATATAATCACTATCTAGTGGTCTTCCACCATTAACAACCATTTTGCAGACCATTTTGAGATTGTAAAGAAATATTGTTTAAAAAAATATTGTTGGGGTTGGTATGATTTTGTAATATTTGTGTAATAAGTCTCTTATGCTCACCAAGGCTACATTTTACTAGATCAAAAATACAGTAAAACAGTGATATTGTGAAATATTATTACACTTTAAAGTAACTGTTTTCTTTTTATATATTTTAAGAATATTTTTGTGGAAACTGATACATTTTTTTGTAACATATTTACCAATTCTGAAGGACCCACTCGGCGTGACAACCGAAAGAGCAGGCACATGGGGAACCAGAATCGCAATGTAGGCCAGTATTCACGTGGTAAGACCACAGTTTTACATATTTCACTAAAATTGCTACTAAACTGTTTTAGAAATGGTTTTAAAATGTTTTAATGGCTTGTAATTTCAGAGGCTCCCAAGTCTGTTGGTCGAGGAAGAGGAACTCAAGCACAGCCCGCCATTAGGAACTCTCTGCTCCGTCAGCAGTCCAGTATGGATCAGCCCACCCTTCCCCGACTCCAGGGATCTCGCCGCAGTCAGCTCGAGAGTCAGATCTACACCGATATGGGCTTCATGAAAGTTCCTGATCAAGGCGTGGCAGGGTGAGATGATGGATCATATGACTGCAGGAAGCTCCATTAAAAGCAATCATCAGTATTTTATCCTCCAAGCCATGCTAACTGAAGACTAAACAATCGGAAAACCTATTCAGCTGGAACTAGTTTTCACAGATCAGTACATGACAGGCAATTATGTACATGACACAATTAAGTTATTAATAGTAACTCAAACATTTTTTGGGGAGATAAATTCTGTCACTGGTTAATTATATATATATATATATATATATTTTCAATTTTAGTTTAGTTTTGTCAGAGATACCTTCAACTAAAATTTTTTTTTTTTTTTGATAAATGTTTTTTTTAAAGTATATAATTTTTTTTTATATACATATATTATTTTAGTTAGTTTTGAACTCATAGAAATGTATTTTAGTTTAGTTTCAGGTTTATTTTATTTTATTTTTTTATTACAATTATTAGTGTTTCTGGTTATTTCAGTTTTTCAAAGAAAATAATCGCTCTTTTCTCTCAGGATGCAACGCAGACGTTCGAAAGAGTACAAGCCTCTCCCAGGGTCAGGGCTACCCAAACCCAAACCCAAACCCCGCACCCCACAATGCAGAGCACTTTATGCTTATGATGCTCAAGACACTGATGAGCTCAGCTTTCAAGCAGATGAAATCATAGAAATCCTACGTGAAGGTAATCTATTTTTATACAAGTGAACTTTATACAGGGTATATTGGGTAAGTGAATTCTGCACTAACCCAAGATGTGCTGTCTTTCCAGACCCCTCAGGTTGGTGGAGTGGCCGTCTTCGAGGAAAGGAAGGCATGTTTCCTGGCAACTATGTTGAGAAGATTTAAACTGGCATGCTATTGGACAAAATGTGATTCATTGCAGAAATTGGATCAAGAGGAACAAAGGATCAGCATTAAATCAAAGCAGCTTGTTGCCGAGTAATTTACCCAAGTGCATAGATGTTTACTGCAAAAGGTGCCACTCTAACAATGTGTTAATATTCAGTAGGATCCTTCTTTATACCCCGATGAAATTTTATATGACTCATTTTTTTATAGAAAGTAATATTAGACATAAATGTAGAAGAAAAAATATCATTTTGTTTCACTATAGGTTTTTAAATGTGTTTTTGGAGAATAGAATGGATAAATCAATATTTTAATTTACTGTATTTTACTGAAGTTGTATTTTTAAAGATCCAAATGCTACTTTTTTTTTACAGATATTGAGCAATTGTATATAAACGAAAATAAAATGGAACACTTTTTTGTTTCATGTTTCCATTATAATCAGCATGAAAATTGTTTTAAAGGCCTGCTAGTTTTTCCTAACCTTTTTCCCATTGTAAACAAAATTCCTAATGAAGCAGAAAGATGGAGTGGGACATATTAAAGGGTTCATTGCTTTTTTATTTTTACTTTTTTATTCTATTATGTATTTTGCTTTTTAGTTACATCACAGCCGTGAGCCATAATGTCCTACTTGCTAGTCAGTTGCAGGTGTAATTAGTGTGAGGGACTTATCATTCTAGTAAGCATTTTTTTAGTAACAAAAATCTGTTTAGTGCAGGATGAATCCTCAGTAATAAATATTTTTGGTTTTAAAAAGTGATTAAAGCAATTTTGTCAACTTTTAAGTAGTTACGTACAACAATACCGTAGTTAGTCTTAGGGTAACACATGGACTAAAAACTACAAACTCACTCATCCTTTGTAACTCCGCAGAACGAATCGGTTACCTAACGTAACCTCGGTTCTCTCTAGATGAGGGAACGAGTATTGCGTAAGCTAGCTTACGCTACGGGAAAGATTCATCTTTTCTGAGAAATTGAAGCCAAAAATTATCCTATAATTTTGTATCTATTCACAACGCAGTTCAGCTGCAGCAGAGCATGAGCAGGCTAGCTAGCAGCTCATTGGCTCGCTCACAGGGAACTGCTTAAGCCTATGAGGAGACACGAATGAACTCTCGGCCAATGAGAGTCTGACCTGCTCTCATTGCGTCAGAGCCCGCCGAAACGGGCGTGGCCAGAGAGTATAAATTCGCCTCTCAGGCTGTAAATTCTGGTTTTCATAGAATGAAGCGAGAACGCTAGTAGCACAGCACGGCCAGGAACGCAATACTCGTTCCCTCATCTAGAGAGAACCGAGGTTACGTTAGGTAACCGATTCGTTCTCTTACGAGAGGTTCTCTCGTATTGCGTAAGCTAGCTTACGCTACGGGAACACCTGGTCAACGCCGTGCGTGCTAAGCATCCACTATGAGTCCCAGGGGGGACCCCGGGGAACCCTTATGAGTGGGAATAAAATATGTACATGTGACAAAGGCCAGCGGAGCGGGCCGGGGATTTGTGAAGTACATAAGCACATAATAAGGAGGGACAGAACGAGGCCGGTCTGCGTGAATAACTCCCTATAGTGCAGCTCAACCAGAAGAGCTGTAACATACTAGACTGCTAGTAGTTTAGCCTGCAAGGCGGGAACTTCCAGATAGTAAAATCTGATAAAGGTGGAGGGGGAAGCCCATCCCGCTGCCACACAAATATCATGAATGGAAATTCCGCTGGACCAAGCCCACGATGAGGCCATGCCTCTAGTGGAACGGGCCCTGATGCCCAGAGGGCATGGCAGGTCTTTTGACGCGTATGCGGCTGCAATGGCATCAACTATCCATCTGGACAGAGTCTGTTTCGAGGCGGCCAACCCCTTGGTGCGCCCACCGAACGAAACAAAAAGCTGCTCAGCTCGTCTGACCGGAGCAGTGCGAGTAAAGTATAATCTCAGGGCCCTGACCGGACACAGGAGATTAGAGTCAGATTCGCTATCGGATGCAGGCAGAGCCGATAGAGAAATAACTTGTGCCCTGAATGGGGTACCAATCGCTTTTGGGACATAACCATGTCTAGGTTTGAGAACGACTAAGGAGTCATTGGGCCCAAACTCCAGACAGGAAGCGCTGCTGGACAGCGCGTGAAGGTCCCCCACACGCTTCACTGACACGAGCACGAGCAGGAAGATAGTCTTGAGCGAAAGGTATTTGAGCTCCACGGTGTTTAACGGTTCGAATGGGGGGGGCTTTCATAGCTTCGAGAACTATGGAAAGGTCCCAAATCGGCACCTACGGGGGGCGTGAGGGGTTCATCCTTCTAGCTCCCCTGAGGAAGCGGATGACTAAGCCATCTTTGCCCAGTGACTGGCCACGCCGGGGTTCAGCGAACGCCGCGACGGCTGCCACATACACCTTGAGAGTGGAAAGGGACCTGCCCTTATCCAGCATCTCTTGGAGAAAAACTAGCAAGGAAGGAACCTCGCATGACCGTGGGTCCAAGTTTCTGTCGGTGCACCACTTAGAGAACACAGACCATTTAGACGCATAGAGCCTTCTAGTAGAAGCCGCTCTAGCCTGCATGATCGTGTTTAACACTCCTTCTGGCAAAGCAACGGGTAGTCGTTGATCACCCACGCATGAAGCGCCCAGCGCTCTGGGTGGGGATGCCAGATCGTGCCGCGAGCTTGGGAGAGGAGATCTGTTCTGACTGGAATGGGCCACGGGGCTGTCTGTGACAGCTGAGTGAGCTCCTGAAACCAAGTCTGACCTTCCCAACGCTGGGCTATGAGGAGCACCGAGTGGCGTGTTTCCCTGATTCTCTGAAGCACCTGTGGTAGCAGAGACACCGGAGGGAGTGCATAAAGCGGGCGGCTGGGCCAGGTCTGGGCTAGCGCGTCCTCGCATTTTGAGAAAAATATTGGGCAGTGGGTGTTTTCTTCTGAGGCGAAGAGGTCCACCTCTGCTCTGCCGAATATTCGCCACAGCTTTTGGACTGTAAGAGTGTGCAGGGACCATTCGCCAGGGGGAATGGGGTTCCTGGACAGACTGTCTGGACCGTCGTTCAGATGGCCCGGCACGTGCGTCGCTCTGAGCGAGAGCAGGTGACACTGGGACCAAACTAGGATGCGTTCTGTCAGCCGGAAGAGAATTCTGGATCTGACGCCGCCCTGACGGTTTTAGATAGGAGACCACACCCATATTGTCCGAACGGATCAGCACATGGTGACCGTGAATGCGCGGCAGAAAGCGCGTGAGCGCGTTCTCGACCGCCAGCATCTCCAAACAGTTTATGTGGAGGAGACTCTCCTGAGCTGACCAGGGGCCGAAGGCCGGTGAGCCCTCGCAGACCGCACCCCAACCCATGTTGGATGCGTCTGTCGAAAATGACTTTTCGGCGAGAAAAGGTCCCCAAGGAAACGCCCCGCTGAAACCATTCTGTCATGGTCCATGGCTGCAGAGCTGTGATACAGGTCTGCATTACCTTTATCAGCTGGCGGCCCGTGGTCCACGCGCGGAGACACACAGCTCTTCAACCAGAACTGAAGCGGGCGCATGCGCAGTAACCCCAGCTGGAGCACTGCGGAGGCTGAGGCCATGTAACCCAGCGCCTTCTGAAAAGTTTTCAGAGGTGTGAGTCTGTTCATCTGAAAAGATGCGGCGAGACGCTGCACACAGCGCGCGCGCTGTGTAGACAGACGAGCCGTCATTGAGACCGAGTCTAGCTCTATACCCAAGAAGGAGATAGTCTGACTGGGTTGAAGTGCGCTCTTTGTCCAGTTGACAGAGAGGCCCAAACTTTTCAGATGGTCGAGGAGAACTGTACGATGAGACAGTAGCTCCCTCTGTGATTGTGCCAAAATCAGCCAGTCGTCCAATTAGTTCCGTATTCGCAGCCCGACTCCACAGGGGGGCGAGCGCCGCATCCATGCACCTCGTAAACGTGCGGGGTGCTAGGGATAGGCCGAACGGGAGGACGGTGTATTGATAAACCTGGCCTTCGAAGGCGAAACGTACGAATGGCCTGTGAAGGGGATTTATCTGAATCTGAAAGTAGGCATCTTTCAGATCTAGTGAAATGAACCAGTCCCCCTGGCGCACATGCGCGAGGAGTTTTCTGATAGTGAGCATTTTGAACGGTCTCTTCATGAGAACTTTGTTCAGAAATCTGAGGTCTAAGATTGGTCTGAGGCCGCCGTCTTTCTTTGGAACCAGAAAATAACGGCCGTAAAACCCAGACTCGCTCATAGATAGAGGAACTCTCTCTATAGCCCTTTTGCACAATAGTTTTGCTATCTCTGAACGGAGCAGAGTCACTGCTTCTGGGTTCACAATAGTTTCTAGCCGCGCTCGGAACCTGGAGGGCGGCGGTGGAACTGTAAGCGATAGCCTAGCCTTATTGTGTTTAGCACCCACTGGGAAATTCCCGGAATAGCTTCCCACGCTTGAAGCGTAACGCTAAGGGGTGAATGGCTACATGGTCCCCGTTGCTGCACACAGCGGGCCGCGCTGGCGCGCTCATAGTGTTTATGACAGCGGGACTTTTTAAGGGCCGTGTAACAGAGTGAGCAGAGGTGGGACGCGCACACGGGCTCGTGGGCGCGCTTATGCACTCTGACTTTTTTGGTAAGGATATGAATCCGTCGGATGGCGCTAGCTTGCAGGACGGCTGAAGGTGGCGAAGACGGCCGGCTTCCTCAGACTCCCAGATGCTCGCTAGAAGGTGCCTTTTCCACGACGGCGGCTTCTCTCAGGATCAGCAGATGCGTGTAGCCTCGCTGAAGATATGAAAAATCAGAATTTACAGCCTGAGAGGCGAATTTATACTCTCTGGCCACGCCCGTTTCGGCGGGCTCTGACGCAATGAGAGCAGGTCAGACTCTCATTGGCCGAGAGTTCATTCGTGTCTCCTCATAGGCTTAAGCAGTTCCCTGTGAGCGAGCCAATGAGCTGCTAGCTAGCCTGCTCATGCTCTGCTGCAGCTGAACTGCGTTGTGAATAGATACAAAATTATAGGATAATTTTTGGCTTCAATTTCTCAGAAAAGATGAATCTTTCCCGTAGCGTAAGCTAGCTTACGCAATACGAGAGAACCTCTCGTAAGAGAACTACATTTTTCAGCACATAATCTGACGTCAGGGCGTAACTCGAGGAGACTTACGTCCCTTGCTCTCGCAAACCTCTAAATTCCGAGTGGCAACTTGCACACAGTGAGCCGCCGAGACACTTCACATTTCGGAGGCACTGAAGGGCATTTTATACTACTTTAGGATTTTTCGTTACGTAAAAACCTTCGGGCTCCGTGTAACAATGGAGGCATATTTACGGAGCTGTCGTGATGTGATTAAGGTAAGATTATGGTACTGTACGCTTAAAGAGAGGGTTGCTCGTGGTGTATTGGCTTACTACCATTTTACCCACTTAAAATATGGTCAGTGGCCAGTTCTTGCACTTTCTGTATGTTGAGAGACATTCATGAACATACGTGTTTGTCGTACATGATAGCTTAGTGTGAAAAATAATGTATGCTTGCTTTGTTTGATGTACATTGACATAAGTCATATGGTATGACGCGCGTGCACAGACCCTGGCCGCATGCGCCAATGACAGAAACGATCACATGCATTGAGAGAAAGCACATACGTTTGTTTGTTTACATTTGTTACACAATGTTAATAACAAGTTTTATGGTAATAATTTTTATACAAAACGAGATAACTGTCGTGTTTTTATATCACCATTTCATGTAACCAGGCAATGACACACACACACACTCACATACATACACAAACACACTCACACATATATACACACAGCTTTGCCATGCTTAGCAGTTTAAAAAGGTCAGTTTGTTCAGCTGTTTGGTGCAAATCCATCTAGAATATGTTTACTATTTTCTGGCAGTGTGTTTAGTCAATAAGAACAATTCCCACTTTTCTAGTTTTACAGCTTAATGTGCTCAGTTTCAAGACTGAAGGTGGCCCTATTTTATTGAGACAATAACACCTGCTGTGACTGACCATTGCATATGATCCTGACAGCATCTGTCCAACAGCAGTGCGTCTCTATACCCTAAACACTGTTGTTTTAAACCCAAACACCCTGACACCTGCGCGCACCAACTGCTGGGCAGATATTATGAAGTCTTGTGTGTTTACTTTGAGACTCTCAGCTCAAGGAAGCAAGCAGAAATGGGTTCTTTAATTTAGTCAATGATTGAAAAATTATACAGTTGCACTTGTGGTTAAAGTGCTTTTTGTCTGCATTGAAGCATGAGGTTGTAAATAGAGAGTGCACACTCGAGTTCTTTCCACACTGAAGCAAGACCCACAGGTTCTGTACTGTTTACTCACCATCCCGTGGTCCATTTCACATTGCGGTGACTAACTTCCTGTGCTGTCCCACCGGCCATGCACATATGGGCATGAATAAGCCTTTTTTTCCCTGCACTTCCCCATCTAACAAGGTTTTTGGTGATGATTATCACATGAGAAGAGAGGGAGCTTGCCAAAAGCTCACCCTAAACGAGCCTCACCCCTGGTCTGGGCCAGCTGTAAGCTCAGTCAGTCTGTGTTGACAGTCCATCATTCAGTATTTAAAACAAACCCCAGCTGGTTGCCCAGATCAGAGTACATCATTTAATGCTGACGTCACAGATGCCTTCTGTATTCGGCTGGAGTAATGGAGAAGGCCAAATGCTAATTAACGCTGGACGAAGAGTCATCATGGGGAGATATAAAAAGCTTTGTGAATCCAGGGTGATGCATTCAGTGTTATTCTATTAAAAGTGCTCTTCATCTCACAGCAAATTGGCTTTGATATAGAGTTGTGGGTTCTCAAGCTCCAAAAAAGAAAGCATATTTTAAGTAACATAAATCTAGTCCATAACTACACTATTGTTCAAAATTGTGGGGTCAGTATTTTTTATTTTAGAAAGTAATCCTTTTGTTTAGCAAGGATGCAAAAATGCTTATTTTTGTTACTTTCTATTCCTCAAAAAATCTTGAAAAAGAAGTATTACAACAAAGTTTGGTTTCCCTGAAAATATTAAGCAGCACAACTGTTTTCAACATTGATTATAATAATAATTTTTTCTTGAGCACGAAATCAGCATATTGTATCTGAAGGATCATGGGACATTGAAATTCAACTATGCCGGAAATAAATTATATTTTAAAATATATTAGCAATTAAAATATATATTCGCAAACCCCTTCGCACACCTGCAGGTGATAGGTGTTTTTTGTAGATTTTAAAATCTATTAAAATACAAAACCATTATTTTGAATTGTAGTAATATTTCATGATTTTACAGTTTTTTTTCCTGTATGTTCATATAAATGAATAATATAATAAATAAATAAATGCAGCCTTAGTGAGCATACGAAACTTTTTTCAAAAACATTAAATCTAATAGACCCCAAACCTTTATACGGTATTGTAAATTCCTTCTGTCTTCTGAAGCCAGTGTTATTTTAGTATCATTGAGTTTTTATTAATATTTTGAATTCACTTTTATTTTGATATTTTTCATTTTAGTATAATATTTTGTAATACATTTCATTTTTATTTTTTATAATATGTCTATGTAGTTTTTTATAAATTTTTATTTCAGTTTTAGTTTTAGCACAAAGTTAAACTAAATGAAAATAAAAAAAATGCCTTAGGAACTAGTTGAAATACAATAAGTTTAAGTTTTATATTTTGTTTTATTTCAATGTCAACGTTTATTTAAATTAAATTTAAATTCAACATAGACACGCGGTCGTGCAGTGCAGAGCGGCCTTCTCGCACTGTATGATGTGGCAGACAACTAGCTGTCCAGTCCCATTGTGTTCACATATGCGGTTGTGATTTCTGAAAATAACTGAACTGTGATGTGAACGTGGCCTTTAATCATACTTGCTAAGTATGTAATCGGTTACAAGACATGCAAAATTTAAAGCCATTTGATATTATTGACATTAAAATGACTTCACATGGAGAGTTTAAAAATGTGGATGTGCAAATGAGATTTGACTTGGAAGAAAGACATTAAGGTCTGTTCCTCACACAAATATACCATTTGACTACATAGTACATAGGTTGTATGCACTACTTATATGGAGCTTCTTTTTGTTTTTTCTTGATAACCCGTCATCACTAAATGGTTTTATTGTATGTAAAACAGTCAACATTTCCTTTTATGTTCCATGGAAACTCATACAGGTTTGGAACACAAGAAGTTGAGAATATTATGATAGAATTGTCATTTTTGGGTGTACTATAATAACAACTTTAAGAACAAATATTAAACATGAAAGAAAATCTGTTTTGTTGTCATCCATGTTATCATCTGTTTAGGAATCCACTGCTGGACTATGTTTGTTGAGAATCCTCAGAATGTGTTTTATCTTTGACACATTGCACCACTCCTCACACTGTCTGTCAGTGATAAAGAGTGAGTGGTCGATGATAAGTTAAACATTGTTTGTCAGATGAAGGCCTATTGGATACATTTTCAGCTTGTCATGTAGTTTACTTGCTGTAAATATATGTGCATAGTGCATAGGGAATGTCACAAAAACCACAGACATTTTAGTTTTGTATTTCAACCTGCAGTTTAATAGAGGCCACCAAAGCCTTGTTATGAAGAACTAGGCTTGCAGTTTTACGTAATGAATTCTTGTCCTATATTAGTCCAATAGCCTGTGACATTATTCTCCTTCATTCTCAGGGTTGTAGTAAGAACAGCCCAGGGCTGCATGTCGTAATGGGAAATGAGGCTTGTGATATGGACTCCATGGTATCAGCCCTGACCTTCGCCTACTTCCTTTCAAAGGTATGCAATGTCAAACCTAATAAACCAACCATATCTGCTGTGTTGCTCTTGGAAAGCTTTAAATTGTGGTGGAGATAATAGACGTGATAATTCTGTACTGGAGGTTGAGGATTATTGTTTTGTTCATCATTATTGTTGACCTGTTGTAGAGTCTTGATTGTAAGAGGGTACCGGTGCCTGTACTCAACATCCCACGGGCTGAGTTTCCCTTGCGCTCTGACAGCGTCTTTCTGCTGAGAGAAACCGGTCTGTCGCAGGACTACCTGCTTTTCAGGGACGAGGTGGACCTCCACGGCCTGCACAAGAACAAACAGCTAACGCTGACCCTGGTTGACCATAATGTTCTGCCCAGGTCAGTGTTCTGTTCGGTTCAGTTCAATACATTCCATCTTCACAATCACATAAAAAAAGGAATGATAAAGGAGTCAAATTTTAACTAATGAATGAACTTGAACTATATAGTGAATTTTCATTTTAAAGGTGCAGTGTGAGATTTTTAGCGACATCGAGCGGTTCGGCTGCGAGTTGCACTAAGGGCTCAGCCCACTGCTCACCCCTCCCTTTCGAAGAAGCTATGGTGGCTAAAATGGGACAAACATATGGTCATTTGAGACAGCAGAGAATAGCCAGAGTAAGCCAAGAGTGTAACATTGTCACTGTTTCTGTACCACAGTCCATTATAAACCACATCATGGATAAAGTTTACAAAGCCATAGTCAGGTGAGGATCAAGGGTCTTAATATATAATATAATAATAGTAATCAGCTGATTGTCTCACAAACATAACCAGCACATTTCCCCCCACATAGCAAACCCATAATACAGCGAGGGAGAAGAACCACATGAAACTATGCAACTATATATTTTTTCTAACAGGGTAGTAAAAGTTTAGCTGGCTAAATATGAGCTGTTACTGTGGCTGAGCTGGTTAAAGCGTAAAGCCTTGTTTAAACTCGACGCGTCCGCATGAGCCCAAAGGTGCGCGCGGCAAAAATGGCATGATTGTAACAGCGCGCGCGCCTCCGCATCCCCTAGACACCATTTACTGCACACAATAGGCTTTTTTTCTCTGATTTTGAAAACTCTTCGCGATCGACTTGCTTCCAAGATCGACTTGTCGACCGCGATCGACGGGTTGGTGATTCCTGTAACGTTACTGTTTTACGGTCAATGACAAGAGTACTAATCAGCTGTCTCACGAACGTAACCAGCACATTTATCCCCACATAGCAAAGCCATAACACAGCGAGGGAGAAGAACTAAGTTAAATGAAACAATCCAACTACATATTTTACACCACTAACAAGGAAAAAGTCACTACTCACGGTGTTTATGGCTAGCTTCTAGCTTTCTGCTGCTTCTCTTTCAAGGTAGTGACGAAACGCGCTCTGTAGCGCTGTTTGTTCGCGTTCGGCTACGGTAGAAACATGACGTCACAATATGTCGACCTTCATAGAAGGGGGTGCCCGTGGTTATGGAGATATAAATGTCTAATTTTAAGGTAATAAAAACATTACGGTTCATTAAGTAAGTTCTTTATACACCACTGAAAACATAGTTATGGATGTCATATTGCATTTCTGTTAATAGATACTCAAAATTTTTACACATTGCACCTTTAATGTATATACTGTTCAAAAGTTTGTGGTCAGTAAGATTTAAAAAAAAATTACAATTGAAAATAGTTGTTTGAAATTGTTATAATATCTCACAATATGATTATTTTACTGTATTAGTTATCTAACAAATGCAGCCTTGGTGAGCATAAGAGACCTCTTTCCAAAACATTGAAAAATCATATATATGGATATATACATATATGTATATATGTGTGTGTGTGTGTATATATATATATATATATATATAATAACCACAAATATATGGCTAATTGTATGTAAATAAATGGCAACAAAAAATAAATATCAGAATATTGTTACAATAATGATTATTTATATCTACCTCAAATGCCAACCAAGTTCTGAAATGATTTAGGTCTGTCTGTTCTTTTATAATAAATCTGTTTTATTCTGTAGTGCTGACAGTGAGCTGGAGGATGCAGTTGTAGAAGTGATTGACCATCATCTCCTACAGAGGCCCTCGTCTCCCTCCTGCCCCGTCACCGTGGAGCCCGTGGGCTCCTGTGCCACCTTGGTGACAGAACTCATTGCCCAAAAAGCACCTGAGGTACTTGACCAACAAGTGGCTCAGCTTTTATACGGTGAGTGTCATGGCGACATGATAAACACAGCGAGGAATGTCAGCATGACTGCTGTTCAATCTGCTAGACACTGTTAGACATCAGATGGGCTCAGCATGGTCTTCAGTGGCATTTAGCTGGAGCAGATAGATTTGACTTGTACATGCAATATGATAGAGATGTGAGATGTCAGCAGAAAGATAAAATCTTGTTAATTTGCAGAATGTATTTCTGCCTTGTGTTGACAGGCAGCATTATCCTAGACTGTGTTAACATGGCACCTGAGGCAGGTAAAGTCACCCCTAAGGACAGCCAGTACGCCATCGTTTTGGAGAAGCGTTTTCCAAAGCTGCCTCCGAGGGGCGCTTTGTTTCAGTCGCTACAGAATGCCAAGTTTGACGTGTCAGGTGAGAGAATCTTTTATTGTGTTGGTTAATGAACCAAACTGCTTGTAGACTCATTAAAACTTTAAAGCATGTGTGCATCAGAAGAAATGTTGCAATACTGCTGTGTACTTCAGGCCTCTCCACGGAGCAGATGCTGTTGAAAGACATGAAAGCTGCATCCACTGGGGATATGAACTTGGCTGTCAGTGTCATTTACATGACACTAGAGGTCAGTACTGTTGTGACATCTTTCACTTAACCCTTAAAAGCTTCTACAATCTTGCTATAGTGATTGGGACGTTTTTGGTTGATACAGCTTTTAACAAAAACTGAGATTTATACAGATATTTATGTAGATATATTCAGATTCTGATATTTTGCCACTTTCTTTGCATATTTCTTGAAAATATGTCATAAAATTGTTGTTTTGTATTTGAATGATGTTTTAAAGGATTTAATTACACCCCTACAAAGAAGTTATGATGGAATATTACAAATTACTCACAGGAAGCGTTTTTTTTTTTTTTAGGTACATAAGATGCATTTCAGGGTTTTGTTCTTCAATATCCTGCCTTGTCAAACTCTAAAACAAAAATATATATATTTTTTTTTTGCTGCACCCGCAGGATATATTCTTGTGTTCTTAAAAATATCTTTGGATTTCATCTTGATATTTAATAATACTTATAGCGCAAATAAACAGTGACATCTGATTCATGGCCAAAAACAAAAGATCTGCTGTTTCATGCTTGTGGCTAATTGCAATAGCTTTTTTTTTTTTTTTTCAATAATTAAATATTGGTGATTGTATTGGTGCATTTCTATAATCTCTGTAACCTGTAAGTTATGTATGGAATCTCATTGCATAATTGCAGCAATTCTGAAACACTCTGGCAGGACTTTAAATTTAGAAGATCTCATGCAAATTACATGTTTTCTCTTGAATGAAGTGAATCTTGTGTTTGTGCTATGCAATTAGCCTCAGTACTTGGTTACACAGAGGAAATGTAGATTTGGAAAAGTAAGAAGCTCTTACTGTGGGCACAAAATGTGCTCATGTGCCCATCCTCATGACTCATGACATGAATTCCTCATTAATACTGAAGCACAACCGAATCCAATTCAGACACACCCAGACTCACCGCAGGGCTGGGCGGCCCGTCTCGCACACACCCTCTGATTACACCAGACATTAACCTCCGTGACAGACTCTCCTGTCCTCTTGTTAGTACACATACAATAATAAGACAGAATGTTGCTGAATCAGATGTGTATCAAAACTTTGTTCATAGTACAGGAGACTGGGGACCATTTTAGATTTTTTTATTAACATGGCATAAGCAAGTTATAGTTTCAAAATCGGCCCCAGTATGTAAATTATGACACTTGTAATATAAACATTACCCACAGAATCTCACTTTATTACTTCAAAGTAATAATTCCATCAATTTAATGTTTATTACTTTATTATTTTAACTGTCAGGAATAATGTGAGTGGCCATTAAGGATATTTAGAAACATTTGTCCAATTGAGTGACAAGAATCAGAGATGTGTTATAAGAAGAAATTATGTTTGACATGCATATTTAAAAAATTATATTTTTCAGTCATAAATTATTTCTTTAAAATATCATACCGTCATAATGAAATTTTACTAACAGCAGGAAAAAAAGATGTTGGAATTTAAAGAGATCAAAACAGTAAATGGCAGAAGAACAATATTGGGCATTGAAAATGTGGATCTCCAGATCAGTTTGTGAATGTAATGCTCATATGTTAAAAGAGCTGTTCTGTCTTTAGGCTTTTCTTCAGAGGCATGGCCTACAGCAGGACCTCTGTGAGTTCTGCCACAAACACAGCTACAACCTGCTGGTCGCAATGACAATCTCTTTCAACGACAACAAGGAGCCCTTCCGACAGCTAGCCGTCTACAGTTCCAGCACTGCCTACAGAGAAGAGGTACTCAGTACACTTTACACTTATTAGGGAAATTAGCCTACAGATGTCTTTAATAAATTAATCAAAGTCTTTCTATTGAAAAAAATTATGTTTTCCACAAAAAAAAGAATTAAGCAGCACAACTGTCTTCAACATTGATAATAAGGAGAAAAGTTTCTTGAGCACCAAATCAGTATATTAGAATGATTTCTGAAGGATCATGTGACACTGTAGACTGGAGTAATGATGCTGAAAAGCTTTGCCATCACAGGAATAAATTACATTTTAAAATATATTAAAATAGAAAACAGTTATTCTAAATTGCGGCCTTCCTTCAAAAACATTACAAAATCTTACTGACCCCAAACTTTTGATTATCTGTTCTAATTGATATCTATATATATTGTTTTTCATAGATGAGTAAAGCACTAGAAAAAGCCAAAACCCCCAGTCTGGTCCTTAAGCCAATGAGCAGTCCATATCCTGATGTGAAGGCCTATATTCAGGGTAACACACTGGCGTCCCGTAAGAAGGTAATGCCCATAATCACAGACTTCCTGGAGGAGAGGGAAAGGAAAGTGGCTCAGTGTGGGAACATCGAAGACCTAGATCTGGACGATTATTCTTATCAGGACCAGAGTGACTCACAGCAATGTCCTGAGGATGCTGGGATTGAGGACGATACTCAATTTCCTCCAACGCCAATGAACAGTCTGGTTGAGGGTTGTCCATTGGACAATGGCCTACCAAAAATCAGCCCCGAGGTTTTGGTGGAGAAAGTTAGCAAGATGGCCAGCATGGAGGACTCGTCTCCTGAGGGACAATGATGAAGACCTGTTGTCCAAGAGAGTCTTGGATAAGAGCTGGAGAAGTGAAGTCCCTCTGCGTCTTCAAGAAGATGTGGTGGATATACAGTACAACAGTGGTGCATCAGGGCAGGAGAATGTAATGGCACTTTTTTGATCTGGTTAACTCACAAAGGTACGATACGGTCTGAAGAGACCATTCTGTTGACTTTCTAAGGACTGGTACAGGATGATTCAAATGGAGCATTACATAAAAGCATCATATATAAGATGTTTAAAGTTTGGGTGTCATAAAAATTACAAAAATTTCAGGTTTAGCCCATTTATTTATTGGTCTCAGTAGTATTCATATTTGATCTTCTAAATTACTCTTTGATTGAGTAATTTGTGGCTTTGACTCCCTCACACCTTTTTCTTTTTTTTTGGTGTGTGGTCCAATCTATATTCAGGTAAACATGAACTAATATTGACAATATGCACCCAGTGCAAGCTAGCGACTGACAATTGATACAATTAACTAATTCCGAATGAATTTCCGTTATTATACTACAAGTAATTTTAAGGTGGTATTTATCATTGCTTTTGGTGCCATTAACATTGTTTGTAGTATTAAAGAAGTTATTTTTAGCTTGTCTGCAGACCACATCTGTAGCATGGCATTGATACCCGTATTAAAATTATTTTGACTTGTTCCTTGATTTTTACAGTACTCGTACAGTGTCAGCCTAGCAGGCAAGAGAAGTTTTAATCTCATCTGGATACTGATGTGCACTGGTTTACTTTTTAGCTGGCCATAATTTGTGTTAAACTTTGAAAGGTAGTTGCATATACACATACATAAAAATATAGAATATACATGTATAATAAATAAATATTTTTACAGTGCTGCCTGCTTGTCTGCTAGGCTTCCAGTAAAATATAAGCATATACAAGCAGTTCCTGTAAGGATGAGTCAAAATGATAGATCTTAAATTGATGGCAACACTTTTCATTTGATCTCACGCAGCAGCGGATAAATGTAAAAATGCATCGGATTAGTACATCTTGTCATGATTCCCCATTAATATCGTAAAAGAGTGATTGTTGGTAAATGAAAAGTGAGTGTAACCCTTTTGTGGCCTTTTGCATGTTATAGGTGTTAACTGACCTGCACCTGCATTTTACTCTATTAAATTTGACCATTAACTACCAAAGACCTCAGTTGTATTTGTGTGTGAGGCATGTTAAGCATTTGATCAGTATTTTGTTGATTTTTATTATGCTATATTATATAATTTATTTGATGATTTAGGTTTTAAAAGTTGGGTTAAAAAAGGTTTTTTTATCATGAACTGTCCTTTTGATTTGTTAAATGGCCTTCAGTTATTAGAGATCAGTCACCATCTGGCATTCATTATCAGAATCTAAAGATCGCTTCATACTGGACTATCATTATAATGATAGTATTCATTATAGTAAATACAAAAGCTCAATCTAAGGTATTTAAAAGGCCTAATTGGATGAATCTTATATGACACATTTTATTGGACAGTTATATAAAGATGGTTTTTGTTCATAGAAGTAAAATAACTAGTTTAGTCATGATTTCACACACACAAAATTAAACCGTTAAACAAAATAATCAGTTAATATAGGACTTGAAACATGAATGGTTTGTTAGTATTTTGAGGTGTCGTGTATCCCGTGTGAATTAACCCTGACTGTTAGTTTGGTGAGATTTGACATGGTGACAGCAGAAGATTGCTGCATGCTGCCTCAGGAGAATTAAGCACACTGAATAATGCCAATATCATTATAATGTTGTATTAAATGTTGATTCAATGTCAATTTATTAATGTGCTATGGTTGTGAAGCAGGATATTCAAGAGCGCATCCTCTGTGAAGTATTTTATTGCCGAGGCCTTTTTTTATTTCAAGTATTCCTGGACTCAATATCAATAAAACATTTTCATATTGTTCCATATTTGGTTTGTGAGGTTTATCTATAAAAAGGTACAGTTTCATTACAATCTTATTTTTTATTGTCACTAAGTCTGCATTTATTTGATCAAAAATAGAGTAAAAACAGAATATTGATTACAATGTGATTTTCTACTTTAAATGTTATTTTAAAATGTAATTTATTCCTGTGATGGCAAAGCTGAATTTTCAGCAGCTATTACTCCAATCCTCAGTCACATGATCCTTCAGGGTAACATTTATTTTTATTATCAATGTTTAAAACAGTTGTGCTGTGTAATATTTTTGTGGAAACTGTGATCTTTTTTTTAGGATTCTTTGATTATTAGAAAGCTCTGAAGAACAATGTAATTGTCTTTACCTTCACTTTTTGGTAGATTCAATCCACTCTTACTGAATAAAAGTTTTTTTTTTTTTTTTTTTTTTTTTTTTAAACAAAGATCTTACTGACCCCAAACTTTTGAAAAGTAGTTTATATACCTAATAATATAATGATATGTAGACAGTTTTCCTTTGGAGAGGCCTGTAACTTCAAGGGTATTAGGACCATGAAGTTATGCCTTTTTGTGGCTTCTTCCTCCACCTTCCCAGCCTTCCCTGTGGGGGAGCAGAAGTGCTCAAAGCAGTTGAACCAATGGGAGACAGACAATTCAGTCAGCAGAAGTCAGAAATGTTGAAAAACCTGTACTGACAGTCAGGTTGAGTTCCCTAACACAAGACACAAGATACAGTCACTGAAACTGGCTGCCATTGTGGCGAAGCTCATAAACCACCTCAGGTCATGGTCATCAACTGAGTTCACTGAATGCATTTCTAATCTAGACACTTTCTTTTAAAGACTTAAGACATGGGGACTTACTCAGACCAGAAGGAAGGATACCTGCAAAATGGGTAAGTCAAAATTTAGATTGCCTGTTGTCAAATGTGTCCCTAAATACTGAATTAACATTAATGAAGTAATGGATTTGTACACAATATAATGATTACATGGCCTCTGTTTTCAAAGGTTACAGTTACATGGTCAAACACATTTATAAGATCAAAACAAGTATCAGAAGAGGTCATAAGCACATACTGGATAAGAGATGAATTTATGAGTTGTTGGTTGTTCTGTTGCGCTGTGAAGTGGGCAGTTGTAAGACACGAGAGAAATCCTTGTACAACTTCTGTATCTGTTTATTTAGAAAAAGGAAGTTGCAGTTGAACTGATTTCCGGCACTTTTGCCAAACTTCTTGACTAATATTTGAGACTAACAACCACACAGAAAGTCATCACCTCCTATATCCTGTCACCTGACGGATCATCAGGTTTTCTGCTTTTAGGAGTTAAAAATGCAAAAATAAATGGAAAAACTTTTTTTTAATTTATTTTGTTTAGTAAAGTGTTATAATATTTTAACGCAGAAAGTACTTTTACTACAATCGATAATGATTGATTTTCACAGGGACCACTTCAAAAAAACACTGTCATTTTTAGAGTGTAAAATGGAGATGAAATGAAAGCTTTTATGCAGCAATAATGCTTCTGTAATTCACAGAATAGGTCTTTTGACTTGTTAATTTCCATACTGAATTCCATGTTCATGTCCGGACAAGACGAGAATGCATGAAACTTAGTGTCATAAAATCCCTCAGTGTTTATATGATATGACTAAATCTAATAATGCCTGTATCCTTATTACAGTAAGTTCCAGAATGAGTTGCTAAAGCATCTTACAAGCCGGGACAAAAAGGTTTTTTTCACAACAGGCGATTACTTTACTAAATCTTGTAAGAGTTACAACAATTGCTGAAACAGTAGGCTATACACTGTCATGCTTCACATTGGAGGTATCACGTTGTCTGCCACAGTTGTCATACATTGTCATTGTCCTAAAAATACCCTACATATTTCTTAAAATGTATTATGCCGTCTGATAATGCCTCAGTTAGGACAACACTGGACTTGAGATTACACACAACACAGTGAGGCAGTTGTTGACTAAAAACATACAGCCTATTATGTTAGAGCAGGTAATGTTTGAAATAATGTATAATCTTGCTGGACAATTGTGTATGTATAAAGATTACAGGTTTGAAGCAAAGACAATATCTTCAAGATCTGAATGAATTTGGTGTTAATGGCTATCAGAAACCGGTTCAGTTACAGCAGAAGCTCTTATGTTGCTGACAACAGGAGCACACCGGCTCATTGACTGCCTGGAATCAGCTGAAAACAAAACTAGATTTTCTGGTCATTAATGCCACGTGTAATTACCACATGTGTGACGTAAAGAAATACTTGAGGTAAAAACAGGAACAAATTTTATATTTCAGCTCAAATCTGACAAGTTTGACACAATGGTACTGCTATTTTCAGTAAATAGAGCTTGTATTTGGATAGTATATGTAGAACCAGGAAGATAAATATGAAGATATAGTACATATTTGGGATGAATATGGTCAGTTTATAGGTATATATATTGCGCATCTCCTGCTATTTCCATTGTCTTACAAAATTGCTCCATATATTTTTATGGATAACCTCTAAATAACACTGTCAGACACAAAAATGAATGTCAAATATTTATTTTAAATATTGAGAAATCTAGCATTCACTTCAGTAAATAAAGACTTGATACATGATGGTCTCAAACCATCATCAGCATCACATTTTTCAGTGTTGACAAAATAACCAAATTTTGCACATCACACATGTATTAAATGCAGCCATTTATGGCAAGCTCCTAACAAAGTGAAATATAAAAAGAAGACTTTCCGGATGAGGACTGATTTTGCCACATTTTATAAATGTTGCTTTAACAAAAAACAAAAAAAAAAAAACTACGGGCAACTAGGGCAAAGTTTTGTTTCAAGCTTTTAATTCTATTATATTTAGTCCTAGGCTATTTATTTATTAGCAGAAGCTTGCTTTCGTGCAATTTATTTTTACCTATTAGAGTACTGTGGATATGCCTCCTTCACATGCTATCGGAAATTTCATGCTTCCCACTTCTGAAGTCGGTGTTACGAGCTCATCGCTTTCAAAACTTGAGAGGGCGTTCATGTCCAATTTTTAAAACTAGGAAAATAGTATTTACAATAATTCCGATAGAACGTGAAGGCAGCATAAATCTCAACAGCCACGGGTATGATGCGGTATGATGTCTTGGTGTACAGCTGTAGATTTGTGGGAGGGGCGTTTAACAGCTCTCTCAGGTGCGGAGGCTGCGTCATCAGGTGTGACGCCCTCTGGTTGGCTGAATTCTGAGTTTGGCATGAAGGTGCTTGCTTTAGTTGGGTAGAGAATCGCCCTTGTCGTTGTAATGGAAAGGTAAATAGCGAAGTTTTTCATCAATATCCTATAATACATCCTTTACATTTAGCACTTGAAATGTTTTTAGGCAATACTTGTTTTTTTGTCAAATGAAGAAGGGATTTGTTTTTGATACGCATCTACGTGGTTGTTGAAAAGGTGAGTTTAGCATGTTTACATTGTCATTATTTACATATGTTCTTAAAGAGCGATGTGATGGGCGTTAACGAGGTTTCAAGTGTACACTGCCCTGTTATTACGTGCTGTTTTGATCCAACACAAAGTCAACACAACACAGCACATGAGATTTAATTCTCATTTACAGTTTTACGTCTGTCTGTCTGTCTGTATGTATGTCTGTCCGTCCGTCTGTCCAAAATTGTTTCCAAAAAAAATTGTCACTTCTGCTCTTAAAGGGATCGTTCACCCAAAAATTAAAAATCTGTCATCATTTACTCACACTCAAGGTGTTCCAATGTGTTCTTGTTTGAATTTATTTCTTCTGCTGAACACAAAATAAGATATTTTGAAGAATGTCTGTAACTAAACAGTTGATGGGCCCCATTGACTTCCATAAAATACTATGTAGGCTAAGTCAGTGGGGCCCATCAACTCTAACCCATATTTTTCAAAATATCTTCTTTTGTGTTCAGCAGAAGAAAAATTCATACAGGTTTGGAACAACTTTAAGGGGTAAGTAAATAATTACATCATTTTTCAGACAATTTTGGGTGAACTATCAATTGATAACAATCAGTCAGTGTTATTCAAAGACTGGACAAAATAAGTCCAGATTTCAAACTTCAACTTTATGTACAGCTAGACTTTGGATACACTGAGGGTTTTTACCATTATTATTTTTAATATGCTGGATGCTGTTAAAAGGCAGGTTTTGCACTTAATTGAGTAGCAAAGAAGCAGTGAGATTGAGATATTTGGATTTAAAAATGGGTATTTAAAGACCCATACTTTAAACTAAATAACTTTAGAAACATAATTATTTTTATAACTTTAGAAAGGTTTATTTCACCAAATGTTTAAAAAATAAATGTTATATTTTACATAATTGGGAGAGACAGATTTGGTGTTGAATATTTTGTTTTGCAGCTAAAATTATTGCATGAGATGCAAATATATGCATTTATATATCATCAACGATTAAATCGGGTTATGTCATTCACTGCAGGACTTCAATTCGAAACATTTTCAAGTGGCTGCATATTAAATACTTTATACATTGATCTTGTGCTGACCTGTTCTGTAATTAAAACAAACAAACCTGGAATTTTATCTTGACAAAATCGAGGAGTAAGTTGGTATGCTTAGAATTTGATGGTTAATAATTAATAAAATTGTAGCTTATGGACCAAGAAGCCCCTGTGCCTTCCTTTACATTTTCAATTTATTCATACAGACATTTGGAAAACGACAAGACATTGGCCTTCATCCCCGACATGGAGCTCCGCGAGGAATGGCAGGATGAGGAGTTTCCCAGGTAATCTGCACTAACAGGCACATGCACCTTATCTATATTCATCTTGAGTGCAAATAGGAATAAATAATGTGATCTTTGTAGGCCTCTTCCTGAGGACACACAGAGTCCTGATGATGAACAGGAAAGCCCTGGAGCTGAGGGAAACAGGCCTGGTAACTTCATTTTTCCATTTAGTTACTGGGCAAAATAGTGAAAGTCTCTTAAATTATTTAGGACTTGTATGTATATACACACTACTGTTCAAAACTTTTTTTTACGGTTTTACTGACTGACCCCAAACTTTTGAACAGTTTTACTGACTGACCTGTGTATGTATAGTATTTGCCATTGCCAGGGCTGACCGCTCTTTTCCTTTCTTTCCACTAGTCCCACCGACCAGCCTGGCCCTGACAGGTAATACCGTGAGGAAGAAGCGACTAGTGGCCCCGGCGCTTAGTTTAACGCTGGACAAAACCTCTATGGACCGGAGCATGAAATCAGATGAGTTTGACGCTTCCGCCCTTTCACCATCTGCTGAGGATGACCTAGAGATGGACATTAACCTAGAGGCCTTAGAGACGCCCTCAGACAGCGAGTCTTGCAACTTCCCAGACAGCATGCATGACTTAGAGTGGGAAGGTATTAATTATTTTGACCCTCATTAGGGTTGTGTTGTTTATTGTTTCCTTTGGGATCACATGCTGAAGTATGGGACATGCCAATCTTCAGAGAGCGCTGGTTTACCATTAGTACTGTGGTCATTGCAGATGATCTTCCTAGGATGGGTAAGGCAGCGATCAGAAAAGCCAGTTTACTAGAGCACGCAGAGATGGGACACTTGGACTTGGATCAGGTGGACAGCAGTGGGCTGCGATGGAGACGATTCCATATTGGCGGCCAAGACTACCAAGTCAACATGAACGTTCTGGAGCCGTATCTCCAAGTTCTCTCCCATGGAGGTGAGTTTTTGTGGGACAAGTCTGGATGAACTTGGTTAATTACAAACTAAATTGACCTTCTTTTATAGGGTATTATGGGGATGGATCGACAGCCATCATCATCTTTACTGCCTGCTACCTACCTGAAAATACAATAGAACATTATGAGTATGTGATGGACCATCTGTTCAGGTAAAACATAATGATGATTGGGTGTGAATTTTCTCTACAAGCAATGATAATTTTTTGGAACTTAAATGTTTATTCTGAGAAAATGCACATATAATGATTTTTTGGCTTTAGGTACATTATTGGCACGTTGGACTTGATGGTGTCTGAGAATTACATATTGGTGTATCTGTGTGGAATGGCCCCTCGCAATAAGATGCCTGGCATGAAGTGGCTCCGACAGTGTTACATGTCCATTGACAGAAGGTGAGCTAGTCACTGTGTAGTTACTGTGATTTATCAAGTTGAACAATTTTATACTTAAAGACAACAGGAAACGACATCGTAAGACATGCAGTTTCCGCAATGTGATGTTTTTCCAAGAAATGCAGAATATTTAGAATGAAGTTATGTATGGAGGGACTTGATTTTATGCATCAGGATTCCATTTCTGTTAGTGATATTATTGGTTTATACTATTTTTCTCCACTCATGTGACTAACAAAAAAGTTTGGTGGAGAACATTATTACATTATAATTTTGATTACGAAACGAAAACTTGTTTTTCTGATCAAGAAATGACCATGTTTGCTTTTGAAACAGGAAGTTGTGGCAGAACAGAGATTCTGTAGAATTTAGTTTGAGAGACAGTCTGGAAAAACAAAACCAAGCGTCTTGATATTGCTATTGGTATTAGGGGAAGGGACATCCTCATTCTAAAGATAATTTTATTGGACAAAAATATGTATACTCCCCTGAACAGGAGATGATAATCAATATTTTTGGTTCGTTTTCCCAGAAGAGAAAGACCGAGATTTTTTAAGTTTGTATATTTGATTATACACAATATCACATAAATCTTTGGTAACATTTATACATGCACAAAAATATTAAGCAACCCAATTGTTTTCAACATTGTTGATAATAAGAAGCATTTCTTTAACACCAATTCAGCATATTAGAAAGATTTCTGAAGGATCATGTGACACTGAAGACTGGATTAATGATGCTGAAACTTCAGCTTTGCATCACAAGAATAAAGTACATTTTAAAATATATTCTAATAGAAAACAGTTATTTAAAATTGTAATAATATTTCACAATATTCCTGTATTTTTTGAAAGCCACCAAACTGCTACTGAAACTACAGTGTAAATTTCCATCAGTTCCAGAAGAGGGCGTCTGTGTCTTAGCTCTGGCTGTGGTCATCTTCCTTTCATTTAGTTCCTGTTCAACATGAGATCCCACCTCTGCTCTCTTTCTTAATGCCCCTCGTATGAAATATGATAGGAATGCTGTGGACTCGTACACACAGGGCATGTTATCGGAGTTTTTCCAGACATTCCTAAGATAACCTTTGACCTGTTCTCAGCTGTCAAGTTTTTTTTTTTTTGCTGCTATATTTAGACATTTTTAGATTGCATGCTTCATTTAGGATTAGTTCCTTAAGGTTTATGGCAAGTGTAGCTGTTCTCAATGGACGTCACGCAAATGGAAATGTTATTTAAAAAAGATCACTGTGTGGTTATGTAAGGGATAACGTACAGTCAGTCAGTCATTATCCAAAAATAAACTCGACAAGGGTGATCAGGATCAGGTCAAAATCCTAAAAGGGGTTGTTTTGTGATTATTGACCAGTTGAAGAAATACCTTTGTAAATTCATGTTTAAATTCTCTATATTCTGGCATAGCCATTTCAAAGCCGTATTTCACTCTCCCAGGTGAAGGTCATTCTTATAAATGTTTGATGTGGGGAAATTGTGTGCTCTGGAAATTCAGGGTCGTTATGGCTTATCATGTGAGATCAGTTTGGGAAATGAGGAACTAAGGAGTGTGGGATGCTCTTGAAAGCCCGATTTGTCATTCCTACTGGCTCCATTGCGTCATTGCATGAAGTTTCCTCTGAGATCACTCATACGCTGCTGTACAGACGGCAACAGAAAACAACACAAACAAACACCAGCAATCATGACTTCACAGAATCAAGGAGGAAAAAATAACTGAAAGAAGTCCATGTAAATGCCACAGAAACTAAAGGGAAACCCCTGTGATACAGTTCTGTCATTTAAGCTTCTCTGATTCTAGTTTCAGTGCAAACACTGACTTTTTCAGAAAACATACAGTGGGGTCTAAAATTCTGAGACCGCTTTCAAATTCTGGCATTTAAAGCTAAAATGCCAATAAATAAGAATACAAAATATTTATCAATAAGTGAATCTGATTGACCATGTCAGCTCCTTTGTATAAAAGATCAGATATTCTTGCTTCCATTGAAGCACAAAAAGCACTTTGGTTTGAAGGGGGACCAACCAAATATTTAAAGTGTGAGTGTGAAAGTGTGAAAATTCTTGTTCAACACTTCACTTTATATATATATATATATATATATATATATATATATATATATATATATATATATATATATTATATATAAAACAAGTTTAAAGTTAGAAAATGTGTTTAATTGTGAGTAATTAAATAGTAGTTAGTAATAATTAATTTCATTTAATTGTATTAAAATTTAAAAATGCAAAATGGACAGATTTTTGCTGACAGTCTCAGACTTTTGGACTCTATTATATAGATCAGAATAAAAGTCTTTGATTACATAATATGTGTATATATATTATAATTTTTATATATATCTATGTGTCATATGTGTGTGTGTATGTATATGCACAGACACGCACAAACACACAATATACAGTTGTGGTCAGAATTAATGGCACCACTGGTAAATATGATCAAAAATGGCTGTAAAAAATAAATCTGCATTGTTTATCCTTTTGATCTTTCATTCAAAAAATTCGCAAAAATCGAACCTTTCATTAAAGTAAAAGAATTGAAAGTGGGGGGTAAATCACATTATGAAATAAATGCTTTTCTCCAAAACACGCTGGCCATAATTATTGGCTCCCTGTTTTTAAATACTTTTTGCAACCTCCTTTTGCCAAGATAACAGCTCTGAGTTTTCTCCTATAATGCCTGATGAGTTTGGAGAACAACTGACCAGAGATCAGAGACCATTCCTTCATACAGAATCTCTCCAGATCCTTCAGATTCACATGTTCATGTTGGTGCTTCTTCTCTTCAGTTCAGCCCACTCATCTTCTATAGGGTTCAGGTCTAGGGACTGGGACGGTCATGGCAGAAGCTTCGTTTTGTGCTCAGTTACCCATTTTTGTGTTGATTTTGATGTTTGTTTTGGATTGTCCGGCTGGAAGATCCAACCACGGCCCATTATAAGATGTCTAGCAGAGGCAGTCAGGTTTCGATTGTTTTGTCTGTTGGTATTTGCTAGAATCCATAATACATGTATCTGAACAAGATGTCCAGGACCTCCATCAAAAAAAATAGGCCCACAACATATAAGATCCAGCAGTATATTTAACCGTAGGTATGGGGTGATTTTTATCCCTGTTTACACCAAACACATCTGGTGGGTTTGCTGCCAAAAAGCCCTGTTTTTGTTTCATCTGACCATAGAATACAGTCACTTTTGAAGTTCCAGTCATGTCTGACAACTGAATATGCTGGAGTTTATTTTTGGAGGAGCGAGGAGGATTTTTCTTGAAACCCTCCCAAACAACATGTGGTGATGTAGGGGTTGTTTGAATTTTTTTTTTTTAAAGGCTTTTTTGACCCCCAAGACTTAACTAATCTCTGCAATTGATCGATTTGACAGCACTAGAATAAAGTATTTTGTAGTATTCAGAATAATGTCTCACAAGCCCTAACACTTAAATAACATACGTAAGAAACAAAACAAAAGTGGAACTGGTTATATTTGTGGGTGATTTCTTTGGCTAGACCAGTGGAATAACACATTGAGTCTTCTCCAAGTTTCTGCCTGTGTCCCATGATTCAACGTCCTGGCTCTCATGGTTTCACACGGGTCCGGGTGATGCTGGTGCTGATGTCGCTCAGTGCTTGCTCCTTTGTGTCCTCATGTTCTGCATGAATCCAGGGAATTTTACCAGCTCCTCTAGTGGGAGAACCAAAGCAGATGTTGGAAACAAAATAGTTTTATGTGGTAATACAAATTATTTTCCTTTGCTTTTCTGAGTGAGGTCTTACATATATTTTTTTCCTCTGCAGGTTAAGGAAAGACTTGAAAGGGCTTTTCGTGGTTCACCCAGCCTGGTACGTGAGAGCGGTAATCACCGTCATCAAACCATTCATCAGGTGAGCACAGATGATCATTCCTTCGGTAACAGGTCAAGATGTCATAATCATTTTTAGACGTTTCGTATTAATATCTAAACCCCTCAGTCTGAACCGTTTCTCTCTCTCTTGCAGTGAGAAGTTTAGCAGGAAGATGCGCTTCATCCACAGCTTGCAGGAACTGGCAGAGTTTGTTCCTGTGGAGCAGTTGCAAATCCCAGACTGCATCAGAGAGTGAGTGTCCACATCACACCACATTAGTGCACTGCCATCATTTGACAGCTGAACTATATATATATATATATATATATATATATATATATATATATATATATATATATATAAATAAAAATATGAATACATTTTGGTATCACTTTACAATGTTTCATTTGTTAACAATAGTTAACTGCATTAGTTAACATGAGCTAACAATGAGCAATATTTCTACGCATTTATTAATCTTAATGTTAATTTCAACATTAACTAATACATTAAAATGGCATTAACTAATGTTAACAAATACAACATTTGATTTTTATAATACACTGTGAACTAACATGAACAAACAATGCTTTAAAAATATTTTGCTCATAAATTGAGACCTTAAAAGCATTACCTACATTTTTAAATATTTTGTAAATCAATTCTTCTAATAAATGTATTTGTGGTTTTAAAAAAAAAATAAAAAAAATACTTCCTCCTTTGACTCACAAGTTTGACTTAAACATCACTTTTACTGGTTTCATTCATTCATAATGAAATTTATTGATGAATGTATTCATAAAATTAATATTTATTGATCACTTTTAATGAATATATTTTATGAATAAATGTAATTATTACATTTAAATGTATTCATAAAATGTATTGATAAACTAAATAATCATAACTAACTAATAATTTTTGTGATTTAATTTTTGTTTTGTGAATAAATGTAATTATTACATTTAAATGTATTTATAAAATAAATATTTATTTATAATATATGTTTTTATTTATGTATAATAAATGCACAACAACAATTTTTCTTTCCCCATCATATCTGGTCATTTCAGAATTTACATTTAAATTATCATTAAATGTTTATTTTATAAATAAATTAAATTATTTATTGTGTTAAATACATTTTCCTGGGCTGCTACCCCAGGTACTTTTTTCTCTCTAAATAATTTAGATAAATCCATATTTTTTTTAAACTCTTTGTTTTAATTAAATTAAAAGTTAGTGATGTTTTGTTCTGTAGGTATGATGAGCAGATGAACAGGTGAAGGTGTCTGATGGAAAGACAGCAGGGGTGAACATACTGTACATACTTCACACTGGGGAGCTGGCTGAGGTTAAAGGTCAAGCTTTAGGGGCAAAAGCCCTAATGACAGAAAACACACACACAGACAGTGTTGTCCTTCAGAGGGACACAGCTGTGTCAAGCCACAAGGTGCGTCAGGAGAGATCCGCCAACAACATGAAAGCCTGCTTTACGTCATCGCATTTAAACTGTTACACAAAAACAAACAAACATGCAGTGTTTTCCCAGACTTTACAAAATGACACAATACACCTTTTATATTTAAGCGTGAAAAGTTAAATATACACAACCTTAGAAAATATTGTTATAAAAACATTTCCTTTTTTTTGACTTGTGGTAAAACACACAAATAAGGGTAAATATTAGATTAAATAAGGTTGTTTAATGGCTCTATTTTAATATTTGCACTAAATGGTTACAAAATCTCATTGTATGTTATTTGAAACCGGTATGAACCATTATTCGTATATGTACTTCAAACTACTGTCTGTTTCCATCTAAGTGTCCAGGTTTTCGTCTTTTCTGTAAAGTGGTATTGACTGTTTTATCGAACTTGTTTTTACTCTGTAAAATGTTATCAGTGCAAATCTAGCAAACTTTTAATGCAAAATCAGAGAGCTACTACAAAACAAACGAACCGTATAATATTGCTGTAAGAATCACGTTGTTCAGTTTCTACGTTTTACGTATATAATCGGTCTTGGTTTTCTTCTGAAATAAGGTAGGGAAATGTTCTCTAATATTCAGCTGCTGCTGCTGCCTGTAAAGTGGCCCATTGAATGTGCTTTCATTTAATAGACTCCTATGTGCAAATATTTATACAAGGCCACACTTGAACAACCTGAGCTTTCACACTGCACACATATACTACATGCATGTCTTTTCTATGATATTTAAGGAAATAAAGGGTTATAAATACCTGCTGTGATTTACTGTTGTGATTCACTATTAATTGTTATGAGGATATAGTGGTTTGGAATTTTTTTTAAACATTTTTTAGTTGTTATGGAAAAGTTATTGCGCCTTTCAGGAAACCGGGACTGGCAGTGAGAGGAAGTGAGGTAGCTGAGAGGTGAAACATTTTTCTTTATGCATTGAAATCACAAACAGGAACAGAGAGAGTGCTGGAAGGTTAAATAACAAGATTCCTGTTGTAACGCTTTATTTGCCAGATGTTATAAACCAGTCAATAATGTTTAGTAGAAAGTTCAAGTTTTGGATTACTCTAAGCAAATAATTCACTTCAATGAATGAACTATAGAAAGGTTTCAATCGTTTTTAGACCATATATTAAACTGTTGCCACAAAAAAAAATGTAATAATTTTTTATAATGTAAATTATTTTTTTAATATATATTTTAATAGCCAAATAATTAAAAAAAAGAGGCAAATAATATAAAAATCCATTTTTTTTTCATTTTGTGTGATAGAGCTGTAATCATGATTATGAAATATAAGCAGTTTTTAAAAAAATTACTTGACTTGAAACTTCTAAGGATATATTTTTGTCCCATCTCTCAAGAATCTGTGGTATTTCAATGTTGTATACTATCAATTCAATAAAATGGTGAAAATGGGACAAATTTATCTCATCAATAAAACGTCGGCACCAATCAGTCCATGACAGCCTATTTTACAGTTTTTCTAGCCCTTGTTAGAAAAGGAAATTAAAATGCAATGTGGTCTGTACTTTGTGCCAAAGGTCCATTGTTTGATTTTTGTAGGCGTTTTGCGCAATCTTTCAGACAGCCTGCTTTACTAATGAAAGTTACAGTAGATGTTAAAACATGCTTTAGGGATCAGCTTTGATTTCTTCGCCCATAAATTCAAGGCTGAAAACACCAAGTCAAGGAACAACCCTGTGTAGTATTAAGAAAATCTGTTAAAATCCATTTATTGCATTACTTATGAGCGTTTAACTGTAAGCGAGCAGGTGTAGCTTTTTGCAGCCATGGACATGTTTAAAGTGTACGGTTTAATAAAACAGATACAACTTTTGATAAAGTATCTGAGCAGATTATAGCTGCAAATTAACAAATGTGATAATGTAAAATCAGATTTTCTATTAAAGTCATGCAGACACAAAGCAAAGATCAAAGATACAATTATTTGCAGTAGTAAAAAATAAAAATAAATTCCTTAAATGTTAATCCACCTCTCTCAAGCTATCCAAAGAGCATTTTTAAAATACACTTTAGACAGTAGAACTATTATTATTATTACGCGTGTCTAAATAAAAAACACTCAACACGCTCTTTGTACAACTGTATTGTTACATATCAAAGCACAACAAAATGATGCATTGACACCATACCATATAAACAGAACACTATTACTGCTCCCATTTGATCACAATCAATCAGCTAGACTAAAACTAAAAGATATTTATAAAAAATAAAATAAAAGAGGAAGGAACAACAAAAGGGAAAGTATCAAGGACAATAAAGGCATAATGAGTGCTTTGCACAAACATCATGGCTTTCAAACAGTCACACGACACAAACAAAACCAAAAAGCAAGAAGGTCTGCAAGCAACATGCATAATTAAGTTAAGGGAGCTGTTGAGGTCTTTGGCTGAGACGCAAAAATCTGCATGTTTCTCTACACTTTCTAAGAATGAAATGCATTCTAGAGCGCCACCGGGCAGCTCCACACTAAAAATACAGCAAAAAGTTGGGTTTCTAAAGCAGCATGCACATTCTGAAAGCTTTTGCTACGCAGTTTTTACTATGGCATTTCCAAACAAATTGCAGCAAACACTAAAAGTAAATTACAGTCTGGGATCTTGCAAAGCAATGCATTTAAAATACAACATCACAATTACAAGCACTGAGCGGTATTGAAAACAAAGTCGAGAGTAAAGTATTCAAAGTGTGTGTGTAAATCAGTGATTTAGTCATGGTGCCGTGTGAGGACTGGAAACAGAGAGGGTGTGTTCAAGCTTGTGTGAGGTGGAGCTTGATGTGTGAAAGTGAGACTACATGTGATGTTTAAATGACAAAGGGCAGTGGCTGTGTATTGGCAGGAAGCCTGAACATATCCACCGTTCAAAGTCTCAACTCAGATATCCAGGTAATAGCCATTTACTAATACATAGGGATCAAAGGAATAATTCACCTAAAAAAATAAAAAATAATAATTACTCGCACTCCCATCGTTCCAAACTCAAATGCTGCTGCTTCTTTTTTTACAGTGGTGAATTTAAGAATTGATGGTTTTTCCCTCCAAAAACAAATATGGTGCACAAACCCAATGTAATACTCACTTTATATTCCAAGTCATCTGAAGCCATATGATCCCAAATTATTGACTCAATATTCCTGAAAACAGTAATTATCAGGTTAAAGGGATAGTTTACCCAAAAATGAACATTCTATCATTTACTCACCCTTAAGTTGCTCCAAACCTGTATGACAAAAGAATATACTTTGAAGAATATGGGTAACCAAACAGTTGATGGTTACCATTGACTTCCATAGTATGGGAAAAAAAAATACTATGGAAGTCAATGGGGTATATCAACTGTTTGGTTACCTATATTCTTTAAAAAATATTTTGTTTTCAACAAAAGAAAGAAACTCATACAGGTTTGGTGCAACTTGAGGGTATGTAAATGATGACAAATAGTTTTTTGGGTAAACTATCCCTTTAACAGCTCACTTGAGGTGACTGATTTCAGCAAATAATGACGTTCATCTCACCAAGCAAATGTATAACTTCAGAAATATCGGAATATTGGTCATGCAGGCCTTTTTTCTCAACAGTCATGATGTCATTAGGTGTTGATGTCGTGCATGAAGATTTATCACAAAAAAAAAATTCCACAGCAAAAAAGAATGGTTAGGTTGGAATGACTTGAAAAATGAATAAAAAAAAAAAGTTTGGGGGGAGGGGGGGGTAGCTTCCTTTAGAGTAACAACCCAGTTATATTGTCCTTTGTAAATGCAATACCAGACTTGCAGGAAAAAAAATCCATATTTTCATTATATATCCATCTACTATACACATACCAGAAGGGCTTTTTTTTAATCATACACTAATTTTCAACAATTTGTGCAACTGTTAATGACAAGCAGCTGGAGACACTGTAAAGGTATAGGTGCACATATATTCCCATTACAAAACAAATGCAAACATACATTTGCACACATTCTTATCAATGACAGACTATGACAAACACGCAAGTTATAACTTTGGGAAAGCAGTCAAATAGTCCCCTGTGTCAAAGTGATAAGAGCCTTTCCTCTTCCACTGCATGCACAGCCAGTGTCTCAAATGCACACGTCACACATTCACACTCTTTGTCAGGCGCTCTCATTCAATCCGGTCCCAAATTTAATAACAAATGTCTCTTCTGAAACATTCCAGAGGATCCAAAACATAAAAAACCTGCAGAGTTGGCGTCCATGTTTGTAGCTGCAGCAATCGGAGTGATCAAAATCTGCTCTGTATCTCCTCCTAGTTGGTTCAGTGCTCCTAGCTGGACAGGTTCTGCTGAGGACACTTTAAGGAGCATGGGGTTAAAAAAAAAAATAAAAAAACCCCACCTGGGGAACAGATGAGGGGCTATGGTTAAAATTGAGTGAACGCAAGAATATGGAGAGAAAGAGGAAGGTGTGCGTTCATACTCACAGGTCAAAAGGCTATAACAAGCTGTTTCGTCCATTAGCGTGAGGCACTTTGGATCTCATTTGTTGCTGCATCGGGCCAGACTGCAAGAGGAAGTGACACAATCAGGTTATCGGCATGGAAAACATGCATAATTATTAACGAAAAGTCCACAAACAGAAGTTCACTTTAACAAACACAACTATACTTTTAGTAGTATAGTAATTTTTCATTGAATGTCTTAAAGTGGTCATAAATGACCATTTGATTCCTCATGATGTTTTGAGGTTTGTTTGTTTATCAATTTTTTAACGCCATGTTAGCATTGAGGCTTTATACATGGCAAACACAAGGTCAATATCATAATCCATAAAATTTTAAATATTAAAACATTTCAACTTGACATAAGATAGAAAATCTAAAATACATTTTAGTGACACATTCGGAAATATTCCATGTAAACATGTTTCTGAATAAAAGCATTTTCTAGCAGTATCTTTAATATTCTGATGTTTTGAGGTAAAAGAGTCTGATGTACTAGAAAAATACAGTAACTTTCAGAATGCAAAAACCTTCTTCTGTGTCAAACAAAAGAGTCCTTCCAAAGAATCAAAAGGTCTCCTACAATATGCATCCAAAATAAAAAAAAAATATATTTTTTCATAATATAGATTGTACATTACCTCATTTCTCAAAGAGTCTAAAAACATCTCGTTAGAAAATTCAGTCTCTCTAAACCCCACCTTTCCAAGAGCCTACTCTGCTCTGATTGGTCAGACGGCCCAGTCGGTTGTGATTGGTCTACCTCTTACAGCGCGTGTCAGAAACGAAACGCCCAAGCGCCCATATCTGAATTTCAGCTCCAGAGGTTTCCTCAGTTCCTCAGGTTTCTCGGTATCTATTCCAGCGCAAGTCTTCATCCTTCACAAACCAAACTCTTCTATGCTTCAGCAACAACTACAGATTGAGTGTCAAAGTAGACGTTGTTCGCGAGGAGCCAATGAAAATGGTTGGCTTTATGCAAATTTGTTACATTGTTACGTAGGTACGTAAAAGAAAGTTAACGACTTGTTTCAGCAGTTCAGAAGCGATTCTTTCTTTTAGGAGACAATTACTTTATTTGTCGTGCACTTTGATCTTAACACTGCAAACCTTTTACAAATAGCTACATTAAAGGTAATACCTGACAAAAAACTAAAATTATTATTATCATCAGAATGACCCTGTGCCGTCTTTGTAAATAAAGATTTTGTTTATATGGCATACTATTGCATAATAAATGCAGCATAAACTAAAAGTTTACACTTCTAAAGGTGGAGCTGAAAAAACAAAGAAACCTACATCCTTCATGCAACAACAAGCCTGTTTCACACACAGAGCTCTTCACAGCGTCACACCCATTGTTACATCATGTGTCTCGGGAACACTGAATCTTACAGCAGAACGAAGAGGAAGTCCATTTTCACTGGGTCATTCTATACACAAGTTCCCAGCACAACACAAAAGAACAGAAACACAAGGGAAAACCCAGCGAGTCAATCACCTGTTCAACACTCATCACGTGGCGCATCACGTGGACTATGAAAGGCTGATATCAACTAATACCACTTATCACAAAAAGATTCAGCTATCAGCACAGTATTGTTAACAGCAGGGCCTGAATTTGGTTTTGGAAAAAAGGGGGGAAATTCCCCTTTAGGTCATTCTTATGGGGTGGATTTTTTAATTTTGAGGGGGGAGGTTTTTTTAGACAATTTTTAAAAAATACGTTTAGCTAAATGTTTGCTCACTCATTGTATTTGTGTTTTTACAATGGGGTCATTTTTTTTTACTTTACACAACAAAAGGAAGCTTGATTTCAATCTTAGAATTAAATAAGAAAAATAAAGAAAAGTTTAAGTCTATTAAACACTAGTATTCAGAAATACTACAGAAACGGAAAAAAGTAATCAAATGTAAAATAACACGGAATAGTCTTTTAGTCCTGTATAATTTGAATACATAGGCTATTAATCCTGATTCCTTACAATTAATGCTATCTTTTGTTGTTTTATATACAATAATGACAGACACATTTTAGGCTACTCTCACTTTAAGAGCTAGTGCACGGATCCATTAAGGGGCCGTTCACATGTTGCGTGTAAAGCGCAGTCCGCGCCACTTTCTCCTCTTTTAAAAAGGGCTCCCTGTTGCTAAGCAATCATGAGCCATGTTCTCCATGAAGACGTTTCAGCAAAAGATGAGCGCGCAAAAGACGTAACGTGAACGGCCCATACTGTTTTCATTATAGTGTCACATGCATTTTCTTTTTGTATTATTTTTTTAAGACATAACCGATTGTTTGAGAGGATACGGAATTTAGACAATGTTGTGTGCTTTTGACCGTTAAAGCGCTATAATTCGCGAAAAAGAACTCAGTTTTGTTACTCACAAGCTGTTTGTTATGCGGTTTAAAATCGCTTGAATGTTTAAATAGGACGCACAAATTATAAACATTAACGTTAGTGACGATGCAATGGCCCGATTGTGCAAGTGACATTTCCATCAAATGTCCCGACTCCTGAAACGCGAGAGTCTAGAATCACCGCCTGCAGCTGCAGCACGATTGGCTTGCCTTGTGCAACCTATTTTAAGAGACAGAGAAGAGGCGGTGTAACGGAACAGCTGCGGTGATGATATGCTGATTGTATGTTTACTGGCCTAATCCTCCGGTCAGAGAAGACGCAGCGACTTCCTTTCTTTAGATAACTTTATTGGCCTCTTACAACTCTACAGGGCATTGCAATATGTGTATGTGTGGTTTGTGATGCCTGCAGAAGACAACAACAGTAAAACAATATTAATACTAATTAAAGTTCAATGGCATCAATAGTGAAAATAACATGAATTACAGCAGATATGAATAACATGTAATACTGCAAATCACCACTAGGGGTCAGGGTAGGATCATGAAACAACACCACAGCTTCGCGCCACAAGTAGGTCACGTGACCAAACTAAAATGGGAAAACCCTGTCGCTACCAGCTGTAATTTGACACATTAACGTCAATATAATAACGGCTTCAATGAAGGAAGGCTACACAGCTAAATAAACAGTCAAATAAGGAAATAAATGTGAGGTACATCACCGACGCACACTGTTGTACAATGGAATAATGAAGATCACGGACTGTCGGTGGAAGAACAACTATTAACTACACAGGAAGTTTTTTCCGAACACACTGCGCATGCGCAAACAGTCCCTCAGTCTCTACATGGAGCAGCTAAAGCCTAGTTCACACTACATGATTTTAAGCCCGATTTGCAAATCGTTGAGCTCGCCGACAGGTCAGGGTGTTATCGCGTGCAAATCGCGGGGGATTAGCGGGCGATGAACGCTTGCCAATCTGTTAGTATGAAAGAGCCAACAACGCATCAAAGACGCTCGCAGACGCGTCGCCGAGCCTAGAAAAATATCTAGCATGCTAGATATCCAGAGCTGTCGCACAACTCAATCTCACTGATGTCATGAGCAGCAGCCAATCAGAGCAAGTAAATAAATACGCGGTAAATACGTAGGGTAAATACGCGGGTAAATACGTGATTTTTGCCGTCAGCCAAACATAAACATGCAGCTACATCTCCAATATAAACATGCTGTACTCACCTCCAACTCTCTCTGTAGCACAGACCTGCTGTTCGCCCATGCACATCCACTCTTTCGCCCATACTCTTATTTTTTCTTTTTTTGCGTTTTTTCTCAGAGCAAATCATCGTGCAAACAGTTTGCAGCACTAGTTTCTGTCTGACGTCCATATTCGCGTGCTGTTTCGCGTCAAGATAGACATTAGACAGATAGATTTGTAGACAAGATAGAATCGTTGGATGACTCGTGTAGTGCGTTACCTCCTGTTGAGGATCAATCACGTTGTGTCGTGTGGTGTGAACCGCTCAACAACTTGAACACTCCTGATTTCTCAGAGAGCAAGTCATGTAGTGTGAACCGCACAGTTCAGCCCGACATTTTAAAAAAACAGGTAGTGTGAACTAGGCTTTACTGACGCAACCTCCTCACAGCAGGAAATCCACAACAGGCGGCATTGGCAGAATCACTCACGCTGTTTGTGAAATTGCGTCTCGCAGAAAGTTTTAAAATGACTGATTTGATCTTATAATCTGTTAGGTTAAATTTAGTCATAGGCCTACATGCTAGATTGAATGAATGTTTGCGGGAATTTCCCGCATTATAAACGCAAGACCTGCAGGAATGATTAAAATGATGCGCAATACCCGCACCGAAATTCGAGCCCTGTTAACAGGTCCAGTCTTTGCTTTGATAAAACTATTAAAGCCGCCATTGAATAAACTGCTCATTTCTTAAGAGGTGTGTGGAGTAAACTAAGAGCTGTACATTTTGCAAAAACACATGAAGCTAAAGATCACCACTTAAAAATCAATCAATGACCACTGCAAAGACCTTGACGAACATTTCCTCATTTAAAGAGCTCTTTTCTGGCTCTGACGGGCCGCACGCCAACATTCCTCTGAGCAAGTTGCAGTCTGCTTGATTCTGCCCAGGTATTCACATTCAGTCCCGCTGTGAACTGCAGGATTAGGTAACTCCTCCTTATTTGACAACACAACAGCCCAATGAACACAAGCTAAGATCTCACACGAGTCCCACTTCAGGTTCACATCTTACACATGCACCAGGTCTACTTTTTTCAACCACACATGCTTTGTGAATTAGATTTATATGACAGAATAATAATTTTATTTATTTATTTATATTTACAAACCTAAACTAAATACAAATATATTACCCCCTAGCTCATTAAATTCATGATGCCTTTACATAATAACAATTATTATAATAAAAGTAAAAAAAAAAATTACAACCTAAAAAAAAAACTCAACAGAAAAGCCCCGTTCACACCGCCAGCGACACGCAGCGACAAAGCGACATGATCCCATTCATTTCAATGGAACGCTTGGCGACTTCAGGCGAAACGAGCGTCATTGACCGTTGGCGACAGAATGTGGGCGTTGAGTTGAGGAATTTCAACTTTATGCAAATGAGAAGCAATTTTCGCGATCGACAACCAATAGGAATGAAGCCTTTCAGTGGAGCTCACGTCACTGTCTCGAGTGCAGGCAAGACAGAAGCGTTCGAGGACGATTTCACTGTTTTAAATGATTTGACTGTATGGATATAATAAAATGATGCATGGAAAAGAAACTGTTGACAGTCTCAGTGAGTTTAATTCATACATTTATAGTTTGAGTGGTGTAATTTTATGAGGCAAGTTTAGTACTGCTGCAGTTCGTTTTAGAGTTTCCCCTGCATTATGTTGACTATTAGGGACAAGAAAATTGATTATTTGTCAAATTCGAATGACGTTTAAGTAATTTATGACAGTATGAGTGAGTTTAATTTGTTGATTGATCGATCGTTAATCTAGTAAATTATTTAATCCACTGAACACTGCTGTGGTAATATAAAAACACTCTCCCAACAGCATACTGTTTCTTTTGAGCCTAATTCCTAGTCAAATTAAAATGATATAGTTGTACATATCACTTGTGATGGTATTTTGTATAGATATGGCCAGACGTGCAGTCTACCAATAAACATTAGAGCGACAGCACGACCAATGCCCACAAGCGACTTCACAGTACAGAACCGAGCGACATACAGCGACAAAGTCGCTGGCGGTGTGAACGGGGCTAAAGAGTAGTGCTTTAAGCTCGTTAATTATAAAGTGTTAACATTTATGATGTCTTTGCATAATAATAAAAATATTTGTGTCATGTTTTTTTTCCAAACTAAAATAAACAAATTGGAAATATTATTGCTCCCATGCTTTTTAGACTTCTTAATATTTATGTCTTTAAATAATAATAATAATAATTGATAATTATAATAAAAATTCCACTTATAATAATACTACTATTCTTCATTTTTGTTTAGTTTATTTATTTATTTATTATTATTATCACTATTCTAAAGAAAAACTGAAAGTCTTGGCAGGATGACCACTTTATTGGGAAACGTCCAACATCCATGTCAAGCAGTTAAACATGACATGCTCAGACAACTGGCAGGTGCAGGGGGTGTGAGGGCAAAAACGAAAGGGAAAGAGGGCAAAAGAAAAAGCACAGGGGTTTTCAAAAGGTTTGACAGTGGGTGTCAGGTGTATTTGTACAAAAATCTCCAGCAACCCTGTTTGCCTGTGACATCCCGGTATGACCCAGAGGTTTAGTAAAGAATTCATGCAGAAGCATTAATTCTGTCATTGTAAATTTATTATAGCCATGTCATAAACATTAAAATGAGTGAGTCCCACTGTACCAACACAATAAAACATGTCTTACCGGCTGCATGCCATCTGCCATTTCACCAGAGCCTATGTGTGTAAGATGAACGAAATTTGTGGGCTCTCCGATCATGCTACGGTCAATTCTCCTCCGTTTCTTCTTCTGTGAACATAAAGGCTTATATTAAAGAAAGTTCAGCATAAAGATACAAAGCACATGGTTGGCAAAGGACTTAAGCCACAGGTGTTCAAAATATAAGTGTAGTGAGTGATCTCAAAACCTGTCATGTGACCACACCAGTGCCTGGGTGATATTACACTAAAATTTCCCAATGGAATCTATTCCTGGATACATCCTGAAGATCCTAAAAATCCCCTAATGGTATACAGTTTACTCAACGGTTTCTCTTTTCTTTCCCAGATCTCGCTTATGTGGTGAAGTTAGTGAGAGATTATATAAGTAAATCTAAAAAAAAACTTGCATCAACAACCAGAATAATTATTTGATGAGATCATGTGCCATAGGGGTGTTGGCATACATGCCATTACTTGTCTGCCCACAGTGAAGAAAGTGCATTTAACAACACAAAGCACTGGATTTATATTGTCAAGCATCAAATAGATCTTCTAGACTCATCTGAAAACTCACACTATAGTTTTGAAACAGACCAGAGATCATTTGATGTCAGTGTTCAGTTCATTTGACTGATGTAGAAGTGTACAAGCCGCACCAGAGTCTGTTTGAAAAGGTGGTCTGTGTATGGTTCATGTCAACTCTGGTACAATTCACAATTGGTATGAACTATCCTAACTCACAGAAGTGAGTTGCTATTGATTACATATTTATACATTTCCAATGCATGTTAACAACAAAAAAAATTATTACATAAATAATACTTTCTAAGTATTTGCTAAGTATTTGAAGTGAGTTGCTATTGATTACATATTTATACATTTCCAATGCATGTTAATAATAAAAAATATTATTACATAAATAATACTTTCTAAGTATTTGCTAAGTATTTGAAGTGAGTTGCTATTGATTACATATTTATACATTTCCAATGCATGTTAATAATAAAAAATAAAAAATATTATTACATAAATAATACTTTCTAAATAACAGTAATATTCTAATTAAACAATCATCACTATGACAAATGTAATAAATACTTTGAGGTACAATTTAGACTAAAATAGGGCTATAAATATTTATTTTAAATTTATGCTTGATGATTAAAATGATTATTATTATTTTATAACAAATATTTATTTCTAAATAGTAATTTAAAAAAGGGTCATGACATGAGAAATCAAAATTGCCTTGATCTTCTGACATATGAGAGATACTTATAAAATCCTGCAAGTTCCATTATAAACACTATCCTCCTCATTTTAAACAGCATTTATTTAATCAACCTCCAAAAACGACTCGTAATGATACTGCAGGATCGGTGACATTACAAGGGCAAATACATTTGCAAATGACTGCTGCCAGACTTCGACAAATATATACAAATTTAAATAAATAATAAAAATCGCACCATATACCCCACCCACTGGCATTCAGTTGCTTAATGGCTGACATTTGAAGTGAACTTTGCGTCAAAATCAAATAGAACCCATTATAATCACTAACGCTGTCTACAATGGTTACAGTACCCAGATGCACGTTCAGTTTCGGACATATTCACACACTTGAGTCTGTCGACAACAGGACAAATAAAAGGGCGAAGAACGTTCACTTTGACGTGTCCCGTTTAAACAGCTCATCCGATCTCTGGATCCCAGCGTCATGAACAAATGGATGGTTTATATTAATGCTGTCCCGGATCACATCAGAGAATTATATGTTTGTTCAGAGCATTTTGTTTTGTAAACTAGGGAGTGTAATAATGATTATACGCAAATAAACTTTTGTTGAAAGAAGAGCAAATTTAGTTAATAAACACTATGATGAAAAATGTTTGTCGACAAGCTTTTTTCCCCATGACTAGACTATGACGAGATGAGAATAAGGTGCAACATGCAATATCGTTGACGAAAGAAGACCAGACTAAAATGTAGATAAATAAAAACTTTACCAAAATCTCTTTATGTCAAAAAAAGAGCCATAATATTACAGACTGCTGTACAAGCCTCTGATACGTGCTTTCATGTTTGCAGTTGCGAGATGTCAAGAGTTTAAATCCCCCAATCAGAGCTTTCCTGTTAAAAGAATACATTTTCTGCCAAATGTTTAGCGATCTCCATTTGAGATATTCTGCTTAAATAAGTGTCCTTCATCCAGTCTGTGTTCTGTCATGAGCCACTTGCGCTGTATGCTAAATCTGCGATCAAAGCTTCTCAGTGATGAACTGTAATAAATCCAAACATGGATCTCGACTATATTGTTTACGATTGCTGAATCAATGCACTTACCCAAACTCTTTGTGGCAATACAAAGTCATTTTTGCTGTTGTTTTAACAGAGTCTGTATATATGACAACAATCTTTGTGATTATAATTTTTAGCAAAACAATCATTATTATTTAACCATTATTTAGTTTAAGTTTCATTAACTAAAACTATAAAATGCCCAGACATTTAGTCGACTAAAACTTGACTAAACAAAAACAGGACAAGGTTGACTAAATATGATAAAAACTAAAAAGTACATTTTACAAAGGACTAAGACTAAATTAAAAAAATAGCTGACAAAATTAACTAGTTGAAAGATGAAGAAGCCAAATGTATTGGATCTGATAGGAGCTGCATCACAATCCATAAGTAAATGATTTCATAAGGCTTTTTTTATGGATGTTTTCAAAACGCTTACGCTTCACTATTGACTTCACTTACACACGTGCATTAGCGAATGTTGATACTGTTTCCTATGCAATGATGTTAGCCAATCATAACAGTGGCAGTTTACTGACAAGTCTTAAAGGAGTTGCCCCTTAAAAACAGATCATTTCAGACGGTGTCAGAATGAGGGTTAAAAATAATCCTTTTCCCACATATTGGTTTGCTTTTGCGCAAAAAAAACTATTAACATTAGAAGTGAACCTCAAGAAACATTCAAATAAAAAATCCACGTCATGACCCCTTTAAAATAATTAGTCAATATGACAAATTCAACGAGCACTTGAAGGTACTTTTGAATAAAACATGGCTATAGATATTTCCTTTTAGTTTATGTACAACAATAAATTAATAAATAACAAATGCATTATTGTTCCTTTTAATCTATATACCTTTTATTAAAAAAATATACCTCAAAGTGCTAATTAGACTAGGCATATTGTTGTTAATTAGCCTATTATTTAATAAGAAAGAATACAATTATTAATATTATTAAGAAAGAACGAACAAACCATCCAGTGTGAAAACAGCCTAAGGTTACAACTCCATAAATGCAAAACTCTTATGTAACTCCAGACATCCTTCAAAGGTGTTTACTTTCATAATCTGTATATAGCCAATGGCCCATAGCACATGCTTTAGACCTTATCTGAAGTAAGGAGACACTTAAAGTAATCATTTTATCCAAATCAGTTTAAGAAAATTGCTCTTGCGCTGGGAAGTAGCATTGGTCTGTATTACAGATGCCCACTGATGTCTAGCACCCCCCCACCCACCCAACAATAGAACAAACAAGAACCTAAAAATAAAAAGAGGAAGGAGGGAGGAAAAGAATGAGCACTCCCAGCTCGGAGGAGCCAGCTTCCCTTCAGAACCCCCTGTCATTGTTACAGGAGACCATGGCAATCCGGGGTCACTCATCATTGGCTCAGAACACCAATCCAGATAAAACAACCTGACTAACAAAGATTGAATGGAGCCAAATAATTTGTCAAATGCATAGCTATTCTTAAAAATAAAAAAGTGATTCTTTTACTTAAAGGAATGGTTAAAGGTACATTTACTCACTTTTTCCAAACTCTTTACTTTGTTTTGTTCAAGCAACACAAAAGGAGAAGTTTAGCAGAATGTCCAAACTTTCTCTTTTTCCAATGAAATGAAAGTAGACAGCCAGGGATGTGCCAACAGGCTCATAAAAGCGCCATAAAAGAGATCCATAATATTGTATAACTCATGCTCTATTTTCAAAGTCTTTTAAAGCCATATGATTATTTAGTGTGAGGAACAGACTGATACTTCAGTCATTGTTCACAGCAATAACGTTTGAGGTCACACCTGGTACAACACATCTTATGGCATTTGAATATGCACAAGCACGAATGAAATTTGAGAGCTAAAGTGGAAAATATTTTTTTTTAGATAAAAGTAACATTTCAAACTATATGGCTTTAGAAGACTTGGAATATAGTATGCGAGTCATGCAATACTTTTATGGTGCTTTTTGTTCATTTTGGAATCTGACAGATGGTGGTCACTGTATGAAAAATAGCAGCATCATTCAACATTATATTAAACTTCTTTTGTGCTCTACTGAAGAAAGTCATATGGGTTTAGAATGACTCTGACATTAGGGTAAGAGAATGACAAGAAGTTTAATTTTTGGGTGAACTTAACAAGAACACATGACGAATTAAACAAAAAATACATTGGATGCATCATACACTACCGTTCAAGATTTTGGGGTCGGTAAGATTTTTTAAAAGATTTTTAAAGAAGTCTTTTAAGCTCACCATGGCAGCATTTATTTAATCAAACAGAAAAACCGAGTTAAAATAAGGAATTTTGTGAAATATTACTACAATTTAAAATAGCCGTTTTGTACTTTAATATATTGTAAAAAAAATAAAAATAATAATAATAATAATTAAATATCTGTGACGGCAAAGCTGAATTTACAGCATCATTACTTCTTCAGTGTCACATGATCTTTCAGAAATAATTCTAAAATGCTGATTCGCTTCTCAAGAAACATTTCTTAATACATTTTGAAAACAGTTGTGTTGCTTAATATTTTTTGTGGAAACCTGTGATATATATTTTTTTATTTTTAATGAACAAAAAGTTAAAAAGAACAGCATTTATTTAAAATAGAAACATTTGTAAATGTCTTCAAAGTCACTTTTGATCAAATTAATACATAATTGCTAAATAAAAGTATTATTTCTTTAAAAAAAAAAAAACTTACTAACCCCAAACTCTTGGTCATAATAAATATGCATGTATGGGCATAATTTATCAGACTTCCTTCGCATGCGAAGTGGTTCAGATCCATGACGCTACCTCTACACATCCACCCGTCCAATGACAGAGCATTCTTTGTCCATCTAGGTTTCACGTCTGGCTTCACTCTCCAAAACACATTTGCACTCCTGACAAACTCCTGAGACTATCTGGGTCACATTCACATCAGCTGAAAGGTTTCTTTTCTGTCCTAGACCAGCGTGAGTCATTCTTCGCGTGATTAGCGAACACAACCCTTGCATGAGCCACGGGGAAGGCCAAATTAACGAAATTAGTCCAGATGTTGATCTCAAAAGGAACCTGGTATCAATACCTGTGACTCATGCAGATTCTTGAAACCTAGGTTTTATTGTATTAGAATGGTTTATGATGAAAGTCTGAGAAAAAAACTATAAATCTCTCCAAATGAGGCACTTACCGGAGGAGGTTTGGCTACCACGCAGCAGCCGATCTTATGCCAGAACGCACTCATCTCCGGCGCGCACCGGTTGGATTCCCCCCTCTCTCTCGCCACCCTGCAGGCCGTTTAGAGACGAGATAGAGAGAGAATCTAATCCTCAACACTCAGTGATATAAGCCGTGGCAAGTCCAAAAACCTTTGTCCTGATCACCAACAGAATCCTTGTAGATGTCTGTGCTTCAAGTATATAAATTCCCTCAGTTATTCTGGGCCCCTAATTTCCAGTTGACTCTGTAGGACTGTGGTGTTTATGTCAGGCAGTGATGTTGCAAACAAATCTGTTTGATTAAAGAAAGAAAAAAAAAGAAGATTTTAATGAAGTATACATGATCCACCATACAAGCACACCATAAATTTAGCATACCACATAAAAAAGACAGATGAAGCAAATAAAACCAGTAAAACAAATACAAGATCTTGACCAAAAATGTATGCCCCCCTTTGACGGACATAAACATTGTGATGTTATTTCCATCAAGAGTTGCATCAAGGTCCTGTATTGACAATCCAAGAGTCAAGCACTCTGTAAAGTCTACTCCAGCACATCCCAAAGGCTTTCAATGAATTTAAGGTCTGGAGTCACAGGTGCCTATTCATGTGTGGAAATGATTCTTCATGCTTCCTCCCAAACATTATTTCACAATTTGAGCCTGATGAATCTTTACATTGTCATCCTGGAATATGGACATGATGTGTCTTCCTACATGGTTGTTTAAGAAATGAAAAGCTACTCTCTCCATTAATTAGGGTTAGAAGAACAGTTGCCAAACATATTTAACATGCTAGAAAAATAATAATCAGTAATCACTGATTAATCACAATGCAATAATGACCAAATCATAGACTCATAAGCATTTTTTTTTTTTGGCCGGGCAGTGTTGTTACTCCAAATAACTTAAAAAAAAAAATCTGAATAAAAGCGTAAAAATAAAATTAAGTAGATGGCAGTACCGCCCATCATGCAGTAATATCATGACATTTCCACATATATCATTTGGTAATACCATGGTAGGCCAACTTTGATACAATTGTACTTAATATTTAACATATTCATGTAGGTATTAACATGGTACTCCAATTAATTTCAAAGAAAAGCATGGTGGATGTTGAAAAAACACATGGTAATAGTACCATGGTAGTTTATAATAAATTAATGAATTAGTTAATAAACAAACAATATTAGTATAAATCCAAACCTTGTAAAGGTCTCAAGCAATCATAGGGACCTTTTATGCTGTCTAGGAAGGCAGTTCACTAATTCTTTTTAAAGACACACAACCGCTTGCTTGTGCACTAACACTATAATGTGCAAAACCGTTACAACTAAGAAAAATACACGGAAAATCGGTGTAACAATGAGCAACAAACGTGTTAAACTGACAGCTAACGTTACTAAACACCTAGAACGAGTTCGGTAAACGAGGAACAACGATTTACAAACGTTACAAACCACTCAGCCGCAAGCAGAAAAAAACAAACAGCCCGGGGAAGTTAGGTAAAACACTAACCAGTGTCTAAAAGTTTAGAATTTTTTTCCCCCTCATCGACTAGTTTTAACTCGCAGCACCTCTATGATTAAGTTGTCAGAGAATAATCTGACTAAAGTTAACCTGACTATCTTTCTCGTCTTTATTACTCGAGCACACCAGCGCTGTTCTTATTCAAACTGAACTGTTACAGAAAGTTTGGCACAACAATCCAACTCGACACCGGGCCATGGTAGCGGCTCAAATGAATTAATAAAGTTCAACAGAGTCTTGGAAAAAGTTATTTTTCCTCATACGATATAAAAAATAAAGAAATATGCTTACTTCCTTACATGTAAAACAGAGTCCCAGTGAAGCGCCTCTTGTGTGGAGAGCCGAGGGTGGAAATGACTCTGTGTTTTCCAGATCACTGAGGTGTGGTTGAAGTTTCCCCCATTAATATGAGGAAATACTTCAAAACAGAGACCATCAGCGCCACCAATGGACTACTGATATAGACCCAGAAGACAAAAGTTGGTGAATTTAGTTTTTTTATTTTCTTCATGTCATTACATTGTTAGAGAGTAAGAAACAAATGAAAAAAAAAAAAGATAGAAAAAAAAAAAAGAAGATATTTTACTCATATGTTATGCTGTGTCCTCTGTAGTACTGGACACCAGGACTCGTTTGTTCTTTCATTTACCAATCAGTTTTTAGGTTTAAGGATTTTTCTTTTAAAACCAATCTTTGTATAAAAATGATTCTTAACTATGTTATGAAAGATATTATTCATTTACATTTTACTTTGTGCAAAATGTGGGTAAACATGCCGATAAATATGCTTTAAGTCCTGGTGTCCTCTACAGTGGACATGTGTAAAATCAATGGCCTGTTTTGTAACAGAAAGACATATTTTGATTAGAAACCACATAACATTTTCATGAGATGTTGATTTATGACAAATAATTTGAAAATGAGTCACATTTAAATGATAATTACAAAATATTATCATATTTCCATAAGAGTGCTAAATTTGATGTCAGTCATAGCCAATTTAAAGACCAATAAGTTGTTGTAATGGTGAAACCTCCAAACATTTGATATCTCTGAAAAGCCCTGAATGTGCTCTTTACAGGACATGAAACTGTGACATGTAAGTTGTCAGAGAAATTCATTAAAATATAATGTCCACTACAGAGGACAAAAGTATATTCCTGTATATTCCAATATATCTGATGTATGTAAACATAAAATTTAAGAAACACATAAACATATCTTTCTTTAACCTATAGATTTTTTTCATCTGATTTGTCAATTATCTTGTGAAATTTAAGAGGTTTATTTAGATTAATTTCCTCCAACTTGTTACTTTAGTGCGTTTAAATCTCTCATTGTATTTAGGATAGAACTGCTGAGATTTCCCAGTTTGCCATTTCTCACTATTTAAAAGCAGTAAATCAGTGTGCACTTTTGCAGTAAATTGTGTATTAAACATAATGCAGTTGTGTCACAGTATTTTATGCATTAGTGTTTATTGACATAAAACAATAGCATAACATGTATTTTTAATGAAAAATATATTTAAAATTTTTATTAAAAACATGAACAGCATGAGCTGTTTGCCAATACTACATTGGCAAAAAAAAAAAAAAAAGAAATTTCATAATGTGACTGCATTATGATTAATACACAATTTATTTCAATGCAAACGTACACATGACGCCGAATTAGTGCTTTTAAATTGAAAAAACATAGCAATCTCAGCATTCCAATCCTAAAGAGGGATTTAAATAGTAAAATAACAAGTTGGAGGAAATTAATTTTGCATAAACCTCTTCACTTCCAAAAACAGAGAATAGATGATATAAATTTTTCTACTGGTGTAACTAACAGTTATGCAGTAGGGTGCGCTAAAGACGTCTCAACTATTACACACTACCAAAGAAGAACCAATCAAATATTTCTACTTCCGGTACAGTTCGTGCGCCATCTTTGACGCTAAAATAGTCCATCTATGTTATTTTTGTTTTTCAAAAAGTATCGAAAAGTATGATAGAACACTAAATCGCATTAAATAACCGAAGCATACGCCTGGTTTTTACCGTGTCTAACGTGTTATAATAAAGTAAAAGTCTTCGGAAAACATTTCGGCGAGGTGAGCAGCTGAAGTTTAGCTTTATTCTGTTTACTAATAACTGACTGCAGGAGTTTGATGAACTGTCATTAAAAGAAATGTTAATTACATATTTTACATGGTTTTAGTGATATAGTTACTGCAAACGATCTCCTGTCATACGTACAGCTATTTTCTATCTTAAAAACTTTTAAGCGTAACTTAACGTTAACTTACTCAACTCGTTGAAGAGGATAAATGTGCACTTTCAATAGTTTGTTCTTTATTAATAGCGTGCGCATAAAAACTATTTCTTAGTTTAATATCTCGGAAAATAGACTGTAGGCCTATATTAAATCACGTTAAAGACAACCAATGTGGAAACAATAGTCATTGTTGGACTTGTTTTATAGAAATCAAACTTGTTTTGTTGTAAATAATAACACTATATAATTGACGGTTAACCTGACTTTTTAAAATGTGTGAAAATGTCCATCCAACCACACACGAGTATTGTAAACAAAAGTGTCCAGCATGAAATCAACTTCCCCCGGAACTTAACTTATTATAAAATGATGACTATTTCCCGTCCTGTCATTGATGATGAATTATGTCTGACATTAATGTACACATCCGCTTCCTGGCACAGTGGAATAAAGTCTTATAATTAATATAACCACATTGTCATTCAGCACTCAGTTTGTATATATGGAAAACGGTTTCATAACATTTTTTGGACATTTTCTTGAAACACTACATGAATGTAGTTAAACACCCCATAAATGTAAACTGGTGGTTTTCAAGATATAAAGCAACTTTTCAGTATCAATATTTGCATCATTAGATGTCACTTGTGGATTTGGGAAAGCGTTTGTTGGAGGCAGCGCGGAAAGGACAGGATGATGAAGTGAGGTCACTTATGGCCAATGGTGCTCCTTTTACTACAGACTGGGTGAGTTTTATTTGCTGCTCAAGCATACTACAAATGCAGACCAATTGCCTATTGTCCGCTATTTATAATCTGCATTTCACTATAACAGCAATGACAATATGTAATATGTTTTAGCTGGGAACCTCGCCGCTTCATTTAGCAGCACAATATGGGCACTACTCCACCGCTGAGGTACTTCTCCGTGCCGGCGTGAGTAGAGATGCCCGCACTAAAGTCGATCGGACCCCCCTCCACATGGCTGCGTCTGAGGGCCACTCGAGCATCGTTGAATTATTAGTCAAGGTAAGAACAGATGATCTCAGAATAGTATTGGATTGTTTGAATTTTAACATTCTGAATTTTTATTGTTGTTATATCTGATTTTGCTCTTACCTGGGACAGAGTGGGGCAGACATCAATGCAAAAGACATGCTGAAAATGACAGCCTTGCACTGGGCTACAGAACATGGGCACAGGGGAGTCGTGGAACTGTTGGTCAAATACAGTGCTGATACTCACGCCCTCAGCAAGTTTGACAAGACGCCTTTTAACATTGCAGTTGACCGAGGAAACACTGAGCTGATGCTCTTGTTACAGGTGAAAATGAGCTTTTTAATGATGTTGTGCTATTAGATATTAAGGCACACTCTAAAAGTCACCAGCTGCTGTGTATTTAACAATGTTCTTGGGTGAAATCAAGCTGCAGTATCTTAACTTGACTTTATTGTTTGTTACTCTAGGAGGGAATGCAGAACCAAGTGAACATGAATCCAGAGAGGACTATCCTAAGCAGCACATCACCCGCCACCGCCAGCCCTCAGTTCTTCATATCCTCCTCTGGAGTGGTCAATCTCTCTGATATTGTTGTCACCAATTCTAAGGCTAACACAGGTATGACTTCCTTTACATTTTGTTTTTACTCAAAATTTGCCTGCCATTAAACTGTTTTACATAATTTTGTTATTTAGTCAAAATTCATTTGAATCACTAATTTTCTTCGTAGTATATTCATTTTGTTGGCTTAAATGTAAGGAGTTTTTTGAGTTTTCTACACTACCGTTCAAAAGTTTGGGGTCAATAAGATTTTAAAGACAAAGACATTAATACTTTTTTAAGCAATGACAGCAAAGACAATTATAATGTTAAAAAGACTTCTATTTCAAATCAATGCTGTTCTTTTGAACTTTATATTCATTTAAGAATCCTAAAAAAAAAGTATCACGGTTTCCAAACTGAAACTGCTCTTTTAACTCTCTCAAATAAAAAAATTATATAAAATTGCATAAATTGTTCTTGAACTGACCAAAGTATTTAAAGTAAGAAGGTTAGATTAAAAACATACATTTTAACATTAGACATTACATTTTTATGATAAATCCAATATTGTTTTATATAGAATTGTTCTATTGTCTGTGTACTGTATAATACAATTACATCAGAAGTAATTAAATTACAAGAAAATTACACCTCACAATATTACTGTTGTTTCGATCAAATAAATGCAACCTTGGTAAGCTTTATTAAAACGTTGTAAATCTATGATGATTAATTTTCCCTTGAGGTACATCTTAGAAAATGCATTAGTTGTGACATGTTTCTTTAGCAGGGTTCTACGACTGATTTTGCTGCAGTTCATAAGAAAATTACCAGCCAACTGGCATTTTATTTACTCACTAAAGCCAATTCTTCTTGCATTTTGTGCTTGTTTAATGTTCATTTTAATATTGATATTTGGGAACATAGACAACCGTATTAAATTAACCTTTTAAAATTTGAACCTATTTTGGAACTGTGTGCACCTAGAGAATGTTATAGTGTATTTCTGCCTTGCAAACAAACTGCTTCTATATATTTCTGCAGGAGCTTCAGAGAGTGTGATTGCTGCTGATTCAGTGGATTCTGCCATCCAGCATCTTGTAGGGGAAGATGGCCAGAGAGTCATCACCATAGTAACCGACCAACAGGGAAACCTGCAGTCTGGCAACTTGGGACAGAAATTCTTTGTCACAATGCAGGGGCAGCAAAGTGAGTAGATTGCTGCAGCATTAATTTATAGCTCTTTTAGGACTTTGATGCAGTATTTATATTCTGACATGCCTGTATATATTAGTGGTTGCAGTGCCAGCGGGCCAGATTTCAGAAGAAATCATAACAGAGGACACCAAACCAGTTCCAACACGGAAGCGGAAATTAGAATCAACCATAAACCACACAGATGTCAAACATAAGGTGTGACAAATTCTTATTTAAATCTTACTTTTTGAATGCAAAACTAATATCAGGGTTAAAGTCGGCATGAAACGGAAGTTGTGGTAATCTTTTCTTCACTATTGTGTATATCTGAGCGAAACTGCTTCTCGAACAAGAAAAAAAATGTAGGGCGGGACTTGATTTTGTCCTTTGAGAATTGATTGGATCATTGTGGTTTGCTGTTGCTGTGATGTCATATGAGTGACAGGTTGTCCTGCCCTCACACCAGTAAACATGTCATCAGAGAAGAGAAGAGGTGTCGCTGCAAGAGGGAGAGGAAGTTATTCTGATTAAAGATTACAAGGGCATGAATTATTATTTTTTTTATTATTATTTTTTTTTTTTGTCTATTATATATTTTTATATAATTTTTTCTATTATAATTTTTATATCTATTATAAGTCATTTATAATAGATATGTCAATATTCCTTTAAAAAAGAAAAAATTGTCAATCTTTGATTTCATGGGGCTAGGGTTGGGTATCTTTTGAACTTGAGCGATTCTGATCGATTTCAATAGGGGGAAAAATTAAGTAAAACGTTTAGATATCGAACAGTTTTATTCTGTCTTTTTGCAAAACATTCTGTTGAGGTTGAATACCATGAAGAAAAATCAGCAGCCTAAAGAACAACCGACTAATATCAATAATACAATATGAACAAATAAGCAAAGTGGCAATAGCACAAATAAATACACCTGAACAAAGTTCAGCAATTAAAATTAAATGTAAAATAACTCTGCATAGTTTTCTTTTAAAAATAAAATATAGATTAGTGAGTGATTTTCATTTTATTTTGTTCATTGATTAACAGTAATGAGTGACACAGACTGCATCAGGTTTATTAGCTGCTGTCACTTTAAGACCGAATGCACAGATCCAATATACTGTTACACATGTGTTTTCTTTCTCAACTGTTTGTTCACTTAAGACATAACTGACTGTGTTTACGAGGATATTTTGACATAATTGTGTGTGTAATCCTCAGTTCAAGCGCAAGAAAATGCAAAAGAGAACTAGATGTAGTATTCGGGTTCCGAATTTGCATCATCTTTGGCTTGAATGGTTTAAAATCACATTAAAATGCTCACACAGGAATCGATAAGTGAAATCATTCAAAAATTGTATTTTATAAGAAGTATCCGATTCCAGAATTGGAATCGATTTTTGATTCCCAACCCTGATGGGGACTTTAATTGTTTGATGTTTTCTGCAGGAGTCCGTTGAGAAGGACAGTAGGGAACTACTGGAACAGCAACTAAAAGAGGCAAACAGAAAAGCCCAGGAGTACCGACAGCAGTTACAAAGAAAGGAACAGGAAGCTGAGCAGTACAGGCTTAAACTAGAAGCCATTGCCAATGGCCAGACCAATGGCTCCAGCGCAGAGCCCCAAGAGGAAGTGGTGCTCCAGGAAGAGGAAGAGGAGGAGGAGGAGGAGGTGGTTGGTGAAGAAGAAGTTGTCATGTTGCCAGAAGGGGCCATCATCATTAAGGAGGAGCCCCTTGATTCAACAGCAGGAGAAACAGTGACGTTAGTAGAGGCGGCAGATATCACAGCCACTTCTGAGGACACGCCGTAGCAGTGAACCCAAAGACTCAAACACTCAGGAATTACATACACTCTTCTAGTCTGTGGACCTGGAGAGACATGTTGTATTTATTTATTGTAAATCATAACCTTTTGTTTTTCCTTTTTATACTCTTAGCATTCAGTTTCTGTACAGACCTCTACTAAGACGTAGCGTGAATTATACTTAGGTGGTCACTGGTCACAATGATGCTGAGCTGCTCAGATTGGTAGAATAGGAAGATCGTTTTCTTTTAACATACAGCGGTGCAAGATGCTTTTCAATCAAGCCCTATTATGCAACTCAAGTGCATACTATACTATTAGTACGCACAATAGTGTACTTAAAGGAATGTTCTGGGTTTAATTCAATCCTTTTTTAGGATTGCAAGGCATGGTTATAGTAATGCACTTTTAATAAAAATAAACTAGAGAAACTGTTAAAACACTTGCATTACTCATTCAGTAAAATGTGCTGAGTTGCAAAGTATTATTTTAGTCCAAATCGTCCTTTTTGAAGATTTTTTTTTTTCTTGCATATTGTGCAGAAATGACTGGGTTTACCATCGTCGTGTTGTCATGACATCAAAGCTGAACGTTTATTGCCTGGCCTCATGTCGTGCCTTATTATAACCATAACTTTTGTTTATTAAAAAAATTGAAGGACAAGTCGCATTGCAAATTATGTCGATATAGCTTAACTTGAACACGGAACATTTCTGAAATAGTGACATGAGAGTGAAGATTAACAGTATATCATTATTAACAATTCTAGACATTATTGAGAGGTAAGACCTCTATTATGTTATGGCTTTGTGTGACATTGACCTGCTCCTGCAGTGTGAGGCATGTCGTATTGATGCAGTCAGCATTAGGTGACGTGATAATCGAAGTAGCTATGTATTTACTTGAGCAAACTCTTTCATGTTTTATAACACTTTTAGCTGTTTATAAAGATAACTTACTCTATTCAGAGTACAAGAATGAGCAATAGTTGTTTAACTCTTTTTATCTTCCATAATTTCCTTTGTTCTGTTAGACACTAAATCACAATTTGCATTTCAAAGTTTTGTGCTCTAAAAAGTATGCAACATGTCTGTGCTTGCATTCCATGGCATGGCCCATGTGCCTATTTCGTCTTTCCCTGTAAAATTCCCCAGTTAGCAGCTTTTACTGTCAGTCTTTCAGTGAAGTTATATCATCAGTTGTGTTCAATCTGTTGATGTCAGGTTTTAAAATGTGGGTTATTGAATGCCATAAGAAATTTTATGGAACTAGACCTCAAATGCTTTATAGATTTCCTTCTCATAGAAAAGTTTTGCTTTATCTTTTCTGGGGTTTTTTAGGTACACAGCTGATGATTAACATTCCACGAATTGAATTTTAAGGGCTTGCATAACCATTATTGTGCACAACTTATTTTTACTCTGTACATATGAAAATATTTGTTTTCTTCCATCTAAACCCATGAATATTAAGATTTTGAAGGACATTATACTATTTATTGAATGGGTGATTCATTTGGACAAGACCATGTTTTTCACTTTTATTTCTCTTGCTTTTTAATGCATTTCAAATTTCAATTGTACATGATGTCTTCAGCAATGCTTTATAGGTAAAAAAAAATAGCAATATTATGTGAACGTCGACTTTAGATGATCTCTGTTGAAATTAGTTTCAGGCTTGTTTACACTTATTTTCTTGTAAAATTTGTTTCACTGGCAGAATTACTCATCGTATTTCAGTTTGATGGAAGCAAATGCTTAGAGTTTTAACTTAAAGCAGACATAAGCACATGATATATAACATAGATCAACAGTTTTTCCCTAAGATTTCTTGTGTGTATATTTTTACATATATTATTTTTGTAATGAAACACTATTGGGGCCTGTCTTCAGTGCATTTGCAGCTGCATTTTATTATCTTTGGTCAAAATAAAATTTTGTGAGGTTTGGTATATCTACTACTTTTTTCTTTCTTTTTTTGAGAAAATATTCTTTCACTTATTAAAAAAAACTTATTTATTCACATTTTCCTTCGTAGTAAAATTCCTAGCTTTCGCTAGTCCTGATCCCAAACCACTCAATCGAAACGCGTTTTTCAGAATGATTGTCCTAATGCGACTTCCGTACCCACGTGACTAGCACAGCAGACAAACGTGAGATATTTCGTCATATTTATATGTACATCATGTAAAAGCAATTGATGTAATTGCAGACACTTTATGTACATTATTATTATTTTTACGTTTTCTTCTCCTTTACGACACTGAAGAAAATTAGAAGTAAAGAAAAGACAGCAGCATACCCTGCTCAACTGTTGTGTAGTTCATCTCTCAGTCATGTTTCCAGAACTCAACAATATTCTCAATTCCACTCCAGACAGTTTCAAATCGGTAACTGATTATAGTAATTACATCTCTTTACACGCTTAATGTAACTCACAAAATGTCATTGACTCGAACCGATGTCTTCTGTACTTGTAGAGTGACTTCATCCTGGTGTCTGACAGGCAAGCTGATGCATCATTCCTCATTCATCATTATCTGTCTTTCTATTTACGTGGTAAGTGACCTACTGTACACAGTGAGGAGGACATATTGTGTTAATATAAGTTCATTTATAAACTTATATATTTCCAGCTGGCTGTAAGGTGTGTTTTCTGGGTCTTGTTCAGTCCTTCAGCCACTATAGTGCTGTCGGTCAGAGGCTGGTAAGTCTATTTGCTCTATTTTGACATTTTGATTGTTACATTGATATGACTTGTTCAGAATGTTTCTGTACAGGGAGTGAGTCTGGCCCAGGCAAGAGAGAAGGGCCAGCTAGTGTTTCTCGAAGGACTGAAGGACTCTATCGGAGCTATATTACAGGAGGAAAGCAGTCAGGGGACACAACATTTGAGTTATCTCAGGCATGTATAGCATGCTCCGAAAATCTAGTTTGAATACATTTCACTCCGTTTCCCTCTTCCTATATGTTTAAGTCAGATATATAAAGAAAACATACCATTTTGTTTTTCTAGGTCCCCAGGTGCTGGATTGAAAGGTCTGTTCAGATTTGTGGAAAGTTCTGTGCGTCAGAATGGAGATCGTGATGATGGTGAATCATGGGGTCCTCCAGTGTTACTCATAGATGATCTCAGTGTGCTCCTGAGTTTAGGTGTTACTGTTGGAGCAATACTAGACTTTACCCTCTACTGCCAAGCCACTGTGTGCACTGAGTTACAGGTGAGTCAGTGTTTTTGGGTCAGTGCCTGAAATAATGGCAGGCTATTGATTTAATGCTTCATTGTGTAAAGACATTATTTATTTGTCTTGATATCCAGGGGAATATGGTAATACTGGTGAGATGTGAGGAGGAGGATGTAGATGATGATGAAGAGGGAGCAAACCTGCTCCAGAGGGGACTAGTTCATCAGTGTAACTTGGCATTACATGTGGAGGGGTTACCCACGGGTTACTGCAAGGACATACATGGACAGGTGCGGTTTATTGTTAAAACTCCACTAATACTCTGTAACAAATGGCCCTGATTTAAGCTGACATTTTGATGTTGCTTATGTTTTCCAGATTCAGGTTTGGTGGCGACAGAGTGGAGAGACCCTGTACAACCCACGAAAAATATTTCATTTTAAGGTCCATGATAAAGGAGCGTCATTTTTCGCTCGAGGGACTTCTAGTGCTGTTCTCTAAGTTTTCAAATGAAAGTCATACATAATGTCATTATGTAGTTTGTTTCATGTAAATAAATATATATATATATAATACATCATCAGTTGCTGTTGTTTTGTTCTCTTGTTGTTTGCATTACTTGCCGAGTTAATTTTGTGTAGCAGTAAAATGGGTGCTAGAAAAAGCATAAACATACATCAAGTAAATGATTTTGTTTAAAGGGACACAAGAACAAAGCTCAAGGAAAATCCATAATTATGGTGGGGATATTTTAACATATTTGATTGTCCTGTGATGTGCCCAGGGTGTCCCCTCCCTGTGGCCCGAGACATTAGAAAAGGCTCATGCATCCCTACGGCCCTGGAGAGCAGTGTTTCTCAACATTAGTCCTGGTGTTTTAGAAGTCTCACTATTTAAAACACCCGATTCAACTCATCAGCTTCTTGGTGTGTTGAACAGGGACACATCTGAAACATTCTGGGAGGTGGGTCTTGAGGACTGGAGTTGAGAAACTCTGCTCTACAGGGTCGCAGGGATGCTGGAGCCTTTTCTAATGTCTCAGGCCACAGGGAGGGGACACCCTGGACACATCGCATGACTAGTAACTTACAGGATAAAGTGGTGGATGGATGATTTCTCACTAAAGGAGAAAGCAAATGCAGTTTCATCTGTTTGCATACCATTTTTATTCTCCCTTGAGGAGTCCACAAGAATAGGCCATGATACATATTTTTTTAATTTACGTTATGAGATTTTCTGTAGTTTAAACTGCACAGTCGCTTATGTAAAGTTGCCACAGAAGGCGCTGTTGAGCTTATGTTGATTGTACAGACCGGTACAGACCAGAGTTGTTTATCTGCCACGCAGATTCATTTCTGCGAATCGATTCCTTTGAACAGTTCGTTTCAAGGCTAATAATCTGGCATGTTGGTTATAAACTGCTGTGAGGATAATATAAATTATTTGGTGTGGTTCAACGGACTGATTCGTTTACGAATCATTTGGACCGGTTTTTAACCGGTTCACTGATTCATTAAAAAGTTCCGACTCTTTCATGAATCGGACGTCGCTAATGTCGCCTTCCATCACTACCGTCTCTTGAACCCGATAGAATTTCCTGCTTTGCTTGCAGTGAGTGAAAAGCAGAGTGTATGCAACATGCAATCCAAACGATCCAAATTGTCTTATAATTCAGTTGTATTACTCCGATAGCATTTTAAGAGTAAGAGCGGAAATTAAGTAAGCTCATTTTTTTCAGCTAACGTATACATATTATATTAGTGTATAATAGTATAATTAAATAAGGAAATACTGTTACAAGCGCATAATCACGTGTTATTTTTTTTTTACAGTCTATGGTTTAAAGCGACCGCCCTCTTAGACTGGATTGAGCTTGATATTAGACTTCTTGGACGCTTCAGCCTGCAGACAGACAAACAAACAGAAGTGTTGTGTTATTAGACCTGTCAGGTTTTAACATGGGCAGTTTATATCTCTCAAGAGGTCGGTGTATTCTTCGGCAGGTGTTCTCTGGCCTACCCACAGTACCCATCATGCTGCAGCGGCCGTACAGCCTCGATGTGTCACCGCAGCTCCTGCGGACTGAAGCCTTCATAGATGGGCGCTGGGTCTCCGCTGCATCCACATTCCCCGTGTTAGATCCAGCCACTGGAGAAGAAATCGCGAAGGTGTCAAACTGCGGTACTAAGGAAGCTCAAGACGCTGTCAATGCTGCATACAAAGCGTTTCACCTGTGGAAGAGTCATACTGCCAAGGTGAAATTAATATGTGTGGGAAATGTTATTATTTTGCAGGATTGTCATTTATAACTATCTGCAGTAGACTTAATTCTTTACAAGAACGAACCGGTACGTTAACCATATTTACTACAGTTTTTTTAAACTTACTGGGGTGGTTAAATGGTATGGCGCTATGTATTACACACACCGTGGTATTTATGGTACTCAAAGGTAAAGTTCCACCTTTTCCACTCATTATTTAGAAAAATATTCACTTTAGTTGCAAAAAACAGGTCATATTTCTCCCGAAAATAAACAAAAATGTAACCTATGTTGCATAAGATAAGTCTATTTACATAGTGCCATAGTGTTGCATTAATACATTTATTGAGTAAGGATGCATTAAATCGAACAAAAGTGACAAAATCCTTTTACATTGTTAGATAAATGTTCTATTTCAAATAAATGCTGCACTTTTGAACTTTCTATTCATCAAATAATACTAAAAAAAAAATACCGGTTCCTTCAAAAATAGTAAGCGGAACTTTTTTCATTAGCACCATATCAGCATATAGAATCAGAAATTGTAATAATATTTCACAATATTACTGTTTTAGTATTTTATTTTTTTATAAACAAAGTTATAATTTAATTTGATAAAATCAGTTCTCCTCGCTCATATTGATTTCTCTTTACAGGAAAGAAGCATTTTGTTGCGGAAATGGTTCGATCTCATCATTCAGCACAGGGATGATCTTGCCAAGTTGATCACAGCAGAGTGTGTAGGTGTACTGACCTATTACATACAGTGTACAACTTCTTAACGTGGCCATTTACAAGGATCCAGATATTAGGAGTTAAAACACATATGTCTGTACAGGGGAAGCCCATGAAGGAGTCTTTTGGAGAGATTACATATTCTGCCTCCTTTCTGGAGTGGTTCTCTGAAGAGGCCAGACGTGTATATGGAGATATTGTTGCACCTTCAGCCAAGGACCGCAAGATCCTGCTACTCAAGCAGCCGGTGGGAGTGGCTTCCATCATCACACCTGTGAGACTTCCTTCTTCGTTCTGATAAAATAACATCGTCAAGATCAATGAGCTAAACTAAAACTGCCAGCTGTAATTTTCTACTTTCTCTCCCTACAGTGGAATTTCCCCAGTGCCATGATAACCAGGAAGGTGGGCGCAGCACTTGCGGTGGGCTGTACTGTAGTGGTGAAGCCGGCTGAGGACACACCTCTCTCTGCTCTGGCCCTTGCTGAGGTCTGTCGGTTTCCATTAAAGCCTACTTAACTTGATATTAAACTAGTCTGCATTATAGATACACTACGATTCAAAAGTTTGGAGTCAGTAAGATTAAATTTTTTTCATCACTTCTCAGCAGAGCATGCCCAGTGCGTGCCATATTCAGCTCTATGCCAAATCACTCCACTCAGTCACTTACGGCCCAAGCGAACGCTCCACTCATGTACTGCTCACGCTCACCGGTTGAACGATGTTTGCTCAAATCCTGCTCTGAAATGAAAATTCTATGTACTAAACGTTTCAAACTTTCTGTTTTAATAAATTTCTTGAATAAATGTCTTAATTATAGTAGGCCTGTAGATAAATTGACTAAACAATTACTTTTGGCTTTAAAGTCCCCCTGTAGTCAATAATTTGATCACTTGAAACTCATCTTCAGGGCTGGACTGGGACAGAAAATCGGCCCTGGCATTTTGGTCCAGACTGGCCCACTATATATGATAATAAACACCACCCATCTTTCCACGCCCTTGAATATGTTTTTGTTCAACTCCTATTCATTAAAACCACTAATGCCATGTAATGAGTGAGTATAAACGAATGAGATTTAACAGATGAAATAAGTACAAAATTGTACTTTATTAATACAATTGAAGTATACTCCACAGTGATGCATCCAAAAAACAAGCTATAATCTGCATTGGCATAGAAATACAAGTGTTTCTCACAGGAATTTTGGTAAAACTGTGGTGGGTGGACCTCTGTCCTTCTAGGGGGGGTTGGGGGCATGTCCCCCCAAAGAAAATTTTGTGCATTTTAATGTTAAATTCATCAATCTGGTGCAGTTTGAGGGTTCAAAATTAAAACTCCAACCCATATTCAGTGTGCAAATATAACAACGAAAAAATTAAACCTATTTTAGTAACAGTGTCTGTCTATATTACACTACTACATAATAATAGTTATAACATTAATCTCATGACAGTAGCATAATAGCCATATATTGTAAAACAAATGCACTGAAAAATAAAGAAAACTTTCATAATTAGTTTTGTACTAATTTCTAAACTTGAAAGAGATAAGCACATGATCTTCTATTTTGACGGAAACTGCATCAAGCTTTTATTTTGGTGGAAAACATGGATAAAAACGTGTCTCATTAAACTTCTAGTAAATTCCTGTAATCGTCAACTATGCAGATGTGGAAATAATGCGTAACTGGGTTATGAGTTCCTACACTCATAGCCAAAGTGTTTTGAAAGTAGTTCTGCTTACCGCGGACTCTACACTTTCTCATCTCTCTCCTGATCCTCCTTACTATCCTCCTCATCAGCCACTGGATGTTTTCTGCAGCTGGTCCTGTTGCTGCAGAAAACATATTTTGACACATTTTACAGCGTCTGCTATTTCTATTACACGCTGTTTCTCTGCACATTCCTTACGTTTCTTCTCCATCTCTCATACTATTTTGACAGATACACACTTGACACTGCACGCTCACTCAAAGCCCAAAGGGGGAGGTGTTTAAAGATTTGATTGGGCCAGCCCAGTGTCAATCAAGAAAACAACCAATGGGCCGCTGATCTACGCGTTTTATGGGCCGCTAAAAAAAAAAAAAGTACCCAAAAAGCACGTCGGCCCACCGGTCATTTGCCCGGTATGCCAGATTACCAGTCCAGCCCTGCTCATCTTTGATCACCAAAATGACATATTTAAACGTTTTTTCCTTGAAAAAAAAATCTTCATATTTTAAAATAGCTTGAATGTAACTCTATGAATATGCAATTTAGCCCCGCCTCCACTCACTCACACCAGCTCAGAGATCCACTTGTTGACTATCACACATTGACGTGATTGGTTACAAGGTAGTTTGTGACGTCAGAAACACCAGCGATTTCAAACCGTGTTTTTTATACTGTCTTTGGTTCACTGCAGTTTTAAGGAGACTTAAAAGCATATTAAAAACACCATATAGACATATAAATAACATTTAAAATCTTGATTTTCACCACAGGGGGACTTTAAAACAATATTGTATAAAGTGGTATAAATGAACGTGATGTGACGACTGAATAGTGCCGAATTGCAGAGCTGTTGCAAATATATCTACATCACTATGATCAGATGTTTTCTTTACTGCTTTTTTCTTACCACTGTTATTTTTGTTGTATGTTTATTTTTTTATTGAGAGGAAAGCACACAGCGCATATTTACATATTCAACTGTGCTCTCATCAGCTGTGCTCTCATCAGCATGGGCATCAGCATGTTTAACAGTATACCACTGCAAAGGTATTTCAAATTTATTTTTACCCCTAAGCAAGAACGAAAAAGAACTTTTCAGTGAGTATATCACAAACTGAATCTTTGCTAACTCAGGTTCTACACACTGCCTTTCAATTTCTTCTTCTTCTTCGTTCTTAACTTTTATATTTACTGTGCATTCATGTATAAGGTTCGCAACTTATTTTAAACAATATTTGAACTCCATAACCTTAGACTTCTTGCTTATTTCACATTTTCTCAAACCAGCAACGCTGGGCATTCTGGGTTGAGGGATCGGCCTTGAGCGGACTGAGCGAGCAGAGTGGAATCTTCCAAAATGCGCTCTCTGCTCCGGAGGAAATCTTACTGTATCACATGCTCTGCTTCTCAGACATCCTAAATCTGATTCACCATATTCAATCAGCGAAAGCAAGCTTCAACAGATCCCAACAGACTCAGTGGTAACAAACGGATCTGACAGAACCCGATGAATTGTCTTGCCGTCTGTTGGTGTAGTGTGAAGTGGCCTTTTGAATGATTTCTGAAGGATCATGTGACACTGAAGACTGGAGTAATGATGCTGAAAATTCAGCTTTGCCATCACAGCAATGAATCAAAATAAATTCAAATAGAAAATAATTATTTTAAATTGTAAAAATCTTATCTTATCGACCCCAAACTTTTGAAAGGTAATGTATATGAAAGAATTTATAATCTATTGTATTCCTATCTAGTTGTCGGTTCAGGCTGGCATTCCTCCAGGGGTGTTTAATGTGGTGCCCTGCTCAAGAGAAAAGACCCCTGCTGTGGGAGAGCTGCTCTGCACGGACCCTCTAGTGGCCAAAATCTCATTTACTGGTTCCACGGCCACTGGCAAGGTTAACATCCACCCAACATCCCATTTATGTGTGCAGTCGACATTTAATGTTCGCCATAATTTAGTAATTGCCTAAGTAAATGCTTTTGCAGATATTACTAAGACATGCTGCAGGAACGGTCAAAAAGGTCTCCATGGAGTTAGGAGGACACGCCCCCTTTATTGTATTCGACAGCGCAGATGTTGATAAAGCCGTTGCTGGAGCGATGGCCTCCAAATTCAGGAACTCAGGCCAGGTGAATGTTATTTCAATCTTCTATCATACCATCTATCATGGTATGAGTCATTTTAAATCACAATAATGTACTCAATAAAGTTATTGCTTAGTTATTTTTGTTGTAAATTCAGAAATAATCTGCTAGCATGAGGAATTAATTCTTTTTAATTTAAATAAATATATTTGTATAATATTTACAAAATTATGCTAGACAGGGAGGACTGTGCTGGATTTGATAAAGTCCAATGGGAGAAAGCCAGACAGGATGATTGCCGAAATGGGGTGCTGTTATTGTATCAATTCAGCTTCTTTTAAATTATAATTACATTTATGAATTTATATTAAATTATATTAAGCATTACAGTAATAGGAATTGTGAGGAAAATGCACTTAATTTTCATGAAAAAATCTTAATAGTATTAATTAATTTATGCAAAATATTGTTTCTTGTTTTTTCCTGTTTATTTTGGGGAGAAATATGACTTTTTCATTTCTGACAATATACATTTCTTTTTGAGATTCACTTGAACTAGGGATGCACCGATATAAAATTTTTGACTGATACCGATAATTCTTTATATTTGAAAGCCGATAATGAATATATTGGCCGATAAATCGAAATCCAAATTTTTGCATCATTTTTGAGAGCCTGATTACAAAAACAAAAGTCTCACCATTAAAAGCCATGTCCCAAGCACACTATTATAATGCTCTCATTATAATTTTATGTAGCCTCTATGACAGACTTGTGCTGCACTTCTCGCACTTAACTGTATTTTCCTTTTTGAAGTAATTCCAATCATATTTCAAGCAATTCAAAACCATCATGTCGAACAGTGCGCATCTGCAGTGTCTCAGCTGAAGGAAATAATCCATAATTTATCGGCTTTAATATTATCAGCCAAATTTTCTTATTGGGCCGATAACGATAACATTAAAATGAACATATCTGCCCATACCAATATGGTGGCCGATATATCGTGTATCCCTAACCTATACAGTTTAGTGAATATTTTTCATAAACAATGAGTAAAATAGTGGAACTACAGGTACTCATCAGGATTTAGTACAATGATATTCTTTGAAGTGCCTTTGAGTAGCATGTAAATATCATGGTGTATATGACATTTTTGTTACCAGCTATTCTCCTCACTCGTAACGCATCTTGTGCTCATCTCTGCTGTAGACCTGTGTGTGCTCCAACCGCTTTTTGGTGCAGAGTGGGATTCACGATGCTTTCATGGAAAAGCTGGCGAAGGCTATGGATGGCGAGCTGAAGATTGGCCACGGCTCGGAGCCCACCACCACACAGGGGCCGCTCATCAACACCCGCGCCGCAGAGAAGGTGCCTCATTTCACTGTCAGTCATCACACACACATGGGTCTGCCTATCAAAACCAGTCCAATTGCTAATTAAAACTAGCCCAATCACTGCAAAAACTAGCCTATTTGGCGTTCCAGGGGGTAAAAAGCGAGGTTGTCACTTCACTTCACTAAAACTACAGCCCGTGGTAACCGTGTAAAAGTAGCCTGATTTGTCAACACTGACACACACAGATAGATCGTGTGAAGGAAATTTGGTTGAGATGACAGGATTTAATGCTGTTGTTTCTCTCAGGTGGAGGGTCAGGTTGTAGATGCTGTGGCACAGGGAGCAGTCATAGTTCGAGGTGGGAAGAGGCTGGAGGGCTCCTTCATGCAGCCCACCCTGCTGTCTAATGTCACCACTGACATGCTCTGCATGCGGGAGGAGACCTTTGGACCCCTTATTCCTGTTGTTAAGTGAGTATTTACAGGTTATTGTATTATGTTACTTGTTGTTAACCTCAAATGTAGTCATTTAAAACATTTTTTTTTCATTACAGATTTATCTATCTACAGATTTCATTATATTATCAACATAATTTGAGTGAAAAGTTTCATTTATTTTTATAAAAATATTTAGATTTATCAAAATTAAAATCATAACATGTTTTGTGAATAGGTTTTAATGAGCGAGATGTTTCAGGTTGAATGATTTAACATGTCTGGTTGAGTCTTCCACCAGCTGCTGACTGTTTTTTCTTCTTCTCCAGGTTCAACACAGAACAGGAGGCACTTGCTATTGCCAATGCATCTCCTGTTGGTTTAGCAGGTTTGTCCATCTGTACAAATTAATCATGTTTTTTTTCTAATGTATTCTCTACATTTCAGACTTTACAAAGTTTTTTTTCTGGACAGTCTTGATTTTGGTCACTTTTTCTCACATGCCTGTTTATTTATTATCAGACATGGTTGAAAAGATGATGAGTGTTTCTTATTGTTTGAAAGACATGTACAGTAAACTACATTAGAATGTTGAATATATATATTTTTTGGAACCACAAAGATCACATTTTCCTTTAGCTCTATTGTACCCTAATGTATCTGGATGGCCAAGTGAGTGCACCCCATTAGAGGGCTGTAAATAAAGCAAACAAGAACAGCTAGCTCTTGTCTTTTTCAGTGGCATAGGATTCAAAACTGTTTTTTTTCAACAGGTTACTTTTACTCCAGAGACATCAGTCAGATCTGGCGAGTGGCCGAGCAGATGGAGGTGGGCATGGTCGGGGTCAACGAAGGTCTGATCTCCACCACAGAAGCCTCTTTTGGTGGAATCAAACAGTCTGGACTGGGCAGAGAAGGATCCAAATATGGCATTGATGAGTATCTGGAAGTAAAGTACATGTGTTTGGGGGGACTCTCTCCTTGAAGACAATGGTTACTAGCGGTTAGAGCAAAAAATACAATTGTGGTGTACCATCATTTCAGCAAGACCATCATAAAAAACATAATCTGCAAAACACTGTGAACCATTCTCTCTTTTGGTCAGATATAACTGAATATTGACTATAAGAATTGATGTTCTCAAAGAGCAGAGACATTTTGATGACTGGTATTTTAGATATTTGCTATAAAAAGGGGGTGGTACAAATTGCCCTCTTTCATATTCTGTCCATCATAACTGATTGAAGTAACCTAGTTGCTCTGAAAATAAGACTTAACATACACTGCAAAAAAAAAATTCTTTATTTTTATGTAAAAATAGCTAAACATCTTTAAAACAAGACAAACCTATTTTTGTGTAATTGTGTAAGATGAGATTTCTTTAATATCTGAAGTTTTTGTGAATTATTTTTTACCAAGTTTCATTTTGTTTTTGTTTTTTTGCAGTGTAGCTGATTCATTTAGGCACAAAAATATAAGCAAACTCAATTTATGATTAAGGATGAACAAATATAGGGATTGGGGGTTGATCCAGTGAGAAATAAAGCACAACCTTTCTAAAAAATGCTGCTAAACTAAAGACTGCTAAACGAAACATTGACTGTGAAGGTTGTTTGTTTCTCTTTTGTAAGTCGCTTGGGATAAAAGCTTCTGCAAAATGTAGAAATCTTAATGATGGGATATATTTGGGTGCTTAAACTGTTCTGATTCGAGGTATTGAAGTATAGAGATTTGTCTAGTTAACAAAGTTGTCATTGTGGCCAAATGTTGTGCCAATGTATTTTTTTTTAAATGAAATTGTCCTCAATTTTTTTGTTTTTGTTTTTTTTAATTGTTGTAAATATTAATTCTCAATTGATATACATTGTATTGTAAACTCTGTATGTTTAGAAGTATATTCATTTTCGTACTTAGGATTGAAATGTTTGCAGATAAGTGCATGAAGATGTAAAGACTAATAAATACAGCTGAAACTTTAACTCTGGACATTTCAACTTCTGCTATTAGTGATGAAATGGCTCAACTAAACTAATGCACACTGTTTCATGACATTTCTGACACTGCTACTATAAATATTGAACTCTTATTTTAGTTATAAAACAGTCTTAACCTCTGTAAAGGGCCACGTCTTTATTTTCATCTCCAGCAGCATTAAAACAAAAAGGAAAATTTAAGAAATGCATCTCCTCGTCACAATATGCCTGGGACAAATGGCTTCTATTGCAATTCCAGCTGAAGCAGACATTTTAAAAGCTTGGAAAACCAGAATGTTAAAAAGATACAGTACAGTATCAGAGACAAGACTGAAATACCAAAAAATCATAACAAAAAGAGTGCATTTTAATCAGGCACATTAACATTCAAAAAGTTCAGTACAGTTTAAATGTTCTTGCATAAAGAAGATTTTTATTTGCTTTCTTTTTTAATTTTGCTTTTCTAATAGATCAGTTATTTGCAGCTTCTCCTTAAAATTGATAATTGAAGCATCATATAAATAGCAAAATAACCAGTCAATTGCTTGCACTGTCACTGAACATACAAGCATTATTAAGCACATACAGTACTGAAGAAAACTGCGACTGTGTGAGTTGTTTGCACGTCTTTTTATATTCAGATTGTATATGCTATTGGTAACTGAAAATCTAAATGTTCTGAATCATTTAGCAAACCATGATTATTCATTGCAAGACCAACTGCATTCAGTAGTCATTAAGTTTAGTAGCTCATTCATTCAGCCAGTCTTTATATTTGAGGAATATTTAACAATACCCTTGCGTTGTAAATATCCACCATTAAGAAATGTCTATTTGTCCATGTGAGACTCAACCCTCCACAGGACAAAGGCTGAGAGTGTCTCCATTTCTGACCACTCCATTGGCTCTGATCCGAGCTTTATCGGCTCTCCCATAGTTGAAAATGTTGTCCTGCTCACTGTCCAGCTCTGATTCTGACATCATCAGACTCGAGTTGTGCTCTGTGCTCCTGTGTTTAATATCTAAAATGACAAACGAAGAAAAGTGAATGCAGAACGAACTATGGTCTGCCTCTTAAACAAAGGTGCAAACCACTTAAAAATACAAGCCTCCAATGAGTGCAGCATGACAATAGGTTAATCAAGAAATTAGGTCTGAAACTTACTATACTTTGGCTGAAGTTCCATCCTCTCCTGTTCATCCATGTTGTCCAGTATTGTGTACTTGGTTTTCTTTCTCACTTTGGTGCGTCTTCCTCTAAAACTAAAGCGCAAAACAAAGGGTAGAGTATAGATACTCATACCACAAGTAAACAAAATCACCATTATGTCATTGTTTCTCATTGAACAAACAACACCCACTACATATAATGAAAGTGAATGAGTAAAAATGCACCAAAAATATAAAAGCAGTCCATACAGAGCAACCTGTGCACTACATTCAAAGTCGTCTGAAGACAATAGCTTTGACATAATTTTAGTTTAAAAGTGGCAAAATTGACTACTTTTAAGATGCTTTTTTATTGTTCCTGAAGTTGGAAAAAATTGGATATTCACTATTCTTGCATGGAAAATAGCAGTTAATACATAATTCAAAAGATCTCTTTTTATGTTCTATAAAAGAAGTTATATGGGTTTGAAACAACATGAGGGTAAGTAAATAATAAACTAGCTGAACTTTTCCTTGTTACTGGACAGGAAAATATATGACCACACATTTCAATAGGCTGTTTGTTTACATGCAGTAATAGAAACTTTTATCACCTTTTACAGCAGCAGACGCAAATCCAGCTGATTGACAAGAGGAAAATGATTGTCACCAAACAAGAGATTGTGACATACAACAAGCTCCAGTCTGCAGGGAGGAGACAGAAGATCAGCCCTCATCTTTCCACTGCTGTCAATCATTCTAGACTTTTCATGACAGCCCATCAGAAATATCACTATATAATTTATCGCAGCAAAAAGCATCAATGAAGGTGTGGTCACGTTAAAATCTGCATCAGGAAACCACTTGCGCAGATTCCTAATTAAATAAATTGATTTTGAATACAAAATTTCGCAGAGCAACAGCAGATGACCACATCTTCGGTCTGAATTTGCTTATATCTTATTTAAAATGTCTCATTTACATATTTGCCTTATTTGACGATAGAATAGAAAGGTCACACTAACCGCAATTGCTCTCGCCATCTTCAAGGAAACGGCGAATGGGGTTTTCCATCCAAAGAGGGTCACAGGAACAGCTCTTTGTAACGGGGTCACACTGACCACGTCCAGAACACAGCAGCAAACACACTGAAGTATTCAAAACAAGAAAGTCTGCATTCAAATTTTGAATTTAATGTAAATTACTTTTACCATTTGTTGTTAGGGAGATTAAGTTGAAAAATGTCTTTAAAGAAAACAAATCAAGTCACTCACTGACTGTGTCCACTCTTAAGACCTTAAAGAGCAAGAAGTCGGTTTTCTCTCGCAACAGCTGGTTTCTCAGCAGACGAGTGAGCTTTGGGCCTGGGATCGTACCATCAGGACCCTGCACTGAGAACCTAAATACTGTGCTAAACATAAAAAAAAACCTGTTTAAGCTTTATCTCAACTAGGGTTAGTTTCTGGTAATTAAGAACAACACAAGTCAAAATGGAGTTGTCCTTTAGATTAGTTTGGTTAATGTGTGTGTGTAGTACCTGATGTCTGACTGGCCGTGCAGGCCCTTCAGTGCAATGTCTGAGTCCAGAACGTGCAGTAGGGCGGCCAGCTGTCTCACTACAGTGTCCTTCTGCAGCTGGCTGACCTGAGCCACACACACCTGCAGCTCAAGCTCCACCTCCTCTCGCTCACGTGGATCTGCACACAAATATCAATGGCATCAAACAAGAATATAGGCTTTTATTCACATAAACATTCATCAACTCACACATCAGTTGTGGTAAGCGGAAACTCAAGCACGTTTGCTTGATGTGCAAGAACCAATGAGGTTCATTCTTGTGTGTTACGCAGCACGTTTGAGCTTCAGCAAGAACCAATGAGGTTCATTCTCGTGTGTTAAGCAGCAGTTTGAGCTTCCGCAAGAGGTTTATTCTCGCGTGTCAAGCAGGTTTGGTCTGCTTATCAATGTTTACATGTGAATAAAAGCCTAAATTCAATCTGTTCATCATATAAAGTGATCGAGTCTCTTCAGAAAATTTTGACTAAACTGCTCGATTCACATGGATTAGTTCTAAAATCACTTTATGAACTTTTTGAAGTGTCAAAGTGGTAGTTGCGTAGCTGTCAATGGAGGGACAGAAAGCTCTCAGATATCATCACAAAGATCTTCATTTGTGTTCTGAAGATGAACTAATTCTTATGGGTTTGGGACAACATGAGGGTGAGAAATTGATGACAGAATTTTCATTGGGTGAACTCTCCCTTTAAATGTTTACATGAAGGTAGGAATGGTCTGATAAGGTTTGTTTAAGGTTTAAGGATAACATCATTCTGATGTTATTCGTGCACTACCATTCAAACATTTGTCAGTTCATTTGTAAAATAAATTTGTTTGATAGAAATGAATTATTTTGTTCAGCAAAATGCATTAAATTGATCATAAGTCACAAAAAAGACATTTACAATGTTTACATTTATTCATTTAGCAGACGCTTTTATTTTCCTTTATTTGTGATTTTCTTTTATAAATAGATATAGAATAGAAGAGAAAGTGTTAGGTATTAATGGATCAAGTGTTGCTGAAAAAGATGTCTCGAGGCGTTTCTTGAAAATGGCTATGGACTCAGCAGCTCGGCTTGAGTTAGATCATTCCACCAGCAGGGAACAGTCGAGGTAAAGGTCCGAGAAAGAGATTTTGTGCCTCTTTGAGATGGCACCACAAGACGACGTTCACTTGCAGAGCGCAAGTTTCTGGATGGCACGTAAGTCTGAAGTAATGAGTTTAGGTAAAATGGTGCAGAGCCAGTGGTTGTTCTGTAGGCAAACGTCAGCAACCAGTGCAATTTTGTGAGGAGAGGAGTGACGTGTGCTCTCTTCAGTGATGATACATTTTTCGAAATGTTACAAAATATGCTGATAAGGTTTAAACTTCACACGTCAGAGGCGGTGCAATCCTAACAATCTCCGTACCCTTCCGATGTCTTCTAATACTTCATTCTCTTTTACTATTGGTCTCTGGAACTGCCAGTCCGCTGTTAACAAAGCTGATTTCATTACATCTTTTTCAAGTCATTCAGGTCTCAGTCTATTGGCCCTGACTGAGACCTGGATCAGACCAGAGGACACTGTCACACCTGCTGCCCTATCCACTAACTTCACTTTCTCACAAACCCCCCGTCTGACCGGAAGGGGTGGTGGTACTGGTCTGCTCATCTCAAATGACTGGAAATTTGATCCTTTACCACCTCTATTTGACAACAGCTCATTTGAATCACATTCAATTACCATCACTAGTCCTATAAAAATCCATTTTGTAGTTGTATATCGTCCCCCAGGTCAACTTGGCAGTTTCTTGGAGGAGCTTGATGTGCTACTCTCATCCTTCCCTGAAGATGGTACTCCTCTTGTAATTCTTGGAGACTTCAACATCCACCTAGAAAAACCTCAGGCTGCCGATTTCCACACCCTGCTTGCATCATTCGACCTCAAACGAGTATCTACTGTGGCTACTCACAAATCAGGTAACCAATTGGACCTTATCTACACGCGCTACTGCTCTACGGACAATACACTGGTCACTACACTGCACACCTCAGATCACTTCCTCCTCACTCTCAACCTCAACCTTCCTCAGAACACAACACGCACTCCTCCACAGGTCACCTTTCGACGGAACCTACGCTCACTTTCACCCTCTCACCTATCCTCTTTGGTCTCATCCACACTTCCTCCACCTGATCAGCTCTCAACACTAGATACTAACAGTGCAACTGATACTCTTTTCTCCACTTTAACATCCTGCTTGGACAACTTCTGTCCCCTTTCCTCCAGGCCAGCCCGCGCCACACCCTCTGCCCCCTGGTTATCTGATATTCTTCGCGAACATCGTACTAAACTCAGGGGTGCAGAGAGGAAGTGGCGCAAATCGAAAGATCCGACAGACCTGGGTCTCTATCAATCCCTCCTCTCTTCCTTCTCTGCTAATATCTCTACTGCTAAAATGGCTTACTATCACAACAAAATGTTCAATTCTTCTGACTCTCGCATGCTTTTCAAAACCTTCTCCTCTCTTCTTAACCCTCCTCCTCCTCCTCCTCCATCAACCCTAACAGCTGATGATTTTGCCACATTCTTCATAGAAAAAACAACCACCATCAGCGGCCAATTTACCAATCCACAAACTGACACACACATTTTACCAACAAACGCACACATTCTACCCTCCTTCTCTCTACTTTCAGAGGCGGAAGTCTCTAAACTCCTCCTTTCCAATCACCCTACTACCTGTCCGCTTGATCCTATCCCCACTAATCTACTTCAAGCCATTTCTTCCTCAGTTGTACCCACACTCACGCACATCATAAACACCTCTCTTCACACTGGTACCTTTCCCACAGCTTTTAAGCAGGCTCGAGTAACCCCACTGCTTAAGAAACCCAATCTAAATCCAGCACATCTAACAAGTTACAGACCGGTATCTCTTCTTCCATTTGTCGCGAAAACACTTGAACGAGTTGTTTTCAACCAGATCTCCTCCTTTCTTACACAGAACAACCTCTTGGACGACAATCAGTCTGGTTTCAAAAGCGGACACTCAACTGAGACTGCCCTGCTCTCAGTAATTGAAGCTCTGAGACTGGCAAGAGCAGCTTCCAAATCCTCAGTCCTCATCCTGCTGGATCTGTCTGCTGCTTTTGACACAGTTAACCACCAGATCCTCCTGTCGATCCTAAAGATGAAGGGCATCTCGGGAACTGCACTCCAATGGTTCCAGTCTTACCTCTCAGGTAGGTCCTTTAGGGTGTCCTGGAGAGGTGTGGCATCTAAGACCCAACATCTAGCTACTGGGGTGCCTCAGGGCTCAGTGCTTGGACCACTCCTCTTCTCCATCTACATGACATCACTAGGATCTGTGATTCAGAAACATGGCTTTTCCTATCATTGCTACGCTGATGACACGCAACTCTACCTCTCATTCCAGCCTGACGATCCGACGGTAGCTGCTCGTATCTCAGCCTGCCTGACAGACATTTCTGGCTGGATGAAGGACCACCACCTTCAACTAAACCTTGCGAAGACAGAGCTACTTGTGGTCCCGGCCAACCCAACACTTCATCACAACTTCTCCATTCAGCTAGGCTCGTCATCCATAACTCCATCAAGGTCACCTAGGAACCTTGGGGTTTTAATTGATGATCAGTTGAAATTCACAGACCACATTGCTAGAACTGCCCGGTCCTGCAGATTTGCCTTGCACAACATTAGGAGGATCAGGCCCTTCCTTACAGAGCATGCTACACAACTCCTTGTCCAAGCACTTGTTTTATCCAGACTGGACTATTGTAATGCTCTCCTGGCTGGTCTTCCAGCTTGCTCTGTCAAACCTCTACAATTGATCCAGAATGCTGCAGCCAGAGTAGTCTTTAATGAGCCAAAGAGAGCACACGTCACTCCTCTCCTCACAAAATTGCACTGGTTGCCAGTTGCCGCTCGCATTAAATTCAAGGCACTGACGTTTGCCTACAGAACAACCACTGGCACTGCTCCCTCTTACCTAAACTCATTACTTCAGACTTATGTGCCATCCAGAAACCTGCGCTCTGCTAGCGAATGTCGTCTTGTGGTACCATCTCAAAGAGGCACAAAATCTCTTTCTCGGACCTTTACCATGACTGTTCCCTGTTGGTGGAATGATCTGCCTAACTCAACCAGAGCTTCTGAGTCACTAGCCACTTTCAAGAAACTGCTGAAGACGTATCTTTTTTGGCAGCACTTGATTCAGTAGTATTAACACTTTCTCTTCTCTATTCTTAAAAAAACAACAAAAAAAAAACAAACAAAAAAAACACTGCACTTAAGTTAAACTGAGAGGGGTTATAGCACTTACGTATTGTTGTCCTACTGTTAGTTTTAACTGCTTCTATTGTTCTCATTTGTAAGTCGCTTTGGATAAAAGCGTCTGCTAAATGAATAAATGTAAATGTAAATGTAAATGCTGTTCTTTTCAACTTTATATTCATCAAAAAATCCTGAAAAAAGAGAGGCTGCTCACTGCAAAGCCATGGGTGGAGCGTGAAGTCTCTCTTGATGTCATTTGGGTGTAATGGGTGGAGCTAGAAACTCCAAACACACCCTAATCCTACCCATAACTCGATGCCTCCACCCATTAGATCCACAGAGGTGAAACTCGACTAGGTCAAGGTCAAGCTCAACCCCATGACGTCCAGAGAAGGGGAGCTGGACGTCATTTGGCTCTGCAGTGAACACCACTAGGGAAAAAAACGTATCATGGTTTCTACAAAAATATTAAGCAGCACAACTGTTTTCAACAGCACCAAATCAGCTTATTATAATTATTTTCATTTGTAAAAAAAAACAAAAAACTACTGAATATCACTGTTTTTACTGTATTTTTAATCAAATACATGCAAAAGAAGCTTCTTTTTGAAAACAATTAAAAAAATCTTACTGACTGTTTTCTACAATGAATGAGTAATATCTTACCAGGGCGTACTTCCACAGTGGCCGTAGCCATGTTCGAGCGGCCCTGGGCATCAGTGACCCGGAGTTGGTATAGGTACGTTCCTTCTACCAGATTGGCAAGGTAAAGGAAGGCCTCGTGATCTGAGCCATATAAAACATCCTACTCTCGAAAGATATGAAAACAAGAGAGAGAGAGAGATCATCAGGTAAAACACTGAGCCACAGCAAATGGTGTACAAATAACTCACTCACCCCGGCAGCAGGACTCTGTTCATCTCGGACCCAAAGAAAGGACACATTTGCTGTTCCGCTGTTGGACACCGAGCCCCTGAGCACCAGAGAGTTGTTGGGAAGACTGAGTGTGTGGCTGCCGCTGGCATGGGCGACTAGTGGAAGGCTTTTAACTGTGAATTTAACAACACACTTAATTGCTAGAAACGTCCTAGAACGCTTTTTGTCAGAATATCTATTGTATTGTAATTTAAAGTCAGAAAACCTTCTTTTTTGTGAAATATTTCACTTGAAAGGTGTTCTTGTGATGTCTTTCTTTAACCCTCTCGTGCTCCTCTGTCATTTTTGACTGAAAGATTTATTTATTTTTTTGTATAATTTTTTTACTTCATCTGAATGGTACGAAACTTGGAAAATGTTTTGGCACTTGCTATGCCATTGAAAAGGTTAAATGGTCCTGAAAAAATAGTCACACTGTACTCCTCGCAGTCAAAAATGAATTTCATCTAGTGAAAACTTTTGGTAGTGCGCCCAAACAAAATCTTACTGAAAACTAATTTTTTTGAGATATCAGCCTTAAATTTGCAACACGTCTTGTTTAGATTTATGGCTTTAATTTTCTAGCGGTTTGAAGTAAAACATGTTTTGGAAAATATATATTTCATATAAAAAAATGTAATAGTATTTTTGTGCATTTTTCATAAGAAACGTAAACATTTTATAACTTTTTAAAACTTTTTTTCACATTAGCAATAATCTGTCAAGAGTGACGTCATTCTTTAAACCAAACTTAAGTCTGTGCTCCAAAGCATTCAAGATTTATGGCAGTTTAAGTCGGAAATTTCATTTTTAGGACTATGCTCAAAAAGTGTATAAATGGATTACAACTACTACATAAATATAATGAAGTACCATAAAATCCCCTAAAAATACAAATTGTTAAAAAAAAACATAGAACTAAAATATAGTACATTCATTTCATGGAAATTAAAAAAATAATTAATCGTTCATTTTTGACCACCATGCAAAGAGCTCTTATAAGTTAAAATAAATTCCAATTGTTTTTTTATTTTCTGTAATGCAATGACATTCATGCATTTTAAATGTCAGTGTTTAAATTATAGAAATGCATATTATGTGTTACTTATATTTATACATATGCATAATGCTGCTCACCTTCTTTAATGCTAACGGTCATGACTGCGCTGTCTGTTTCTCCCTGCTGATCTGTCACAGTCAGCTTGATCTTGTAATTCCCAGATCTCAGGCCAGTTGCTATGGCAACTGCTTTACTGGCATCTTTTATCTTCAAGCCTGGAGGGCCACTTCACCGTTACATAGGAGAGTGGTGATGGCACATCAATACAATTTTCACCAAAATCCTTTACTATTCATGCATCACTAAGGGTGATTGAAAATGTAAGTATGAGACAGGGTTGAAATATGAGAAAGGGTTAAGCAAGAGCAGATCCTACTGAAGCATTCTTAAAGACAAATTCCTATGGACAGTAAGGTTCAAAGGTTTGGGGTCAATACAATTTTTTTTAAAAGAAATTAATGCTTTTATTCAGCAATGATGCATTCAACTGACAAAAAAATAGTAAACAGTTATTTAAAATTATTACAATATTTCACAATATTACTTTTTTTTTATTTTTTATTAAATTAATTTGTTAAATTAAATAAATGCAGCCTTGGTGCACATAAGAGAGATTCAAAAACATAAAAAACTGTTACAGCCTAAACTCCTGAACAGTAAATAAGTAGGTGTAGGTAAATAAATGTTTGTATAAAATATAATATATAATGATATATGATATCATTTAAATGGGTTACACTTTATTTTAAGGTGACGTAGTTACATTGTACATTCTCAAATAAGTACCGAGTAATATTAATTAACTACATGTACTTACTATAGAGTGACAGTTAGGGTTAGGGTTTGGTTTAGGGTTACTTGTAATTATACATAATTTACTGTTATTACTATAGTAATAACTAATTACTAAGTAAGTACATGTAGTAACGTGCAACTACTTCACCTTAAAATAAAGTGTTACCTTTAAATGTATTTACAAACAAATAATTTGCTTCATGAACCACTTCATCCAGTTCATTGTAAAGAAGCAACGTTAAAAGAATGATACTGGTACCTGATCATGTCCCATTGGTAGCTGCTGATGGCCTGATCATCGGTGCTGTCGCTGCCATTCAACGTGATGCTGTCGACTGGGAGGAAGAGTTGCCTGTCTGGCCCTGTTATAGCGACTGGTGCTTTGTTTGCTACCACACAACAAAATTTCAATTATAGAGAATGTATAGATTTTCTTTATACACACTGAATCTGATTGGTGTAGTGGGCTTGTTTTACCAGGTAGCACAGTGACTGAGATGGTGTCTGAATCCTGTTGACCTCTGGAGTCAGTGACTGTCAGTTGAAACGTGTACCGACCCTCCTGGAGATCAGTGAGCTGCAGGAAAGGTGATCTCACATCCTGAAAACACATAGAATATGAAAACATCAACTGCTCTACAATTATGTCTATCTATCTATTACCATTTCAGTAATATCCGACTCTTGGTGATTCTATGGCCATCTCTTGCCATTCACAAGATACTGTCCATGAATTTTCTTGACAATGATTTTTCCGGGGTAGGTTGCCAGGTCTTTCACCAACCCTCCCCATTACACGATTCGGGACTATTTAGCATCTCCAAATCACCAATACTGCATGTTTTTGGATTGTGAGCACCCAAAGGAAAACTCTGCAGACACAAGGAGAACATGCAAACTCCACATAGAAAAGACTCCTAGCTCAGCTGGGACTCGGACCGGCACCTTCTTGCTGTGAGGCGACAGCGCTACCTACTGAGCCACTGTGCCGCCTAGAATTATGTCAATAATTAAGACTTTAGCTTTATTTAGAGACTGCATGCGTCATGTTATAATTTATAAAATTAACCATTGAATCATATAAAATGAAAAATGTAATGATCCATATCCAGTATTTGACAACAATCTCTTATTATAAACATATTATTGTTGACATTAAGTTTTAAAACTCTTTATTTCTGTTTTCTATTGAACTTTGTTTTACATTACATGTACTTACAGTGTACTTAACTGAGAAAATACTGGGTAATATTAGGTTACTACATGGGTTAAGGTTAAGTTTAGGGGTAGGTTCAGGGTTAGTACCTAGTTATTACACAGTTATTGTAATTACTGAAATAAGTACATAGTATGAACATGGGGAACCGGACTGTAAAATAAAGTTCGGTTACACTTTGTTTTAAGGTGTCATTGTTACAGTGTAATAATATATTTAAGTACTGAGTAATATTAAGCAACTACATGTACTTACTATAGGGTTAGGGTAGGATTACGATTTGGTTGAGGGTTAGTGTCAGGTAATTATGCATAATTTACTGTTATTACTATGGTAAGTACATGTAACATATGTAACAAGGACACTATAAAATAAAGTGTTACCTACAGTTCTACCCTGTTTTCCAATCTTTTATTTCTTCTTAGGAATTTTAGGTAAACATCTGAGACATTACTGACAAACTCCATTAAGTGTTTTTCACTTAAGTACAACACATTTTCCCACTAGGTAAAAAAAGAAAAGATCTAATTACCTGCATAGTGACTTTCTGGGTCAGGCTTCTGGGATGGAGACTCCAGAGGTAACTGGTAATGGCATGGTCATCAGTGCTGCGGTTACCCGACAAGGTGAGGTGGTTGAGAGGCAGGATGATGACCTGGTCACTGCCTGGTCTGGCCCGAGGAGGGTCATCTTTTGGGCTGCTGACCCTTACAGTGGCAGTGCTGGAGTCAGTCAGTCCATCAGAATCAGACACTGTCAGCCTAATTAGGACAAGCAAAAACCAGGTCAGGATCGAGTTAATGAGGTCAAGCCAAATTAAAAAAGCCCCGGAAGAATCGGCCACCAAAGATTTCAACATCAAATTGTAGATGAAGAATGAAAATTATACAATACATAGGCCTATTGTTACAGTACAAACCTAGCTAAGTCCTTATGTAATGTGCAGACGTAGGCCAGTAAGAGCTGTGTGTGTAAACCTGTGGTGTGTAAAGTGGTCTTTAGTGTCCTTGTTAGTGCGTCCACACCCACGCCGGAGACCCCGCTTGGAGCAAGTCGAGTATGACAAGTTAAACTTACTTGAAAGTATATTCTCCTGGTGAAAGATTCTGTAGCTGTAGTACAGGTGTGTCAACAGGGCCCTCAGGTTTCCAAAAAGGGCCATCCACCTTTTCCCACAGGTAACTGACAACTCCAACATCATCCACACTCTCTGGGAAGCATCAGGATGCACATTTGGTTAAAAACTCATGAATGATCTAAAGAAAAAACTGAGAGAAATGGACAAAACAAGCTACATACGACTGCCATTAATAATGAAGATGGAACCTTCTTGGAAAAGCACATCTTGACTCTTGGGCAGAGTGACAGCTTTAGGACGCTTATTTATATCCAATGCTGCAGAATGAAAAGTAACCCTGTTCATATATAAAGCACATGGACATACTGTATGCTTGGCAAATAATATCAAAATATGATCTAAAGGGGGTGAAGTTATACCAGGATGCACTGTGAAGTTCACAGCACTTTCTCCATACGCTTGTTGTGCTTTCACACTCACTCGGACAGCATAGACACCAATGGAAAGCTGGAATAAAGGAAACAAAGATGTTTTTAGAAAAAGAGCATAGTCTCATCTTCTAAATGATCACTTAGCAGTCATACGGAAAGTGGCCCGGAGTTGAGTCTCACTTCTGAAATTTTAACAGACTTGTTGTGGTGCCCCTCCATCACCCCGTGGTGTCCATCAGGAGACGTTACCAAAGTCCACTCATATGTGTAAGGAGCCTCTGAGGAAAAAGCCACTTTCAACATTATATTAAATGATTAATTAGATTCAGGAATGCAGATGACCATACAGTACCTGAAGTGTCATCTGGATTAACAGTAGCATTAAGTTCAACTGTATTTTGAGGCAGTGTTGCTTCCACGGGGCCTTTAATGGACACAGACAGGGCTCTTTCTGAACAAAGAGAGTGTGAGAAATTAACGTTAATCTGAGTAATAATAATAGTGATGCTTGTTTGCATGAGTAAGCACCACTAATAATTAGAAATAATGCAGAAACACATCTGTAGTACCTGGCTCTTCTGTGATCATCTGCGACGTGGCTTCATTGCTGAGTGAAGTACTTAAGAAACTATTGACTGCGCTGAATCTCGAGGGCTCGGTGCTGATGTCTTGCAGGACATTAGGTGAAATAGTAGCAGATGAAATATTGTGTGGGTCTTCTTCAACCTTTAATGATAAAAGTAAAATTGTTTTCCAAACTCTACTGTTGTCACCCATGTCGACCAGAGTCTGTGGACTAGAACAGGACACCAGAACAAGGCAATAAAATGTGAATGACATGACTCTAACAGGATAATGATGAATGTTATTTACAGATTTCACAAAATTTGACACAGCAGATGAGACATGAAAGACTGATTAAGCGCTTGGCCAGAGTGAGAGTACATTTGAGACACCATGTTTCCCAATGACGCCACAATATTAAAATAGAATCATGACATTTAAAGTCATGATAATGAATTGGCAACTAATACCATCTATAAGAGAAAAGCCAGTTATTTTCATTGCTGATTACTGCCTTGTCAATTTTATTTTATATATATATATATATATATATATATATATATATATATATATATATATATATATGTAAATGTATGTTAAATTTAAATTATCTTCACCTTTAATAATAATATTTTAAATTATATATATTGAAATATTATTACAATTTAAAATCAGTTTTTTTTCTATTTGATTATATTTTAAAATGTAATTTATTCCTGAAAATGGTAAAGCTGAATTTTCAGCGGCCATTACTCCAATTTTAAGTGTCACATGATCCTTCAGAAATCATTCTAATATGCTGATTTGGTGCTCAAGAAATATTTATAATGTACAATGTATAAGTCGTTACTGTCACTTTTAAATTTATTTAATGTATCTAATGTGTAAAAATTAATTATTAATTTCTTTCAAAAATAGTCTGGCCCAAACCTATTGAACAGTAGTGTATATAATATTTATATACCTGTCTGTTTCCAATGTCTTTAGGGTGTCTGGAAATAATATGCATTAATCTGTAACTAACACTCACCGTTATGTTAAGTGCAGTGGTTGTTTGGGGCGTAACATCGGATTCTGCTTCAATAAGAGAGGATCTGCTTTCATTTCTCATTTCTGGGAAGTGACTTGGGGGAAAGGAGCTACTTTCAAGAGAGCTCTGCACTGTCATCGGTCTTTCACCAACTCTCTCCGTTTCTGATTGGTTGAATTCTTTTTTTTCTTGAACAAGTGGCCAAGCATATAGCCCAGGGCTTTCTTCTTGTTCTACAGCTGTGCCATCCCTGTCTTCAGCTCTTTTTTCTTCATCCAAACTTCGAAAGCTCTCAGCATACTCAGCATCAGTGTTGTCCAAATCTTGAATGCCTTCCAACAAGGCAAGGTCCTTCATTGGGTCCTCAGAGCCCTTGTGCCTGGGCAGAGGCTGCCAGTGGTTTGGGAAAGACTCTCCTCGGACCAAGGATTGGAGAAGCAGTGTCTGAGGGGGCCCACGTTGTAAAAAGGCCAGGAGAGAGTCAGTACCAGGTCTTTGCTTCGGCTGGCAATTTTCTTTTTGCTGACAACTGAGCACATAGCAGCGGTGCTCAAAAAACCAGGCCAGATCACAGCCCGGGAGACCACAGCAGGCCCCCGCACACTGGGACATAGACGATACATCCGGAACCCGTAAAATACTGCTGCTCCTCAGATCCGGAGACACCACGCTCTCCGTGTAGGTTGCACCCTGCCAGCACTGTCCCGATACTGCATCAAAAACAAACAACAAATGCCTGATGAAATAAATGTTAGGGTTTGTCATTTTTGATTCAGTGGTCCAAAAAGACGTTACACAGCCAAGCCCCTAGTGTTGCAGCATCTCCAAAAGAAAAATCTGAAAGAACAAGAAGGAAGTTAAACTATACGTTTATGGAAATTATGTGCATTTATCACCTAGTTTTTCTCTCAGTGTCTTTTATGTCCTCAAATTATGTTTAAATGACAGCTTACTAAATTCATTTGAATTAACTGGACTGAAGCAACTTAGGTTTCCTTGGTTAAATCATACATCTTTTTTTTTAATCATTCTCCTTGACTGTGAGCTCCATACTCTCACTATATCATACTATATAAGTCACAAAAGCCTTAAGTATCAAATATGATACAAAAAAAAAAAACGAACCTGCAAACCTTTTAACTTTTTAATAATGTTGTCTAAAGCTTCATTAAACTGTTCGATTAAGAATATATACATTCATATGGTACAGATTTGCCTTGGTGGTGATGCATGTAATTAAGAAATATACACTTGCCTCTGATAAAGAAAAGCAGCACAAGTGAGAGAACTGGTGAGACATTCATGATGACACTGCTGCCTTTTCACAGCAATGGATCTTGACCGTCATTACCTCTTCAAACTTTCTATAAAGAGGAGACATATAACAAACAGACAGATCAAAAATAACAGTACAGCAGCATTAATAAATTAATAGTAATTTGCCATTTGTTGCATGGTCTTTTAATTTGACTTCTATCCCTCACAGCAACCGGCCCTGAGGGCTTAGATACCGCTGGAGAAATGTCACGTGACACTAAAATACATTAGTCTATAATATATTATCCGCAATGTTATATTTTATGATTTACCAAAATTAAGTCAATTTGTTACATAAAACAAGCAAACCACTAAAAACAATGGGACTAAATAGAAAGTCAACAGCAAAAATGTGCGCTGCTATTGTGAGTTGTAGCTGTACCCGTGGGATGTGACGCTCTTTTTCAAGCATCTGTTTCCATGACATCGAGAATCAGCTTCCGTACTGCTGCTCCATAGCGAACCTGCGCTGGATACTGGAGTAATGCTGGGATGAAGATCTGCTATTGTGGCAGTGATGCTGAGATGAAGGTCTGATTATGATATTGCTAGAGAGATGTTGAGGTGTATGTCTGCGAGATGGAGTGTCAGCAGAGCAGACAGAGACAAGCAGGGCGGAGGGAGACACGTGACGTGATCTCTGTGATGTTGCAGAAACACACCACACCACATCATCACATCCTTTGATGCCAAGTAGAAAGTTTTTTAAGCGTTTTTTTTTTATTATTATATTATTTAAATATTATTTTATAAAATAAGTTATTATATTAGCATTAATAATTATACTATATTAACATTATGTCGACCATACCTCGAAACGTGGTCACAGAAATAACAACAACACCATTATACTATTGTATTATTTAGAAATACGTAATTATATTATCATTATTAATTATAATATATTATATTATATTATATTGACCACACTCCAAAACATGTGGTTAGGGAAACAACAACAACAACAACAACCAACAATCATCACCATTATACACAATTTTCTTTGAAAAACACCTTAAAAAATTCTCCAACAATTGCACATATCATCCGAAAGACTTAAAGGGACGTTGATCGTGTTGATCAAGGGTGCGCAAAGGGGCGGGGTTTAGCAGCTCGTCTCATTTTTACGCTTCCCTGCGTTTTTAATTCAGTGTACATATTTTATTTTAAGTATTTAACTATTTATCCCATAAAGTACGAGAAAACCTTCTGAGATTTGAATTTGTTGCTATTGCCGCTCAGTTTTTCATAGACCAACCTCACTCTGAAGTGTGGGAAATCGAAACTAACTGCTGCTGCCCTACTTGGGAAACTTGGGAGACAATAACTAGCCTACTGTTGTCTGTAAGTATGAAATATATGTTATGCTATCTCGTTATTTTGACTTATATCTCGCAGCTGTTAAAGTTTGTTTAAGTTAAGCCTAGTTCTGACTATTTACTTACGACACTGTTTGACAGTCTTCCGTGTTTATTAAATGTACGGTGGCCTATCGACAAAGGTTATATAACCTAATACAGGTTAATATAGGTTATATAAAGGAGTAGCACGTACACATGAAAGTTCAATTTTAGATTAAAGCTATAACCTACAAAATTATAAATCACATACCCAGTGATAACGTAGCGACCTATAGGTCTAAAATGTTGCCTAATTTTCATATTGTTGGCATTTTGGACTATGCTTGCTTTTCTTAGGCATAGGCTTAATAAACTTGTTCATGTCAGATTTAACATGTATTATAATGACTGCATAATCACTGTCAGTACCAAACCCTGAACAGAAATAGAATCTGAAATAGAATAGAATCTGAATTCATTCATTCATTTATTCTGAAAGCTCCAAAAAGCACAACCCTATCCTCCTTGTTAAAATGGATGAACCACCTTGTTCACCAAGGTAAGTACACAATTCAGTATTATCTAGAAGAATTAAAAGCATTTGTATTTTCTGTAGTTAATCAATGTCTGTTATACTGCATACAAAACTGTTTGCGTTGGTTAGACTGTTTAATTTTTAGTTAGATTATCTAATTTCAAAATGTCAAGCTGCTTTAGTCTTGATAGATAATATGCTGCTGTTTTATTTTTAATGGATTAATATGTATAAGCTTGCAACACAATTGACTTTTTGACATTCTGTATTTTATTCTGATATAGTGATACCTGCTCAGGAGAGCCCCGTGTGGGCTGTAATGACAGTGCTCCATGTCTTGTGGACACCAAAGTCGAGGGGAAAACTGGGAAGAATAAAAAGCATAAAAAGAGACGCAGTGCTGCATGCCACACGAAAACAGGTGGTGATTGTACTCAGGTCACTGTTGAAGAGCTGTCGCCACCCTCACAACACCCGCCTGAGCGCCATGAAAAAAGGTCTGCAGGATCAAAGCAAGAAAAGAATACTCGCAAAACAAGAAATCCTTCTATTTCAGCTGAAACTTCTCCTGCACTCTCCTCTCATCGAGAAAAAGCCCAAAGTGCATCGAAAACATCAGCTCGGTCTACCTGTGACCAGTCAACTCAGACGGAGTCACCCCAACTCCAATCTGTCCAAACGCAGTCAACACAAACCCCTCCGATCCAGGGGGAACACACACCATCAACAGAATCCAAGTCCACCCAGACAAAACAGTCTTGTTTTTCATTAAAACAGGCATACTGGGGGAATTCATTCACAGATCAGTCAGCTGACCAGCAGAAACCCCAATTCAGCTGTAGAAACAGCAATCTGACAGTCATAACCTGGAATATAGATGGTCTGGATTCAGATAATGTCTTTGACCGGGTCAAAGGTCTGCTGTCACTCTTAGGAAAGTAAGTGTTACTCACAATTGTAATTTTTTATATTTTCAGTATGCATACATCTTCAGACTGAACATTAATATGAATAAATTTCTCTTGCACAGATTTATAAGAATGGTTAAATAGTGAATCAAATTTTTTAATGATCAGGTTTAGAGAGTTTACAGTTGCATAGTAGTGTTTCTGAGTTTGCTTAATATCATTCACATTTAAAGGTAAAGTGTGTCATCTACTGGTGGCACTAAGCAGAATTTTGAAAAATATGATTGTTTTCCAACAATCAGTTTCCATGAACACTCTCCCGTCTGTCGTAAGTTAAACGGATAGTCCTGCCATAAACTCAATCCATTTGTTAAGCTGATGTTACATAGGCCTACTATTAGAGATGCTCAAAGAAACAGATCAATCTTTTGAATCTACAAATGAGTTACTTACTGTATTGTTTACTTTGCATATTAATCTGAAAAATAATTTTAACATCAATAGCATTGCACACATCATATATAGCAGGGGTTTTCAAACTTTTTGTGTGTGTGGACCACTATTTGTAATCAAGAATTTTCGCGGACCACCTCATAATATAGGCTACACATAATAAAATATGTCTACACACAGTCCTGAATTAATCCGCGCCTCTAAATAGGCTTACTAGCACTAAAACTATCATGTCAAACTGATGTCATCACATCAGTACAACAGGCTTGTTAAAAGAAAGTTTACTGCACACAACGGCTGCCACATATTTAATTAATTTATTTACTCAAACGCCCGAGGGTATAATCAGGTTCATTTGAACAACAGGCTTATTTCCATAGCAATGGAGTATGAATACAGTAATAAGAACACTTGGATATAGTCAACATATCAAAACATTTGGCGATTTTAGGGGATTATTAACCTTCAGAGTTTTACAAGTCCTCAAAAAGTAGGCTTGAGTTTGTCCACTTAACAACACATCCGCAAAACATTTCAGAAACGCGAGATCAAGAAACTTAACTGGAAATTAACATAATAACAGGCCTTATTCGTTCATTTATAAACATTTCGTTAACCGAGTACAGTTGAGACACTTTTTGCATTTAGATTTTTCACACAAAAATAGATACTGAAAAGAAGTGAATTTCTACATGACATGCCACATGACATTTCATTAGCTTGTAGACTAAGATGTTATCAATCAATAATACCCATAAGTAGTTTATATTTTCCACAATTAGCTCATAAAAATAAGGTGCTTTTTGTCTTAACTTTGTCTCAACTGTACCCATATGTGGTACAGTTGAGACAGTACCATAGTTGAGACACCCATTTTTAATGATGTAAAGGTAACTAAATGTTCATTGCAAATATAATAAATAAAGACAAATAAAGAAAAAAACAACTGGGCAACATGTTTATTTATTCATCCATTTAAATTCATTAATTTTATTTAAATTAGCACTGGTTAAAATATATAAAACAGGAACAATATATTTAATATATTTACAGTTTAAATATCACAAATATCAAATTTTATTTTCATTTGCGTCCTGCTGGCTAATTACGACGTTAAACCTGTTATCATAACACTGAACAACTAAACAGTAGAAATCTATCGGGGGTACAGTTGAGACACGTGTGTCTCAACCATACCATGCTGGCCACCTTGCACATTTCTCTAGATTTTGCAATGATCTTGCATGACACAATACCATGAAATATGCCAGTTTTTAGGGCACAGAATAACGTTTGTGATGACACCAGTTACGTTTAACAGTCACATAAGGATAATAAGCTATTCATTGTGGAGTGTGCATGGTGAAGTGAACGTCTTACCTTAGAAAAAAACTTTTGCCGATATCTTCGGATCGGAGATGCGTCCGTTGTTCAAATTTCCCACGATCAAAGAGGACACTAATACGCATGTGCACAGCAAAAATACACTTACAAAAAAAACTTGTGCTTGCTGCGCACGCAAGTTAATTAAGGTGTCTCAACTGTACCCAGTCTACCCTAAACTGCCTATAAAGGCTATGCGTGTGATGTGAACCTGTTCCTATCCACCGATCCGTGGTTCTAACGACACTGAACTTGAACGTCACGGCCGAGCGCCACTAGCCTATTTTAGTAATCACACAACACAATAACTTGACAATTTAATTTAAATTTTATATCAATATAGGCCTACATATTCTTTTTACTTTTTATTTTTTATGGGAATTTCCTGGTAAAATGAAGGTAATGAATTTTATTTTGCCTTTCCACGGACCACCTGCCGTACCCTCACGGACCACAGTTTGGGAATTGCTGATATATAGCATTTAGTCTCAATTAACTAAATAAAATATCTACTGTATTACAAAACCACTTACAAAAAGACTTGAATGATTTGATCTCTAAATTATGATTTTAATGCAGGTTCTGTGCAGATGTTGTACTGTTACAAGAGCTGATTCCTACTTCTTTGAAGATTTTACAGAACATTATGACAGATTATCAGTTTCTGCAAGGTACGTTAATAGTTGCATACAAGCTCAATAAATAAATACTATTTCTGGTATGAATATTAGATGATTTTGTGTTTCAGCCAGTGAAGAGGGCTATTTCACTGGCATTTTGCTCAGAAAGGAAAGAGTACAATTCCTCCAGAGCAGCATTGTGAAGTACCCAACCACAGAGATGGGCAGGAACCTGCTAGTTGCAAATGTAGGTCCAATTTTTGCTAGCCGTTGGATAGTTATTGTTTTGATATGCCTGATTATGAATATGCACTTTTTCTTAACCCCATTGACCATATTTATAATGAGAAAAGTCATAATGTAAATTTTGACCATTCAAAACATTCAGCGTCCCGTTTTGGGTTTGCATGTTTGTTTAGGTGAGCTTTTTAGGCCATCCACTGTGCATTATGACATCTCATCTGGAGAGCTGCAAGACAGGTTCTCAAGAACGCCTGAATCAGCTGCGGAGAGTCTGGAAATGGATGAAAGAGGCTCCAGAGGACCACTCAGTTATATTTGGAGGAGATACTAACCTCAGGGATTGGGAGGTTGTGTGTGATACAAACATCTGTTTGCTCTAAATCAAAACCCACATTTTACTCTGTCAAAATGTGACGTGTGAATTTGTTTGTCTGTGTTTGTTATGACAGGTGAAGAAGCTCAAGGGGCTGCCGGACAGCATCTCTGATGTGTGGGAGATTCTAGGGAAACCAGAGGAAAGCAGATACACCTGGGACACATCCATCAATGATAACAATGAAATCCCTAATTCTATACGCCTGCGATTTGATCGAATTTTCCTCAGACCAGCCGTAGAGGGTGCCCAGCTACGGCCAGAAAGCATGACCCTGATTGGTCTGGAGAAACTGAAGTGTGACTATTTCATCAGCGATCACTGGGGCATTCTTTGTACTTTCACATTTGAGGCATCAGAAGAGTAGTGTGTTACTGACTGATATTCTTTTTTTATGGCCTGCGCATGATTATAAAACTAAATGGGTCATATATGCTTTGTAAAAAAATCATTATGGATAAACTTGACAATCATAAACTTATGGTAGATTAACTTATAACTATACCTATAAGGGGGACCAAGTACCAAGGCTAGTTGTCACACTTTTTACTCCAGTGATTCAGTGAATATTTCTCAGTTTCTATGTAACCACATGCCGTACATCTTGGCTACAAAAAAAAAAGCCTCCACAAAAATGTCCAGTTATTGCACAGGAAAACAATATAATATTGTTCATTGAACTCACACTGACCATTTGTGACAACATTTCACAATGGAACCCGTCAATAAACAGCCTATTATTGGGTTTTAAACTAAATGTAAACCATAAAACTAATGAAACAAAATCAAACCATTGTTTTGGACAACAAATATAAAATGAAAAAAAAAGTAAAACATTACATTGTGTAACATTAAAACACATATGACAACTTCATCCTGACTTTTATGTCCTACAAACATAGTTTTCCCCCTTATTTTTCCACTAGAGGGAGCTCAGAGGATAGCCTATGATTCATATGTATGCTGTGACAGAGAACATCAACCACACAAATATCAGAAAAGCAGTATTTATTAATTTAGTTCATTTATTTTAATTCATTATATTCTGGGTTTGGAACAGAGTAAGTAATGTTACATAGTATGATTACTTCTAATGGTTTTATGTTTATGTTTTATAGATTCCATTTAAGATTGCAGATTTAAGTATGCTAACTATTTTTTAGTTCATTATAATTAAGCATCATTGACACATTTGAATAGGAAGCACACAGCAGTACAAAATAAAATGTGGACTATGTGTATGCGTTTTGATTCAATACGCATATGCTGAAAGTCTGGACTAAATCTTTTGAATGACCATGAGTAATTATATTTAAATGGATGGATGGGAATATATTCTTTTGATCAGGAACTGGCAAACATGGCCCTGTTTTCACTTGGAGAAATTATTTACAGCACATTCTCTCTCCTAAACTAAACAGAATTGAAATGTGCCAGTACCGTTAGAGAGGTGGCAGGCTGACAAGAATAATTTTTTTTTTCATTGGCATGGTGTCAGGAATTGGATTAACAAAGAGCCATTTACCAGGACAGTCCTCATCATGGACAGCTAGATTTAGGAATTTACTGTAATTTGCCACAAATCTTCTACATTGCTTCTGTTTCCTAAATTTATTCTGTACTTATGTTTGTCTTAAACACTCATTGTTATTATCTAGAAAGTCTAAGAGAGATTCTGCCAGCATTACCTGTCACATAATTTAACACTTACATCAGTAAACAGAACTTTGTCAGAATTTTATGCTAATGGGAAAAAAATGTCCTTTAAAATGAATGACAATATCATTAATCAAATGTTTAACGCAGTAAATGGATCAAAGCTCTGTCATGCTAATCTGTTTTCTTCATAATACATCACAGAAAAAGAAGAATTGCCATATCATCTGCATAAAGTATTTAATCACATGTTGAATGTTGAAGTATTCTATCAGCCTAACTAGAAGGCATTATTTAATAAAGACCATCATGAAGGTTGTGAAAGATCATTAGCTCCCAATGTTATAGGAAACCCTTAGTCATTTTACTACAACGAACTAAAAATATACTCACATTAATCATTTTAGAATATTTTATGCTGTTATTAAATTGGGTCAAACCAAGAGTCTATTTGAATATAGTTTGTGTGGAGCCATGAAAATCATGCATTTTCATAAAATATTATCTGAACATCTGGTTTCATAACAAAGAGTCAAGAATCCATCAGAATAGTTCCTATACATCAGAATCGGAATCAGAAAGAGTTTTATTGCCAGGTATGTTTGCACACACACACAAGGAATTTGTTTTGTTGCCAGAAGCTTCCAGTACATAGAGACAACAATACAAATAGACAACAAAATATATCACCTTATTTTACATGTTTGGTCATGATTATTACCAGCCAGATGATATATAACATCTGTGGTGGTCTATAGTGATTGCAGTAGAGTTATCAAATAGTTACTGGAAATAACATTTTAGAGGTTTGAGCATCCAGAATCAGAGCCGTCCTGGCTTCTTTAATAGTGTTTTTCCCCTTTTTGTCACATCATGTTGTGCAGAGTTAATTTAAAGAAAAGCCTTTTCAGCAGTTTTTTCCCAGTTCAGAAAATAGCAAATAACAGTGAGCCTGACATCAATGGACATATCAGCATATTATTATAAAACACTTGCAAAGACAGTGAATATATTACAAATACTTTTAGAGAAGTCACAGTTTGTGGAGTGTCATTAGTGCAAAACACAGCGTGTAACCAGAGAACATGGCGTGCCAATTTTTACCTTACAGGGGCAATTCAAAAATAAATAAATATATATATATATATATATATATATATATATATATATATATATATATATATATATATATATATATATATATATATATATATTCTGTTTTATTTGTTTCTTTATTGTTAGTGTGACAAAAAATCCAGGGCTTTATTAGCACAGCATATTTTTAAATGCCCCTTATGGATCCATTGTTTTAAGGTTACATAAACTTGACTTCTGACTTGCCGCCGAGGTGACAGCTATAACCAGTGTTGGGGAGTAACGGAATACATGTACCGGCGTTACGTATTCAGAATACAAATGATGAGTATCTGTATTCCGTTACAGTTACAATTTAAATAGTTGGTATTTAGAATACAGTTACATTGTTGAAATCAACGGATTACATTACGATACTTCTCTGTTTCACGAGTTTATTCACTCTCTAAATAAATTAAGGCAACTCAGCATTTCCCAGAAGCCCAAATGTGAAACGAAAAAATGCGCGGTTTGCGTGATCAGTCACAATGAAGTCGGAAGAGGAGCAGGCAGCGGGAGCTAGAGTAGGCTAAAGATGGAGCCGGAACAACAGAGACAGGGCAAGAATGCGTATCTGTATTGGAAATTCAAACAGCATTTCACATTAAAGAAAGAGAAGGGAGAACGAAATATGGCCTAACTGTGCAGTGCAACCTCTGCTTGCCAGCAACCAGCTCCTTTCAGCGTCTCCAACCTGAAGAAGGATCTTAAAGTAAGTTATCCTTCCCGTCCATGCTACCACATCTTTAAATTACTATAATAATTATTTGAAGATAACATATAAAATATGTAGACCTACACCACAAAATAAATAGGCATAGGCTACTTTAAAATTGAGAAATTCCAGCGTTATGGAACTTGAAACTTGAAACAAAACTTGAAATAAATTCTCAGAAAATGCATAATACGAATATATTTAAAAACGTCTGTTTATATATCCATATACTCCCGTCATAAAGAAGTCCAGACATTAGAAAAATATCTGTCTATGCGTTTTCTATTTAATATGAGGGAAATAAACATGCATGACACAAAAACGTGACTAACTTTTAGGTGGCAAAATATTTTTTAGTAGCCTACTTCTGTGAATTACACTGCTCAAACCAAAAGTAATACTACCCACCGGATGAAGAAGGGTTGGGTCTCCACAGAACATAAAATATAATTTTTTTCGCGTTCGCATTTATGAGGAAAAAACAATGTTACGAACGTGAGCGCTCTGAAAGCGGCATTAAAAGACTGCTTTAAAACTTTCACAGAGACCTCAAACAGAAAGCAAAAAGCCTTTCTTTAAAGGGAATTTCGTTTTGTATTAATTGTATCTTAATTTTAATAAATGTTTCATCAATCCATTGCCTGGATTTAATAAATAAGAAGTAGGCTAAATATTTCATACTTATAGAGGCGCCGGCGCGTGAACTGGAGCTTGTCTCTTAAATGAACTGAAACTTAGCGTAAGATTATACTTGCCTCACAGTCACAGACATGTCTACATTTAAAGAGAACAATTCAAAACGAAACAAAACAGACTGCGTTCTGCTTATGTAATCCGTATGAAATGCACTTTATTGGCAGCGCCATCCCTACATGTTACAACGCGTCACCACCGCATCACCATTCCGCATTCCTACACTTATAAAATGCAATTCAATGTGGAAGTAATCCAAGTATTCAGAATACGTTACTCAGATTGAGTAACGTAACGGAATACGTTACAAATTACAATTTGGGGCATGTATTCTGTAATGAAATACATTTTAAAAGTATCCTTCCCAACACTGGCTATAACCTTATCCTTCATTCAGTTTTAGAAATGAAATAGCATTAGAAGTGATTTGAGTGTTTAATTAAGAATAAGATCACATAGGATTAGGGATCCTGTCCCGCTTTTCATCCCACAAAAATACTAACTGGAGCTGCTAATGATTTTCCTTATGTTAACAAATGTTGTTCAGCACAAACAGGACAATAGCATCTCACCTCACAGGATTGCCCGTTATTTATATTTTACACATACTGTAAAAGCTTTCTTTCATTTGACCCTTTTGGTTAAACGAATGTGATAAATACTCTAATAGTTCATCATCCTCTTACAAACAAGATGATATCTTAATGCACATGCCAGTTTCCTAATTCGTCTCAGGCAAATGATTATGGCCTTAAGATCATAATTCACAGTTCAAACTGAAATATGACAAATGACTCCCATGCTATGGGTGCCCTGCACACCCCCTATTAAAACATTTGACATTTCAAGTGACTTGACAGCATGGTGATCAACCGATGCAATGGCAGTCCAAAGCACCTGTGCACGCTCAGATTAGCAGAGGAAATAATTACATTAGAAGGCTTCCTCCACTGTACACTGGACATATTTCAGACATGATAAGCCTGAGCTGTCAATAAGGATATGCACAAGGCAGGCAGATAATACAGAGAAAATTAAGAACAGGCTTAGATAGACAGATCACTGATTTAAAAGATAAATCAGGGGGAAGATATTTGTATATATTTATTTATTTAGAACAGAACAGATTAATTAACATCACACGGTTATAATCAATGCTCCAGATTCAACCATAATGCCTCATTTTAATCTGTTTTCCCTGATATTTGAAAGAAAATCATACACAGTAAAACATATTCTGTTAAATAAAAACGGGCAACTGTGTTTGCCAGAAATTCACTGTTTGGTGACACCATAATCAAAAACATAATTTTAACAATAATTTATTGCAAAAGCACATACAATCAAGGAGCACAAATAAAAGATGACCAACTTGACCAAATCTGCATGACCAACTTGAACCCGTTGCGAAATATGTGTGTGGAAACATTTCGCCACATCTATGGCACATATTTGTGTGCCAATTTTCCATTACTTTCCAACAACTTTACTTTAAAGTAAACAAACTGTATTACATATTCCAGTTTAATTCACTATGACAGAGCTAGTAGGCTACCGGTCTGTTCATACAGATTTATTGTGGACTGCCTAATCCAGAGCAGGTGGCAACAAATGTAGGCTACTATATGTAATTACTTAAATGAATGGCTATTCCTGGATTCTCATTAATCTCATATTATATGAAATTCATTTGCAAAGAGATCACCAGGTTATGAGATTACGCACCCTGTTGGTGGTGGAAATTCTAATATAGAAATTGTACAGTAAGGCCGGTATTAATGCATTGCCAATTTTCACAAGCAAAATACAGTTAGGCTATTTCAGAAGGAATCCACTTGTTAATTTCGCACAAAGAAAGATTTCCCTTCACTGATTTTGCAACGTGTTCGACGGATTCGCAGTTGCCACTGCCCCAGGCCGGCGATAACGCGAGTGCTTTTTACGAGCGTCTTTAGCTGATTTGAGAGTTGTGTTGTTCCACACATGATTGTATTATTATTCCCTTACCTCTGTCCCTAATCAAGAATGAATTTGAGGCATGCTCCCTGTGGGGTGGCATAAACAATTAACCATGATGTGCTCACTCACAAACAGCTGAATTCTGATGGCTGATGATGCACCATTCTGCCATTTTCAAACACAATCATCGTAATAATCTCAGTTCTAACTTTATCCACCCTGGTTCCAGGAGACTGTGAATGAAACAAATATAATGTATCATTAATAGCTACCAATAACAGGCTGGTGATTAAAGAGGCTCTTGATGAAGTGTGGCAGCTCAATTATTTGACGTGCTGGACACAGTAAACACGTTTCCCCTTCTGAAACCTGATGGATCAGTTTGGACTGCTTCATTTAATTTTCCAGTCTCTTCGTCCAGTTTGATCTTCTCTCCAGCCCTCATTCTGTCTTTATGGCGTATTTGGCTATGTGTCAATACTCTTGTTGAAAGATGAGAGATCTAAGGTTTGAAAAGGATGACACTGAACACCCAATTATCGGCTAGTGGCAGTTTTTTCTATTTTTGGAAAGCAATCCACTGTGCTCTGTGGCACTCTTATTGTTCTTCTAGGCTGCGGTTGCCATGAACACCACGTCGGTGGCGTCTGACATGGCGGTGACCTGTGGAGAAAAGGTTGGCGAATGGCTTACACACCTTCTCCAGCTGGTAGATGTTGTTGCTTAAAACATTCCCCTGCTGCTTTTGCCATGCTGCTCATGATTGTCTGATGCTCTTTCAGACATGCATCCATTTCTTTGTTGTTGTTCTAGAGGAAATTAGTAAATGCACCCTTCAGTCAACTTGAGGCCATGAGGACAATAGAGTTGATTGTTACAAACAAAATTGCCTTTTTAGCTCAGATTTGCACTTATTATTCCAAGTAGCTGTTTGATTTTGATTACCCAAAAGACAAAACCCTCAAAATTATTGCTTACCAATTATAATTCACCAGAGGGGAGCATTTATTATAGGCTTTTTTTTGTACCAGGCAGAAATGCAGCATGAAAATCAAATCATTCCATCATTTTCCTGGGAAACCTTTTGCCAAAAATCATGCAGTTATTATCATCAGCATCATCTGGATCTGTCCTCCCCGTCCCAGCGTCTCTCAGAGTCTGATTGGAACCTCAGGGAAACACAACACTGATTTGATTATTTGCCTTCCTATTGTCATGACTCCCTGAAAAATAGGCTAAGTTATGTCTCTGGCAGAATGATAGTGATTGAGAAAAACACAGATTATGAATAGCCTACTTTTGTTAACCTCTGGACCTTCTGAATGGAAAATGTAAAGAAATCTGTGATTAGTCAACGAAACTGTGTAGGTACATTGTTCAACATTGTTCAACCATAGCATGTCACAAAAATATTGTATTTACAATAAAACTTTAGTAAGGTTGCTATAAAAAATGCTTCAGACATTGCTAATTACTTAATTTGACTGAATGTTTTAATGTTCATGTGTATATATAAATAGTTAAATAATATTAATATGCTAAGTTATTCAACTACAAAAAATCTGCTTACCACAGTGTTCTAACCAGACACGACACCGCAACACATGATAAAAGGTCTCTTTTCCATGTTAATCAGAGTTTTTGGCCTAACCAGCCACGACGGCAATATGCAATGAGTCTATTTTATAAACAGTTTCTATTTCTGCAAAGTTTCTGCATTTAATGTTAAAATGGTAGAATATTTAAGAATTTGATTATATTTATCCATTTGGTTGTGAGTACAGTCCTTTTGCAGAGAGACTCCGCCCACACGCTCTTCTCATTGGCTCTTCTCGTCTAGTGTGGGCAATTGCTTGTTGCTGGAATCTTATGGCATCATGTCTAGGTTAGGACACGGTGTTACACTTTAAATATTACTGTTAACTATCATAATACAGAAAAATATACAACACTTGATCCCTTAAAGTTCAAAAGTTGGCAAAGAAATTGCCCATACATTTTTACTAAAAAACACACACACCCATGAGAACTCTGGGAATGTATTTATATACTAGAATCAAAATTGTATTTTATTCTATAAAATATTATACTATTATTTTACAGTGCGATACATGTATTTTGTTAAATATAAATGTACCGACTGTTAACCACTCACCAAGTTTTGTAGTATTTTTACTTTCTTTTTCTGATGAAATAACTTGCATTTTTTTACAACGACTTGTAATTAATTTTCACTTTTGTTAAAAGGCCATCAAAGCACCACCAAAGTATAACTCTACTGGTCAGTTTTATGGCTATGTAGGACAGCACATATGACCCGTGAATATTTATATCGGCGGTTGATTGGTCAGAAACACAAAAAAAGGCTCAGAGCCAAACAAACAGTGTCCAGTGTAATGAATCATTATCACCAGGAAAAGACAACAAATAAAGCCCACGGTGGTTAGGGTGTGCATGCATGCATGTGTGTGTGCATATCTTTTATCTTGAGTGCACTTGTTCGTCCACATCGATTTCCATGTAGACACACTATTCATCACTATGAAGGAGACTAGTCATTAAGTTTGACTCTGTGTATTGATTTACATCACTATAACCCTATAACTCCCCACCTCAGCTGCCACCTAACTGACTCTATAGGTGAAAGAGCGTGTGGATAAAAAATATCTCTGGTTGTCCGCCCTGAGGATCAGTCTGAGCCGCTTGTTCCTATTTTTCTCATAAGATGTGACTTTCTGTTATCTGCATTTAATGTCGACACCAATTCCTATTATTACACTGGTGCTTTACAGAAATTCACTTTCTAAATAAAGAGCTCTGTGTCAAGACAGGGCTAAAAGAAAATGGAATAGATTTTCTCCAAGTTCAGTCTGCTGACACTTGTGCTTTAGGGAACAAAGCATTCTGGCCTACAGATGAAATGGGGACCAAATGAAAAGCAACATACTGGCAGGTTTGGAGTGACCAAAGTGCCCCCAGGAGCCGGCCTCTCGTTATCACCGTAATACTGTGCACATTTGTATTCACATAGCATGATCACGGATCAGACCTTTGGAAATTACCGTTTACAGGGGTGATCTCTATACAAGCATGCTGACACATGGAAAAGGAAAACAAAACTAACATAATTCATACGTTGATGTTGACTGGCAGACATTTTATTGCATACAAATTTGATTTAAACTGGACTAAACTACATAATTTATTATAATATATATACTGTGTATATATAGGCTACACACACACACACACACATATATATATATATATATTTCCCAGTCAACATTATAATTTAATATGTTGACATAAATAAAAAAACCCTGTTTATTTCAAGCAATCTACAACTCTTTATTTGAATTATTTATATATAAAATATAAATGTATAAAATATATGAATAAATATAAATAAATATAAAATATAAATAAATAATAATTTGTAGGCTATTTAATATATAACCTGCATAAAAAAGTTAATTATAATAAAATTAAGTGGTTCAAAATTTTATTTTTTGTATTTGTTGAAATATAAATTTTTATTTAGGTTATTTTAATCACACAAACGTTTTCTTCCTTCCACACTGCCCGACCAAAAAAAAAAAAAAAAAAAGTCCCTGTTTAGATTTAAATAGGGAAATGCTTATGAATCTATAATGGGATCATTATTGCAGGGATTATTATATCAGTTATGGCAGCTATTTTTTATCCTCTTGATGGAAATAAATGTTGTAATGTTATTTCCATCAAGATGTGCATCAATTTTTGGTCAATATCTTGTACTGACAATGCAAAAGTCAACCACTCTGTAAAGTCTATCCAGCACAACCCAAAGACTTTCAATGCATTTCGCTCCCAACCATTCTTTCATAATTTGAGCCTGATGAATCTTGACATTGTCATCCTGGAACATGGCCATGATGTGTCTTCTTACATGTTTTTTTACATAACATGCTAGAAACATAATAATCACTGCAATAATGATCCAAAGACTCTTAAGCATTTGCAAATCCAAATAGTGACTTTTTAGGGGGGTGTGCTATAAACCAATAATTAATATAAAATCCAAGACATATATCACTTTTATGTCAACCTAAACTCTCCAACTTTTGAGAGAAGCTTTTCAAAAGAAGCGTTACACTGTCTCTGAGAAGATGTTACTCCTTGACTTCACATGCTGTATTAAGAAATATAACTAACTGTCTTGCTATTATTCACCAAGCACAAAGAGGTGCAAGTGAAAGCTAAAGCTTAGTTGCCATAACTGATGGCTTGAAAGGAAGATAATTAGAGTGGTTTTTACCCTCCGTTGCCTCCCTCTTTGTGTTTTCAGCTTTCATTTAGCTCTAGGGCCGGCAAGTAATAAATTCAGAGATAGCAGCAGATAAACAACTGTTATAATCTCACAAGATTTACAACCTATATTTATATTATTACAAAACCAATGACCTATGAAAAAGGAATTGGCATGATGGGGCAAGATGATACCACTGTGAAGGCCATTTCCCCTCTGAAATGAGCAACTCATGAAAAACAAGGCTGGGGAGGCAGTTGGCAAAATGTACAGGAGATTTATAAGAGTCATAAAGTTCAAATATTGACAGGTTTATGTGCTTTCCTGGTAGTTGCTTTCATTGGGTTAAGTTTTTATAACAAGAGTTAATTTAATATCTGTGAATTTTCCATCAGCAATGAAACAATCCATTGATTTAAAGGTAATGGGACAAAAGGTGAAAGAATAATCATGTGAATCAACATTTTCTTTATATGACCAGCTGATCTCCGTTTATTTAATGGACTTAACTCGTTCTTCATGGTGCAGATCTAACCAAACACGTTTGTTATAATATCAGGAAAAAAATGAAAATCATGTAATAATGAGAAAAATAAAGAATGTTGTTTTTTCACACTTCTTATCTATTTGTTCCTATAGCAGATGTGGCAGTACACACCACAGCTGCTTGTGGAAAGGAATGGCCAAGCATCAGACCATGTATGTGTGTGTGTGTGTGAGTGTGTGTGTGATCATGCATGAAATGATCACACCAGGGTGTAAACACCACCGAGATGAGAATAACAATGCACTCCCAACTGCACAACTCACCACCACTCACTGTATAACTAAGAGGAAACTGCACACCATCATGGTCTTACAATTTGAGACCTAACTACAGGTATATATTGGAACTATTTTCATTGGCGAAATAATGCAAAAACAGGCAATATTGTGTCACTTAATATTAACTTCTAGTCTATTGAACTGCATGTTGTATAAAATCAATATCACATTTGTAATCACACTGATATTTGGAGAAAAAATGGCACCCTTTATGTGACTGATTAACTAGATTAAATTATATAAATATTAAATACAGATGTATTTTAGCCCCTTTTCTGGAATATTGAGGGCATTCTAAATTCATTTTAATATACTAAATCATGCAGTGAAAGCGTGCACTCTAAATGCGCAAGCGCACTAGTCTAACAGACTACATCGCAGTGCATGCGTGCACTCTCAAGGTGTGTTTTTGTAAATGAAAGGACATACTCGGGAATGTCAGGTGTGATAGAAATATTTTATGTAATAGGTATTTTCAACATTAAATGTACAGAGAAATGCAAACTAAGGATGCTCAGGTCAAAGACCATATATACTTACCCAAAAAGTGCTTAACACAGTAGAACTAACAGTCATATAATTAGCATAGATCATTAACAAACCAATCACCAGAACAAATCACAGTGAAGAAGACTTGAGTGACATTGATTTTTACTCAACTGTATGATTTAAATATACATGCATCTTGCTATTCAGGAGACTCGCTTGGTTGTTTTGGCCAGTGAACTCACGGCCGTGAATAAAGCTTCATTTCTACAAAGAGCAACTTGGAAGTCGTGTCAGGTATATGCTGAGAGATAGATTCTACGCTCAAAAGACAACAACATAACATCTATGTGTGATTGAGGTAATAGAAGTACTAAAGATTCTATGCTCAAAAGACAACAAAAGAAGTGTGATTGAGGTGATTGTAGCTTCTTGAAGGGACGCCGTCACCTTACTTCAGGGAAGTATTGTATTGTATTCAGGGAATTACCTCAAGATACTGTAGTTATTATTTTTAACAACTAGTTGTTTAAATTGTCCGTAGTGAAGAAGTCAGATTTAGTAGGTTGTATTCGTATTAAGAATTTCCACGACACGCGTAACTCATCGTAGACCTCTAGTTGAAGGGATTCAAAAAATTGACTGTGGCTTTTCTTTAAATCTCATGTAAAATAAAAATATTTACAATAGGCAAATGCGAATTTAACAGAATTAGCACCATATGTTGTTAGTCAGCATGAGTGGCTTACACTACTGACTGTAGCAGAGCTCTGATTGCCAAGACAGGCAATGCATAAAAACTCGAAGTTGACAACTTCTCAAACAGGGAAACATTGAGTTCATTTCACTGCGGCTAACATGCTTTATTTCATGAGCAAGCCTGAATTATCATCCTCCAACAATCCAAAAAAACAACTACTATGGAATATTCTAGCAATGACAAGCAGTATGTGGGTTCAATTAATTCACCTATTTACCAAATTATATTCTCCAGTCATTTAGTAAATCTGTCAGACAACTGAAAGTGCCCTCTTCAATTTCTGATCTTGTCTGACCTCTGTCTCATTTTATTTTCGCTTGAAACCTGACCCTTGCCCGAAGAAGAGTGACTGCGGTGCTCACTTGTTAAGTGTTTGGCATTTGAGGAACAAAGGCTCCCACGTCCTGAATGTAGCGATGGATCAGTCTGTAACAAGCTCTGTCGCTAATGGGCTCTAATGAATTCAAAGATATGCAAACCCACGTGGGGCTCTTATTCAGATAAGGTGAAACAGAATGAATCACATTCCCGAAATACACAACCATTAACCTTTCTTCACTTGTCAGGCAGAGGACTGACGCTTCTCGCTTTCTCTCAGGTCAAATGCACATAAAGTCAACATGCTGCCTGCAGGGACATCCTTTTGAAAAGGACCAAAACTACTTGCTTTTGTTTTTCACCAGAGGATCAGACATTTTCCTAAATCACTAGTACTAGTAAAATATTAAAATATTTTGCCTCAGTCAGAAAATGGAGAGTATAGGGGAGACGAATGCTAGTTGTCACTTTTTACTATAGGGAATATTTCTCTGTGGGGGTTTATATTTGATAATTTTACATTTATCAAATCATAATTTGATAAATGATTCATTTTACAAATCATAAGATTCATGTTTCTGCTTTTAAATCCTCCAAAAATGGGTTTCCCATTCACGTTGTGTTCTCTTTGTTATTGCTTTTTTAAAGAAAATTAGCAATTTTAAGAATTGCAAGCAAAATCTCAATAAAACAATTACGAAACTATAATATTACTAAAAAACAACTTTTTTTAATGTAACATTAAAAAATATAAAACTATATTTTGTAATTAATAATATGTAAATAATTTAAAGTGTCAATAAAATGTGCCGAATTTCCCCAACATGATGAAAAATACCCTTTTCCTGTTATAACTTTCAGTTAAAATTCTGTGTGACAACTAGCCCCCATGAGTTTGTGACATCATTTTGTGAAATATAGCACTGCAAGGCCATTATCTTTATTATCTATCTATATTATTTTCCACCAGCAGACCAGTAACAGAAAAAAGCGTCATTTTATCATAATTTGTAACCTCTCACACACATCTGACCATCTGATATGATTCGAGCTGGACATCTCCCTGGCCATATCTCATAATGGTCACATCAGGAGCACATCATTGCTGATATGTTGCCTCAGGGTTTTTTTCTAGGTTAACAGCCATATGAGCCATTGAGAGGGGGGGGGGGGGGGGGGGACATGTCCCTGCACAGATCTGTGGCAATGGGAGGTAAATTATAGTAAGGAATCCCCAAAGAGAGTTTATGGAAGTAGGCTACATGTTCTCATGACACGGCAGTGACAGATAACAGGCAGAGCGAGATGGAGAGGGCTTGATAATCTATTCTCCCATCACTGAACTGTCATTCCACCAATGACATCCTCAGATAAATGTCATCACTCATAATCTAACCCTGTCATCTCCACAATAAGCATTCTTTCACCTTTAAGATAGAGGTGATGCTCAACTGTGGCACAAACATGCCTGAGGCATGTCATAACTATCTGCCACTAAGAGAATGATGGGAAAAGATCTATTAAGACAATTAAAACTGGTGGGTATTTTCTGATCTGATTACAGAGAGATCTATTTCTCGGTTCATTTTCACCTGGTCTTTAGGCTGTGATTGATTCACTTACTTTTCCTCTATTTTAAACCTCCTGTTGAGCTCAGAATGAGATGCATCAATTGGATAAAACATGCAGTGCTCAATAACTGCCTAGAAGCACGTTCTCATACGGCTCAAATCTCTATTTTCAAACACAGTCTGTCATTTTAAGCCATCCACTGTATGAACACTACTGTATGTGATACATAAGTACATCATTGTTGATGCAATTATTATTTTCTTTTTTACATATTTAACCTAGAATATTCCTTTAGGAGAGTCCCTGCTATAGTAGATGTCATAATAACATCATATTGACAACCATTCAAAAGCAGCTGTGAAATTATATTTATGGCAGTATATAATTTAGCAGATGTTATTTAGCAAAAAGTAAAGAAGCTATAAATAAGCTCATCCAAAGAGTCCAATAATAATAATAATTAAAGCTGCAAGCAGCGATGAAGAGGGCCCTCGCACCCGTGCCGCCGCCACCCGGCGGTTTTAGGAAGACAGAGCACGGTGGGCAGTATGTAATGGTAATAAATATAGGAGGACTATGTCAAAGTATTTGTATTTGCCACACTTCCTGCTACCAGCAGGGGGAGCTATTGCTATAACCAAATATGAGCATGGTCATGTGTTCAGGACAGGACTCTTATCAAACATGTGAAGTTTGGGGCAGATCGGACATTGTATGCCTGAGTTACTGCAGGCTGTCTGTGGTTATAACACAAAAAATACAAACACAAAAGTATTTGTATTTGCCACACTTCCTGCTACCAGCAGGTGGCGCTATTACAATAATCTAATATGAGCATGGTCATGTGTTCAGGACAGGACTCTTATCAAACATGTGAAGTTTGGGGCAGATCGGACATTGTATGCCTGAGTTACTGCAGGCTGTCTGTGGTTGCCTAGCAACATCGGAACTGCAAGCAATATTGAACTATATGACATATTCATGAACAAATCACCAAAAGGCTGAAATTGGGTGTACATTTGTCAGGCCGCCAAGGGCACACCCTTCAACGAAAACTCAAGATCTTCGCAATTTAACGACGCGAAGTCCTTAAGATTACACTCACCAAATTTGAAGAGGATCCGATCAAAACTGTAGGAGGAGTTCGTTAAAGTACAACGTCTGGAAATGGCAAAAACTACACAAAATCTGAAAGGAAATTCAAAATAGCTGACTTCCTGTTGTGTTTAGGGCTATGCTCCAAGAGACTTTTTTGTAGGTATTGTGTCATTACATGTATATACCGAATTTCACACCTGTACAACGTAGAGGTCAAACCTAGAGCCGGGGCAATAACATAGGGGGCGCTATTGAGCCATTTTGCCCCACACATTTGTCAGGCCGCCGAGAGCACACCCTTCGACGAAAACTCAAGATCTTCGCAATTTAACGTCGCAAAGGCCTTAAGATTACACACACCAAATTTGAAGAGGATCAGATCAAAACTGTAGGAGGAGTTCGTTAAAGTACAACATCAGGAAATTACGAAAAATGCACAAAATCTAGGAGGAAGTTCAAAATAGCGGACTTCCTGTTGTGTTTAGGGCTATGCTCCAAGAGACTTTTTTGTAGGTATTGGGTCATTACATGTATGTACCAAATTTCATACCTGTACGTGAAACGTAGAGCCGGGGCAAAATGTGGGGGCAATAATTTACAGAATTTGCCCCACCCAATTTTGAAAACCATATCACACGTAAATTTTCACCACTTCTGAAGCGTGTGCAAAGTTTCATGAGTTTTCAAGCATGTTTAGGCCCTCTAAAAAGCGATTCTTTTAAGAGAAGAAGAATAATTAAACCTGCAAGCAGCGATGAAGAGGGCCCTCGCACCTGAGCCGCCTCCACCCGGCGGTTTTAGGAAGACAGAGCACGGTGAGCAGTATGTAATGATAATAAATATAGGAGGACTATGTCAAAATATTTGTATTTGCCACACTTCCTGCTACCAGCTGGTGGCGCTATTGCTATAACCAAATATGAGCATGGTCATGTGTTCAGGACAGGACTCTTATCAAACATGTGAAGTTTGGATGAACCCTGCCAAGTTCATCGCTTCCAGTTGTGTTTAGGGCTATGCTCCAAGATACTTTTTAGTAGGTATTGGGTTATTACATGTATGTACCGAATTTAGTCCACGTACGTGAAACGCAGCGCCAGGGGCAATTAGTCGAAATATTTGTTTGCCCAACTTTTTGCCCATTTGCCCCACTCAATTCTGAAACCCATATCAGATGTAAATTTCGCACCCGTGCCACCACCACCCGGCGGTTTTAGGAAAACAGAGCACGGTGGGCAGTATGTAATGATAATAAATATAGGAGGACTATGTCAAAGGATTTGTATTTGCACACTTCCTGCTACCAGCAGGTGGCGCTATTGCTATAACCAAATATGAGCATGGTTATGTGTTCAGGACAGGACTCTTATCAAACATGTGAAGTTTGGGGCAGATCGGACATTGTATGCCTGAGTTACTGCAGGCTGTCTGTGGTTGCCTAGCAACATCGAAACTGCAAGTAATATTGAACTATATGACATAGTCATGCACAAATCACCAAAAAGCTGAAATTGGGTGTACATTTGTCAGGCCGCCAAGGGCACACCCTTCGACGAAAACTCAAGATCTTCGCAATTTAACGTCGCAAAGGCCTTAAGATTACACTCACCAAATTTGAAGAGGATCAGATCAAAATTGTAGGAGGAGTTCGTTAAAGTACAACGTCTGGAAATGGCAAAAACTACACAAAATCTGAGAGGAAATTCAAAATAGCTGACTTCCTGTTGTGTTTAGGGCTATGCTCCAAGAGACTTTTTTGTAGGTATTGTGTCATTACACGTATGTACCGAATTTGACACCTGTACGTCAAACGTAGAGACGGGGCAATAATGTAGGGAGCGCTATTGAGCCATTTTGCCCAACACATTTGTCAGGCCGCCGAGAGCACACCCCTCGACGAAAACTCAAGATCTTTGCAATTTAACGTCGCAAAGGCCTTAAGATTACACTCACCTAATTTGAAGAGGATCAGATCAAAACTGTAGGAGGAGTTCCTTAAAGTACAACATCAGGAAATTACGAAAAATGCACAAAATCTAGGAGGAAGTTTAAAATAGCGGACTTCTTGTTGTGTTTAGGGCTATGCTCCAAGAGACTTTTTTGTAGGTATTGGGTCATTACATGTATGTACCAAATTTCATACCTGTACGTGAAACGTAGAGGCGGGGCAAAATGTGGGGGCAATAATTTACAGAATTTGCCCCACCCAATTTTGAAAACCATATCACACGTAAATTTTCACCACTTCTGAAGCGTGTGCAAAGTTTCATGAGTTTTCGAGCATGTTTAGGCCCTCTAAAAAGCGATTTATTTAGGAGAAGAAGAAGAAGCGGAATAATAATAAACAGAGCAAAAACAATAGGGTCCTCTCACCATCGGTGCTCGGGCCCTAATAATAATGCATTTTATTTCTAATGCGCTTTCCTTAGACTCAAAGCACTAATATATGTTCATACAATATTATGATATGCCATAATATGGATAAAAAAATGCTGATGTACTGTATCAAATGTAAAAATATTACTCTTCAAACATGGTCAATTTCCAACCAGTTAAGTGGACTAACAGAAAGACCATTTGCCTTTTCTTGATCTTTCACCATGCAAAGCCCCCATGATTCATGGTGAATAATGAATAAACATGCTTTACTTTGCTGTAATTAACTTCCTGAAGTACAAGCCTGATACCCTGATGGTTGGGTAACTGACTGGACTCCTTATGAACCGGCCTGTCGGTGGGTCTGATTAGCCATGTGAAGTACCCATGTCCTTGTGTGAAGAAGGATGATCTCATTCACTTGTTCAACAGCAGCTTCTCTAAAAAATATCTATGAGCGACAGTAATGACTCTCTTTTTCAGCATCCGCCAAAACCCAGAGGAAATCATCACACTGAAGTTCAAAACAACATTCTTATATTACTTCCCTTCCTGTGAAGATTAATATGGGAAAATGCCAACCCTTACTGTTTTCAGCAAGTAAGCTCAGTATGGGATACACTACTTTCATATTATATTCTGACCTTTTATTTTTTCTTAGTTGAAGGGTGATATTATACATATATGTGACCCCGCCTGTGAACCCCCGGCTAAAGTCGCAGAATCTAATTATGAGTAAAAGAGCGTCAAAGTAGTCATAGCCATAAAAATGACAAAAATAGGTAATGTGTGTTTATTGCTGTAAATGATAGATTATACCAAGGGTTTTGAGATGCAATACTCACATTTTCATTTATAACATGATAAATACTAAAATTAATGATTTTATTGACACTACGTTATACTTTTGCGCCAAAAAAAAATACCGGACGTGGGCTTTCTATACATTTCAATCGTCTCTGGGTTTATTTTTTGGCGCAACAACACCTGCTGATTCTTATATCATTCAGTTCAGGAACTTCTTTTCTACCTATTTCTATTAGAAAGAGTGAACAGACCTTAATATCAATCCGCACGAGCGGCAAACAGGTCAACGCAATGAAAAAAAAATGCGACTTAAGCCGGGTTCAGATGTCTGAGGAGATTGTTTCGTGTCATCGACAAACATTTAAGAACAGCTTATTTGTTTTGTAGCTCAGTATTCTGCCAATAATATTAATCTTATTTTAAGGACATTTTAGGCCTGCTAAGTGTCAGTAATATAATTCGTTTGCTGGATGGTAATTTACTGCGTTGTTTTGACATCTGACATGGCAGCACCGAAGCATGAGCAGGAACGTAAAATAGCTGATTGCTAACAGCTTGTTAGATATTAATCTCTGTGGAATTGCCCCAAATTATGATTTAACCGGTTTTATAGCGGATTATTTTCTGGAGGATGATGGTGATGATGAACAGGACACATTCTTTGACGAAACTGACGAGGAATTTGACGGTAAGTTTTTGTCATTATTTTTTTTTTATGCTGAATATGTAACATAGGCCTACTGTCAGTGTTCAGCCAATGTAATGCTAACACAGAAATCATCCTGTGATGCAAAAATAGTGGATTTAAATGTTTATTACATTTGTTGATTGGGATTGAGTCAGTTTAAATTAATTACGTTTATGACATGATGTTTATTTGTTTGATTACACTCTGAATTGAAGCCATGGCCATATCCATACCTGTTTCTTGTCCCTATGCCCTCCCCTCAATTAATCAGATCCAGTCTGATATCTTCATATAAAATGCTTCATTATCCATTTTAAATGTGGATTTAAAATGGATAACCCCCCTCCCCCTGCATGTTTAGGTCTCCATTTAGGTCTCTTGCTTTGAATTGAAACAATTCTCCTTGTTTTTTCAGGCAGTGACCAACATGATGATGAGGACGAGCCAGTTTTGGTGATTGAACCCCAAGCTATTAGTCTGATATTATATTTTCTCTGATATTTCATTTTACTAATAAAGTTATACAAATCATTCAACTGAATTGACATGGTAATTGTTGTTACAATCAAGCTCTTCTGGTACCCCCATTCGTTTCAATGTTTTTATGCTTTTAGCTTTTTGGACATGCGCATCATAATAAATAGGCCTGTTTTACAAAACTTTAAGAATTTTCCCATAAATGTGTCCTATATCACTAAAAAGGGGAGAATCTCAGCTTTAATGTGGTATATGGCACATATGGAGGATAATTATGGATCAAATGTGTTGCAGTTTTAAAAATAAGCTTTTTTTTAAATTGGAATTTCTCAAAAACATGATTTTCTGAGCCCGAAATTCAGCAAATCTTTGACATAGCCTTACTCAGTCAATATTAAAGATATCAAGGTTATATTTTCACAGAATGTTCTTTACATTATGTAGGATGATTTTATGTAGAAAACAGTGAATCACAAAAAAATGACTTTAGCTGGGTTTTCACAGGCAGGGTCACATATATATAGAAATCGGAAGTAGCGACAGATCAATTTTACATATTGTGATGTACATCTGAATGTAACGGAAAGAGAGAAAAAAAATGTAGGGTGCATGGCGACTGTTCTATGAATCATTTGGATTTTGAGATATAGGCATTGCACTCAAAAGTGCAGCAGATGTGTGTGTCCTGCATACATCACCAGAGAAAAGTTGTTTCCACCAACATGTCTATTTATGATAGTTTAACTCAGTGGCGGATCTAGATAATTTTACATGGGGGGGCAAAGGGGTGGCAAGAGGTCTTGGCAGGTGGGAGGGGTAGACGGTGGGAATCCCTATGTGAATTGCTTTAACAAAACAAACACAAAAACACAGTAGTTATTGTTTAATCATGCCCTTACACACTACAAAGGTTTTTAATTCACAACAGGAATACGCCCAGTGCAGTGTTCAAACAAAACAAAACAAAACTGTGCATCTTTTAAAAAGTAAAAGTATAAAAAGCTAAATGAAAATATTTAAAAAAGTACAATAATTGTGGCCAAGGCACTGATCTATATAATGACTGGATAGCTCATGACGTTCTAAACTGCCATCAGGCAGTGAAGCCACCGGAAGTGTTCGAGCGGCCATCTTACGATTCCCTACCAGCAGAGGGCTCCAACGGCCGTTATACAGAGATTGGTAGGCCCGACGGCACTTTAAAGATGAACCAACCAACCGCTGAGCAGCATACAAGATCGACGTTCACAAAAGGACGTAGAAAAACTGCCACAGGTTGTAATTCAAGCCATATAAGTAGTTATTTATATGCAAAACTGTCGCTATGCCCGTGTTATTTTCTCCAAGGCAAGAGTAACGGTAACCTAATGCTGCTGCTTCTTTAACAAGCAACGATAAAACAGTCAACAGTAGCCTATGAGAAACATCAGAGCAGCAATAATCACAATTAAGTGTCCAATAGCGAAACCATTTAACAGCTTCAAAAGAGCTTTGTGTAGAGTCCGTTTACCGTTACATTAACCCATACAATTTGTATTATGCATTTCCTGAACACGTACTTGCTAAGCAAACACTTTATATAAACAAACTACTAATATATAAAACACAATCGGTCTTCCGACCTCGTTGAAGGCGGTGAGAGAGTGCGCGCGCGCGGCCAGGGCTCTCTTTCTCTCCTCGTTCTTATGCGCCCGGTCCACTGATCTAAATAATTCCTTGTTACGACAACTTTGTTCCCTCGTTTTAATAAATCGTGGACACGTTGAACTAATTCCCTCCCTCGTTTTGATTTAACGAATGACAACGTGGCTACAATATAGTGAAACGAGGGAACAAATTAGTAAAACGTGCTGAGGTATTATTAATTTGTGGCCACTAAACAATATTCACCTGAATATTCACCAATTCACAAAAATATAGGTCTTTAGCATTCACTATATAATTCATAGTATCAAACTGTTTTTCTTACCTGTGAAGATAGCTCTTCAGTGACGGCCGACTAGTGTTCTCATACAGCTTTTTATTACTTTTGCAAAGAAATTGCCGTTTTTTAATAAGCTGGAAAAATTTGACTTTAAACAAATACCCATTTAAATGCTTAGGATGTTTGCGTTGTGAGAATGTACAGGGATACTTTAGATTTAAAAACTGTGTCTCGTTAGGCAATGTTTTTTCAGTCAAATCATAAAATTTCCTATTGATTCAATAGAACGCGTGAGCTCACTAGGGAATACCAATATGGCGGCGCGGTGGCTTCACTGTTTATGACGTCATGAGCTATCCAGTCATTCTATATAGATCAGTGGTCCAAGGACTTTTAGCCTTAATGGTTAGGCTCCAGCTACTTTCTTCAACTACTCTTGCCTGCAAAAGTCAATATGTGAAAACCTCTGGTTATCCTTGTATTACATTACACTGTAGGGCCATGTAGCTAATAATAGCCTATATAACAAATATAAAATCAGAAAGATTTATCACATGCACACACACCAGTTATGTTTAGACTACTTAATATAATAATCCTAATTGTATTTGTTATTTCCCCAGTAATAACCTGGTTTCATTGCTGTGATATCTGAGAGGAATTGGATTTGCTTAGCTAATCAAAATGATCGATCTCCTAACTGGCACTGTATTGTGTGTTGTAACGTAACGTCGGCGTAACGGCGACCATCCGTAAACATTATGGATACAAATAATTTATATTTTTTTATTAAGCTGTTCTTGTCTTTACTAAAATCAAAATTAGGCTAATCAAAGTGAAGAGTGCTCTTACAAATCACGAGGGAGCGATTTGACCGCTGATTTTGGCTAACGTAATAGACTCGCTGTTTTTGCTGATGCTGAATCGTCTTTAGCATGTATACATTCATTACAAATGTAACTTTAAGTTAAACGTGTGTTTAACTACACATGGGGAAACTCACTTCACCTTCAGAGGCTCTGGGGCAGCTCAGTCTCTCCAGTCGGGTTGCAGGGCCACCGCACCGCAGCAGACTCGCTGTGTGTGTGAGCCAGACTGAGCGAACGGCGCTCTACGTTTGAATCAGGGACGTACTAAGTATTTGAGGGGGAGGGGGAAGGGGCTTTAATAAAAATTAAATTGTTCACTTTTGGTAAATGTTTCGTTTAGTTCACTGTTTTGAGAAGCTTGCGGGTTGTTTTTACAGGTACAGTTTTTGGATAATCAAAGTTAGGGGGGCAGCTGGGGGGGGCAAGGCTCTAGAGTGGGGGGGCACCTGCCCCCCTGTAGATCCGCCCCTGGTTTAACTAAACATTACAAGATCAGAACATTAAAAAAATCAAACATAAGCACAGATGAACTGTTCACAATAAGGTAGGCTATAGGCCAACATGCATTTAGAAAATAGGCCTAGATGAATAGGTGAATTTTTATTTCATGCCGATTTAACCTCTATAGGTAATTCAAGCTCTCACTGGCGATTTTGTCAACTTTTCACTTCTTTTCACTTGCAACACACTGGCAACCACTCAAATGACCTTGGCAATGGATTATCAAACACAAGGAAGTTATTGTCATCTTCAATATCACAACTCACCGCTCACATATTCTTAAGAAAATTTAAAAAATCTCTTTAAAATGTAAACATTTCGTAATAAAATTCTAGAATTTCTATTATAGCTGTCTCATTGTCAGTGCACTGAAACGTCCTTTCTCTAAAAAATCTAACACTGAAACTAAAAACCATGCTTTCACACCTAGCGGAAGCCATCTTGTTTTCTTCATTCTCGAGAAAACAGAAATGGATGAGTGCATATTTGTTGACACTGACGGTAAGTTACGTTTTGAAAGTTTGGACGACGAAGTAGCACGACATACATTCTGACACAGCAGAGCCGTTGATAAATACAGTGACGTTTCATTACGCGACCAGGTAATCGCGTCATAGCCACTCAAGCGATGTACTGATTGTGTCCCAAAACCCCGCCAGTGGCCGCATTTACGTTACTTAAGGCAACATAGAGAGTGGAATGAGACACATTATAGTTATCTAATATCTATATAGCCTACGCAAACACACACACACACACATGCTATATTCATGTATGTATGTATGCATATAGAGAATGAGATCTGAATTATAATAGGCCCACCTTCGTTTGCAATTGAATTTATTCAAAGATTAATAGAAAGTGGTGTTTCACATGTGATTTGTCAAAAAGTAATTTCCCAGTTTCCTCAGCTGATTTACCAGAAGAAAATTCCATTCAAGGAACATTAAGCAGTTTTGGGGATAATGTAATACCCGTTCTGTGACATTACACAAGACATTTCTGGCATTGGAGTGGTATAGATTTGTATCAGTGATTGAAGTTTGGAGTTGCTGTTCCCAAACATTTCTGTGTGTGCGTGTTTGTACGTGCATAACCATTAAAGGCAGAAATGAAATGACAAATTCACAATCTGCTGCCTTCTCTCATATAAATTTTCACTATGCACCTTAGCATCAAAGATTTCAGTCCTGGCTTTAAAATTGACACCTATGCAGAATATAGCAATAGACTGCAATATTTGAGACATATTCTATGTTTTTTTTTTTACTTTCTTTTCACGATTTTCTTAATAACAATTTACATTTATGCATATGCTTTTATCCAAAGCAACTTTGCATTTCAAGGTACACATTTACCAGTTCTTGCTTTCCTTGGGAATCAAACCCATGACCTTAGCGTTGCAAGTGCCAATGCTTTACTGTTTGAGCTACAGGAAAGCTAATTGTAAGACTGTTTTGAGTTAAATTACAAATATGCTACTTTCAATCTAATTTATGAGGTCGATGTAAAGGTAAAACATTGTGTTATGTATTAATGTGTTAATGCCCAAATTCACATTTTTACATACAGTCAACACCCCTTTTGCATTCCACAGAAGAAAGTAAGAAATTCAAGTTTGGAACAAGTAAACAATGACAGAATCATGAAGCTTCACAATGGCTGTGTTGTAAGATCATTATTAATACATGATTGGTCCTGAGCTCTCAGCTGAGAAATTGCTGATGTGACGCACAGAATTATAGATCTGGATATATGCTTCCCTGATTGCATCAGCAGTTTATTCCATTGAAATGTAATTGAGTCTGATTTGTCAAGTTCGTTGGGACAAAAACTTCTTGGACTATGATGATTAATCTGTTGACAACAAAGGAAATATACTGTATATTTTACTCATTTTTTTTTTTTTATTCAGAGATCTTGGCCTGGATATGCAATATCTGGTTTTGCATGCTCACACAATGTGACCTTGATTTCAGTGTTTTATTGGCAGAAGATCCATGTACAATGTGAGTAAGAAGCAGAAATATTATTGATTTAAATTGCCCCAAGAGAAACAAGTCATTTTTTTTCCTGCAGTTAAATAAGCAATGTTTTCTGACAGAGGAGAGATGAAGGAAGAATTACACAAAGATCATATATTGATTCAAAAGTAAGATGGTATTGACACTTAGTAAAGTGATGTCATTGTTAGTCTAGTCATCTTAAGTTACCAATTGCTAGTGGAGCAAACCAGTCAGGAGAGTCTAGAGGTTTCAGGCTTGACATTTCAGTCACGGCCACCCAGAGAATATAGGCTTGATGGATCATTAACCTTTGACCTCAATAAAGTCAGGTGAGATGATTAATCATAGGTTGATCTAAGTCCATTGAGCTGATGTTAGTGAAGCCATGTGCAATTAAACCAGTCTGGATGCATTATGGAATTGATATAGGTATGATACAGAAGGGAGACTTTTTGAAACCATATACTTCTGCAACAACGATGAAGGTATGATACATGCTACATCACACGATCAATGCTTAATCTGTGACTGCATAAATGTTTCACAATTATGTGATTTTCAAAAGTGATTTTATTGTACTGGAGAGTGTGTGACGTAATATACTGTTTTTAAATAGCATGCATCATTATTGAAATCTTATCAAATAATTTTGTGTATGTGTGTGGCTTTTAGTTGGTCTGTCTGTAGTGTTTGAGTGTCTTTATATTGTTGCATCTTTATCTGAACTGCCAGGTTATTCACTTACTCAGCATTAACTAACCAGCTATGTTGTGATAAGTGAACAGATGGCATGTCTGATATCCATGCCAAGTCATCCATTAAACACACACATGCAATACGTAACATGCACTGCCAGCTCTTAAAATGTTAATTTACCTTGACCACACGCTCCCCTCTTCTGATGGGTCGCTGGAAGATTGTTTGCTAATTGAAGGGACCCCACAGCTCTGCCAGCACCTGTATGTTGGTGAGACAGCTGGCAGACTGTATGTCTGGACAAACAGTTACGGTCAGTCTCACCCGTCCTCCCTGCAGGGCTCCTCAAATGAAATCTGATCAAAACAAAACACCAGTCAAATAGCAGTCCAGATGGAGATTATGTCAGATTTTAATTGTATTGACTTGACAAATCTATTTGTCTGTCTGTCTGACAAAGTCTTGTTTTAAATAGATACATACAGAAGAAGAAGCCATCACTCCAGTCCCATGTCACATGATCCTTCGGAATTCTAAAATGCTGATTTGGTGCACAGGAATTTGCTGATTTCGCTGCTGCTGCAGAGCAAGTATGGACTTGCTACTGCTAATAGATACACAGGCATGCTTCTGTGAGCATGTAAGATATGCTGCTGCTGCATAAATAGAGTAGATACATAAATCCCATAGCAGATGTAGGCAGGTGGAGCTGGGGGAGGTGGAGGGTTTCAGAGGAACTCTGATAGCGCACTGCAGGACTAGCTTACAGAAAACCATAAACCAGACTGTTTAAATTTTGAGCAAGGAATCACATTGACTGCAGGATCAGCAGAGGCCAATCAGCTAGTGTCACAGTGTCTGGTTGTGTTCCCTTGTTTGTCACTAGAGGTCCTCGTTATCACGGTGTCCTTCACTATTGACTTCATTTCCCAGCATTCTGTCTGTCACTGTCACTCATCAGTTCATTGCCCTCAGCTGTTCCCCGTCATCATTGTTCCCAGCTGTTCATTGTTAGTCTTGTTAGATCTGTGTATGTTGTCACACCACTTCTGGTAGCCTGTTTTTGCCTCTTCATGTTTGTTTTTGGATTGCCTTTTGGATTTTGACCCTTGCCTGGACTGGTTGTGATTTGGATTACCCTTTTATTAATAAACTGCTGCAAATTGGATCTTCTGTCCCGTGTGTGTCGTGACAGCTAGTGCCATGCAATGATGATGTGATTGCTTGCAGATTGTATAAAGGACCCAGAGGTGTAAAGTCCAGGTTCAGAAAGTAAAAGTTCTCCTCAGTATTTTGTTCCAATCACCTGGATTTGCTAATTAGATCAGTTTTTCAGCCAGGAGATAGAACTAATTAATAAAATCAGCTGGCTAAGTTCATGGGTGGAATAAACATATAGCAGGACTTTTACTTTTTGACCCCTGGACTTTACACCCCTGAAAGGACCTATAAGCTAAATACTAATAAAGAGAGTAACATCGACATTATTATACAGATTAATACTTAACTTGTCAATGTCCTGATTCGAAAAAGGCATTAATTCTTACTGAATTGAAAACCTTTAAATGGTTAAAGGTTAGTTGAAACACAACCAATTAAATAGTTAGTTGGATAGTTCACCCAAAAATGAAAACTCTGTCATCATTTACTCACCTTCATGTTGTTCCAAACATGTATGAGTTTCTGTCTTCTGTCAAGATATTTTAAAGAATGTTGGTAACCAGACAGTTGATAGCATTGACTTTCAGTAGGAAAAAAGTTCTATGGAAGTCAGTGGCTACTGTCAACTGTCTGGTTAGTGGTTACCAACATTCTTTACAATATCTTCTTTTGTGTTCAACAGAACAAAGAATCTCATACAGGTTTGGAACAACTTGATTAAATGACGACAACATTTTCACTTTTGGGTGAACTATCCCTTTAAACTTGTGAAATGACAAAAAAGAAAGAGTTTTTACGTGAGCTGTTGATAGTGAGTTGACCTATGCTAACAGAGCTAGGTTAATAGTTAGCCTATGTGTGTACAGATAGTTATGATCTGTGTTTCCCTGTGTTCCTTTTCAGCTGGAAATATGCACTTGACAAATCTTTGAACCATCTGAACTCAGTAAAAAAAGTAGAATGAATGATTAATCCATTCACTTTTCTGTCGCTGTTGGTCAGTTGCGTGGATATCAAGCCTATCTGTTACATAATTTAACATCTGGTTATATTACTCATTGACAGGAACTACCTTGGACCCCTGGCACAAAATAAAGAGTCCTGATACTAAGCTTGTTTCATTTAACAAATTATGTAAATAATAAGTCACCATTTTATGCAGTTTAGTGAAAAACAATAAGTTACATATTTTGCCTAATTGTGGGTTCTCATATAATGTTCAGATTAGGTTATTTTCTGTTTTACAGCAAGTTTTCTATCTTTGGATTCAGCTCAAAATCTCAGAGTAAAAATTATGCTTCAGACACTGCTGTAAATGCATCAGCGTATTTAGATTTAGAGTCGCACCTTTCCAACACTGAGTCTGCCAATCCATTTCCAAGCCACAGTATTACGGCTTTAGAGAATTATAATGGACCTTGAAGCTCTAAGCTATAATGTATACAGTAATCGCACAGCTCAGCAAAGTGCACAAACATGTAAAAGTGTTTGCTATTTACCATAGTCTAAGTCACACTACCTCGCATAGACTGATGTGGCTACAATGTGTTTTCCCTTTAAGACCCATAATCTAAGTGATAGTTCTCAAAGTTACCAGTAGATCTAACATAAAAGACAGTGCATTATAGCCTCTAAACTTTCTTCACTTTCTTAGCTTTCTTCACGGTTATCTGCATTTTGAGTAAATTGCATTTATTTTAGTGTCTGAAAGTAAAGTTTCTCAGGGGACAGGGTCATATAATTTCTTGGAAAGGATTATTTCCTGCTCTCACCATTAATGCAGCCAATGAGACGAGACCTTATAGTCCTTTGAGGGGTTATTCTGGGCTATCTCTTTCTTATCTGCTCTCATAGAACAAGCACACACTTTTTGCAGGTGCTGTCAGCCTGTGACTTCTTGAGACTGAGATCATGCACACCAAGGAAAACTCATGGTAAATTTTAGTTTTATGTCATTGATATATACTATACATACCAGAGAATGAGTAAAGGAACATATTTGATGAAAACATATTTACATTTTCTGTTTACTAAAAGAGTCAGTTGATAATGTAATTTGGATTCACAGCTGTTATCTTAGAGTAAGATCCTTTATGCATTTAATCAAATCAGTAAGGCCAATAAAAAATATCAGCCCTGCCAAACACAACTGAGTCACAACATGGAGACTATGCAGAATTATCTTTAAATGAGATGCAAATTAAATAGAGCCTTGATAACTGCATGCTGTAAATTTGCGTTTAGGACTCGTCAAAACTGCTTTTAGAAACTGTAAATGTGTCCACTGTTTGTATTTTCACTCTGATTGCTACTAAGCTTTTTACCTATTCAGCTTTATTACGCCAGCTTTATATTCCCAGCTTTTTTGATACCAGCATATTTTCAACTATCAAGAGGGTCTCTGTGGTTTCGTTTATATTAGTTAATTTCCTGTGAGCTATGCCATTATATTTCCATAACTGACTCCGGAAATCTTGGGATGTAATAAAAATGATTACAGTGAAGTTTGATTGTTCTTACATTATGGTGGAATTTGATATCAAATATATATATGGTGTATTGATATCTGATCAAGATATGATGTTGATATTGCATAAAAATGTCTTGATGATCTTCGAAAGATTATCATGTTTCTCATTGTAAGCATTTGCTGATATAATCAGATGATTGTTTATTTCCACTTTGTATCTTCTCAGACACAATTTGAGCAGTTATCAATGTAACCTGTTCTAATGTATCTTTCTTTCTCCCGACTCAGCTGCTGTTCCTTTGATGACTGCAAACTGACTACAGAATGGCTGCTGAGCAGGACGAGACACAGGCCAAAGATAGCTATCGTGTGCGGCTCTGGACTGGGACTTCTCGCAGACAGTGTCTCAAATAAACAGATCATCCGCTATGAGGACATTCCCAACTTCCCAGTGAGCACAGGTACCGGATTCATGGAAGTGTATCAGAGCTGAATTAATGGAACATTTTACAAATTTCTTTCTTGCTCCTTTCTATCTTTCGAAAGAAACAACCCGCATAGCAATGCTACACAATACATTTTAGTTGGCATATGCAGTAATAAAGCAAAGGATGAAGTCGTGGATGTTCTTATGTTAATTTACATAGTGTGGACATTTCAGTCAGCATGTTGAGTCTAAAAAAATGGCACTAGACAGATACAGGAGTTGTTGGAGGGAATCTGAAAGCACAGAGGCTTCATTCTGTCTCTCATTGTATTGTATGGTTAACAAATTATGCCCAGCTCCTGGTAATATGAGCTACAAAATGAATAACTACTGCCTATGAATAAAATATTATGACTGGAGCAAAAATAGCCCCTAATGTCTGCCACAGGGAGTTAATACTATGATATCTTTGACAGGTTTGAATATTAATATGGTGAGGTGAATAATATTGGGAAGTGTTCAAATGCATCAAATGATATTTGCACTACCTGTAGCGTGTGTGTGTGTGTGTGTGCGTGCGTGCGTGCTTGCGTGTGTGTGTGTGTGTGTGTGTGTGTGTGTGGAATAAGATCCCTTGTAAATAAGGGAAAGTATAATAAGGGTCTTAGAATCCATTTGTGTTGTCATTCTTTCTCTAATCCACTTCATAATTTAAATTCGCTGGTTTATGGAGACTAACAGAGAAATGATGGACAGTTTGAATAATGAGAATGTACGATGGATGCTCTGTGCTCATTTTTTAAATAATAAATTCTTCACATTGCCCATTGCATCATTCATATAAATCAGGAAGTGTCAAATCAGACAAAATATGGACAAAATAGACAATAAACTCACACATAAGTGCTACAGGTAGTAAAAATGTGATTTGATGCATTTTAAGAAGTGATTATAGTATACAACTATAATATTAATATGATTATACTTAATTATCATTCATACTGCATTCAAGTGCATATTATTATTATTTTGTATATTTTTTATTATATTAATCTGTTTATATATCTATATATATAGACAGATTAATATAATAAAAAATATACAAAATAACAATACATATTTTGAAAGTTATACAGTGTATATATATATACACTGTATAACTTTCAAAATATGTACTTCATCTTGAATATGTCACTTATTTTTCATTAAAACTAATTTCGATAATTAGTCATTTTTAAGCATTACTAAATTTATCTCAGAACTGTTCTCATTACACTCACTGTTTTGCCAATTTGTGACAATCTGATTTAAAAAAAAAAAACACGGGCGGCATGCACTGAAACGTTAATTTGCTCATTCATTTTTACAATGTTGCAGGAAATAAATTTGTTCATTTGCTCATTCATTTTTACAATGTTGCAGGAAATACATTTCACGGTGAGTGTAATAAGCCCCCTCTCTGAATGAGTTTTTTTCTCAGAGCCATTCATCAATGCTCGTGCAAGAAAAGGGGAATCGGCCCCTGGAAAAACAGAGCTATTATTCCAAAGAACCTCATTACGCTGCAGGTTTTAGGGCCAAACACATCTCATCGGCCAAAATTCAAGGTTATATTTACATAAGCTTACATTCACTTGGCTCAGTCAGCCTGTTCCCATGTCAAAGTAAGTTCCTGAAGCCACAAACAAACTGCAGCCTCCTACTGGCTCATAACGTTAGAAAACAATGTTTGCTCCACCTGTTCGTACACTAATGATGCACAATCAGTCTAACTAATGCCATCCTTGATGACATCAGCAGTCACCCCTAAGCAGCAGGTATTAACTTTTTTACGACTGTTGAATGAGCAAAGTGAAGATACAAATGCAAATCAATGAACTTCTAAATACAGCCAAGCCAGCAGGATCTCTTAGACTTGGGGACAGTCATTAGTCAGTTAACGCCATATTATAGAAAAGGATTAGATGACATCTGTTATCAATGGCAGCATCTGACCTTTTATTTGCACATTACAGAGAGGTTTTGCATTAGATGAATAACCCCTTAGGTAGACGTAATATATTAGGGATAGGGAGAGAGCAAAGAGTAAATTCTTTACAGCAGGAGGTTCTTTATTGGGGAGAGACAGCTTTAGAGCCCAATACACTGCATTTTTATCATTAAGATGCTTCATACATCACACTGTGGTAGAGTAATATTTATTTATTTTTCACAGGGAAATATTTTCAGACTAAGGACCAATTTTACTACGCCAAACTTGGCATTAAACAAAAACTCCTTACATGATTTACCTGCAGTGAAAAATAAGAGATGGAAATGAGTGGACAGTTTTGTGTGGAAATGTTTTTGCACCTGACCTCATTTCATATGCATATTTTAGTATGTGGTAGTCTATTTGAGCCATTATTTAACACCCAAAAAAGCATTTCTTAACCCATTTTGCGCTTGCCATGGCTGTGTTAATTTACCCTGGTTAGTAAATCTGGCCCTAAATGGTTTTTTAGAGTTTGTCGTTCTTTGTTATGTGAAATGCTGCAATTACAATGTGTCTCCCTTTATCCTTTACCTCCAAAAACGTTGCTCTCATGATATTATCTCCTCAAGTTGGTATATTTGGATATCACATTCTTAAATGATGTGTGTTGAAATGGAATATGTTATACAGTATATATATATATATATATATCATAAAATTACAATTTACAAATTAACACCCATACATTTTTAGGGCAGGAAAAAGATGATGATGATTTTCAAGAGGAAGAAGAAAATTAGTACAAATAACAAGGTTCCAGCACCTTCAATGCTTGGACATCCATCCATCCATCCATCTATCCATCTATCCATCTATCTATCTATCTATCTATCTATCTATCTATCTATCTATCTATCTATCTATCTATCTATCTATCTTTTTAAATAAAAATATGAATATGGTATATACATTATATTATACTAAAAAGAGAAAGCATGTTTTTCTCTGATATGTTTGTCTCTTTATGCATAGTTCCTGGTCATGAAGGGTGCCTGGTGTTTGGTCAAATCAAAGGCGAGTCCTGCGTCTTCATGCAAGGAAGGTTCCATCTGTACGAGGGTTACTCGTTGTGCAAGGTGAGCTCAAATAAACAGTTTGATGCCTCTATTGCAGGTGCTACCACAGCCATCTTGTTGTTTATCTTGCCCTGAACTGATATAACTTCATTTTCCCTTTCGATACGGTTCTTAGCTGTATCCATTTATAATACTTACAAGCACATTGGTTTCTTTACTTGAAGTAAAAGCTATATCACAAATCCCGTTTTTGTTAACTCTGTGGCATCAATGTCGTGTAAAGTATTGTGGCATGCGTTTCAAGCAGTGGCCTTGGTTCCTTTTAGCATCACCTCATGGACAAATAAACTCATTGTAAACAGCTCCTATTTGTTAAAACAGAGAGGAGCTGTTGCCTCCAGTATGGGTCATTAACTTTATCTGTCCCAACCAGGAGATGCATGAATACCGAGGCTGAATGCTGAGAAAGCAGGTGTGGAGGAGAAACAAACTGCTCACTTCTCCTGTCACTCTCGTTTCAAAGCAGTTCATTGACAATATTCAGCTTGCTCTCGTAGTCCTTTGTAAACAGGAAAACAGTTTTGTTCCTTTAAAAAGGATCTGAATGCATTAGCATGTTGACTAAGAAAAATATGATATTAATCATGAATAAATTTCCACATTGGTTAAAAGTCCTTGTTAATTTATAAGTTTTCAAATGTTAATTTACCCCGGAGTTCAACCAAGCAGCATGATTTGTGTGAGCTCTTGGCTTTCTCTCTATCAAAGTCTGCAGGGGAATAAATTATCTGTTGCACATGGGGCCAGAGAGACACTTTTTACTAATTTACCAAGGAATCTGCAACCTCTTGCCCTGGAGTGGGACTGTCACTGTAATTGCAGCCCTGACAGCATGACACAATGCATTACAATCAGTTGTCATGGCCACCATGCCCTCTACAGCCAGCCAAAAGCTTTTTACACTTAATATGAGGCTGGGGCATTAAATCCATCAGCCCCCTGTGTTATCAAACTCAATTTTTTCACAACACTATTTTGTATTTTAATGTCTTAATGGCTGTGGCACATAAAAACACACTGCAGCCCAATTTGCATATCTGTCCTAAATAGGATGCAGGAAAACAATCCGCGTATGTCAGATCAAATCAGGCAGATGTTAAAAATAGTGGGGCAAATGTCCCTGTTATAGTATTTTATGATGACATTTTCACCCATGACATTACCAGCGCAACATCCTAACATTTGGTTGAGGTGTTGGGTACATATTTTTTTCATTTACTGTTTCTATTAAAAAAATGACAAGGATTGAGCGGAAGAACCTGCCATAGCATTGGGAATCTAATTATGCATTGTAAGGCAGGGCTGCCAACTTTTCAGTTTAGCCTGGAGTGAGAATTACGGATGGGGTGGTGGTAGGGGGGTGATTCAATTCATAAGCTTGCAATTCGACTCTGATCTTGATTCAATATTGATTAATTTGGCTAAATATCAGTAAGAGTAGGGCCTATACATTTTTCTCAAGGAATCAAATCTCTCTCAACTAATGCTGTAAACATACAGGGAAACCTGTCTGCTGTGGTATTATTATTAAAGGTTAAAAATGAACAAAAAAATGAACAACTCATTCTTATACAATTAAAATAATGTAAAAAAAAAATGTTATAGCCTAATATTTTTTAATGATATAAGAGTAAAATAATAAAAATGTAATATAGTGCATATATTTAGCAAAATGCTCCTCTGTGGAGTTAATTTTTCTAGCTAACTAACATTTTTATTCACGTCTTTCTGCCGTTGAAAACCTCATTGAATGACTACATGAGACTAATACATTTTACAAAGCTGTACTGTACTTTTCAGCATACCTTCTGATGTTCATTCATGTTTATTTGGTGCTATAACTAGTAATAAATAGGAACACAGATACAGCGATCTGTCATGCCACATTTGTTTGAATTTTGTAATAAAATTGACAGAATTTGAAAGCTGAGACTTTGTTTCATATCAAAAGTCACCTGCTCTGTCGGTGCATTGTCGGTGTCCTCTTTGCTTCGCAATGTTTAGTCTTTATTTTTTTATTAATTTAGAAGCTCAACCAATCTGGTTATTAAATCTTTTGTCAAACTGTGACAGCTGGTTTTGTACTTTCAGTCCACTGTTCATTTTGCTTTAGCTGACTCATATCTGTGAGTCACTGTGAAAATCGGTGCCAACTCACTGTATTCTAAAATTGGACCCAACTCATTTCCATTACAGTTTGTGATGCAAACTTTCTTTCATGTTTGCCCTTGGTAGCACAAACAGTTATTATGGCTTCTTTAAGTGATCTCATTGTTGTGGAGAGCTGTGCTTTGGAGGGTAATTGGACAGTCGAGATTAGTTAGCCCTTCACTGACCTCTGTTTCTCTGCAGCAAGTAAAGCAGCTTTATGGAGTTCAGATGCATGTAGAGGGCTTGTCTAAACTGTACGCATCTCCAGACTGTACTGGGGTTTTTTCATTCCACTACTCTACTTCTGCGTTCTGTTGTTCAGAAATAGAAAGAGAGCTGAAAGGTCATTATTGTGTGGCCTCGTAATATAAGTGTCATTGAGCAGTTTAAGCCATCTGATGTTTCCTAATATTTATGCTTTATGTCAGTTCACTCAACAGTAAACTGAACCGGCGTGATTTTCATGTCTCTCACACCACAGACTCTCGCTCTTTGTTACAAATCCAATTGACACCATCTTGCATCTCAGTTACTGATATAGTGACAATGACCTCAGAGGATTTCTGTATTAATATTACTGTAATATTGTTGCAGCAGTGTTCGTCTTGTTACTTGGCTGAATTGTTTTGTAATTGTATTTGACATTTTTTTTAACAGAAGTTTTAAGAAACTATACAGGCAAAATCATAAAATAATTTCAATTCACATCAACGTTTCATGCACGTATTTATTTACATGCAGACTAATTATACATAACAGAAACCAGGCTTATAGACATTTTTAATATTCAAATGATCTAATTTGCATACTACTTCAGGAGTGAAACACCTGTTGTGCCGAATTTCGACCCCCGCCAAATTATTAACCCCCTAGCATTGGTAGGTTTCGGATTAGTTGTGGGGGAGGATTAGGGGTGTGTTTAGGATTAGGCAATCAGGTACTGACTTCAATAAGGGGGTAATAATTTGGCAAGGGGTCGAAATTCGGCACAACACACTGGTGCTAAAAGGACACAGACAGCGGGTGCAAATAGCCTATGACGCAACCAGCAAGTGCAATCCACTCTCAGCGAATTCCCTTAAATTGAAATAAATGCCAATTCATGATACAGTACCAAGACATACATTATTCTCTTATAGACATATTCTCATTATTACTCTGTAATAGTGTGCATTAATCAAACTGCCGGTGACGGGTAACCTATAATCCAGCACCTAGACAAATTCTCTCAGGAGAGTTAAAGACTTAAATATGAAGCAATTTGATCTCTGAGAGTTTACGTTCCACAAAGAAGTCATATTTGATTTAAAGGGTAGGCTAACCAAACTGAGGCATATTTTCTGGTCCACCTTGGCGACCCGTCTGTGTATATCTGTAATGGCCGTGTTGCTCGTGGAAGCCCCACACGTCCACCCTGGTTCGTCAGCTGGAGAGCAGGCTGACAGACTGTGACATCCCTCTTTAGCTGTGCTGTACTGAGCCCGCAAGTTCATTATTCATCTCCTGCTCACACTGACACCTCCCTTAATGGCTCCCTGCTCTACACTCCTATATTTATCCCATTTAGAATTACTAAAGCTTATTTAATACCTGCCTAAAACTGTGGTTACTAGGCACTGTGGGATACCGTTGCATATTTAAGCATGTGGATATTGTCATACCCACGTGGTCTTCTGAAATTAAAGGAGGCTTTTTTTTTTGTCCAATAGCCTATAAATTTGATCAAATAAATGTAAACTTCATTACATAAAAATATAAATAAATATTAATCTTCTATTTGTTTTGCTTTATTTCTGGACTGTCAGTTATTTTCTTATCCAAACTTTGAGAAGACGCACCTGCCACATGATATTTTTATTCCACTAAAAAAGTCTGGACCTGAATTATAGGGCCAACATATACCCCTGGTTTCACAGACAAGGCTTAAACCTAGTCCTGGAATAAAATGCATTTGAGTTGTTTTAACTGAAAGCAACTTGCACTGACATATTTTAAGAATGCAGTCCGTTGTTTTGTCTCAAGAAACATGCCAGTAATGGTTTTAACGTTTTTAAAAGCTACTTAAATGTCCTAACTGAACTAAGAGACCCAATCCTCTGTTAAACCAGGCCTAAGTATCATTCATTTAATCATTTAAAAGTGAAAATAATATGTCAGAGAGATCCTGCTGTATAACAGCTTGTGTCTTCTGGGAAACTTTTCCAGGTCACGTTCCCCGTGCGGATCTTCAAGCTGATGGGTGTGGAGACCATTATCGTAACAAACGCCTCTGGAGGTCTTTGTCAGGATTTCAAAGTGGGAGACATTATGGTCATTAAGGACCATATTAACTTGCCGGGGTTTGCTGGACAGCACCCACTGTGTGGACCCAATGATGAACGGTACACAGATAAGGGAGATAAAAAGGCCGAATGAAGTGCGAAAGAGTGAGAGTTATTATTTTACAGAATAGTTTCCCATTTTATGAAAAATATGGTGCATGTTCTTTCTTGTCTTCCTCAGATTTGGCATCCGGTTTCCTTGTATGTCTGACGCTTACAGCAAAGAGCTGAGGAAATTAGTTTTGGACATCACTGCTGAGTTGGGCTACTCCAATTTTGTGCGTGAGGGGGTCTACTGTATGGTTAGTGGACCCAACTTTGAGACCATCGCAGAGGCACGCATGCTGCACATCTTGGGGAGCGACTCTGTTGGTATGAACAGTCACAATACACAAGGGGGAAAACTGGCAAAAACGCGTATGAAAAAATTCTGAGTTGCCACAGGGAAAATGCACAACTCAAGTTGTCAAAAACATAGGAGCACTTTATATGAAACACACTCATCAAAACAACATGACATTTTTTATTTATTTATTTTTCATCTTTGCATCAGTGATTTAATACTGATTCAGAAAATCTGTGACAATTCTAAACATCTATTAGGTCATATTTTAAAACTAATTTACAATCCTTTCTTAATGTACGGTTTTTCATACTCATAAATTACATTGTGCTGAAAAGTCAGTTATTTACGTTGGGCTCTCTCGGCCACCGTAGTTATTGCATGACTACAGTACTTTGAGGTAAAGTTAATCAATTAAGTGAAATAAAATGGTTAAAAATGAAAATAAATCAAAAAGGGTAAACATTTTTGATTCCACTCTTATTAAAACATCCATTAGCATATAGTTGCAATAAGTTATTACTTGATACAATAGATAATAATAGAAATAAATGCACTGACACACTTTCAGTTTAAGTGGAAGGTTCTAGGCCAGAAAAAGCTGCAATGTTTTACCCCCTGTTCTGTTGTTATTGTCAAATTAAAACTAAAGCTAAAACTAACAATAAATAAATTGTAAAAAAAAAAAATAATTGATAATCTTAAACTTAAAATAAAATAAAAAATTTAAGTACTAAAGTACTAAAATGACTAAAACTTATATTAAAATAAATGTATAGAAATATAAAAATAACTAATAAAAATGCTTATTAGTATTTATATTTTATTAGAACTAAACTCTAATGAAAATTAACAAAAATAACAGAAATCTCTAAAACTTACTGAAAACAGATAATATAAAAGTGAAAGCTAATTCAAAATTTAATAAATACTAGTATATAAAGAGGATAATATAGTTTATAAATAATAAAATTCTCCTATGCTGCTTCAGGTTTGCTCCCTCTGAGGAGTTTGAGTGGTTAAACTTCCTGTTTTCTTTTGTGTTTAGTGCCTCTCCTTTAATTGGTGCTTCAGGACAATTATAGCTCGTTAATAATGATGTGCCGTATTAGCAGATCTGACATATTAACTGATGTAAATTAGGCCCGCCCAAAGGGCCAAAGTAGCCCACTTCAATCAATGTGATTATGTTAATCAGTGATATGAATAACTCTCTTGTCCATATGATTGGCATAAACTATACTTACTCCTGGTCCTCTGATGAGTTGAATGATGTCTTAGATAATTGGACTCCGATTACCAAACGGCAGCAGTGTGGGGTATGTGCTTAGTAGGCTCCTCTGGCTCAACAACTGGTTCCTGTGTGCGTCCTCCCTCCTGTGTATACATCAGGACCCCAACAGTCCTCATTCAGTGTTATGTACCTGGTCTGCTTTATTAATGAATCACCTACTGCGACACAACAGAAATTTAATTAAGAGTCTCTCTCTCTTTCTCTTTTTTTCCTGCTGCTCTGACAGGCATGAGCACCGTTCCTGAGGTGACGGTAGCCAAGCACTGCGGACTGCGGGTCCTTGGCCTATCACTCATCACCAACAAGGTTTCTCTTGACTACAGTCGTGAGGAGAAAGTGAATCATGAGGAGGTGCTGCAGATCAGCAAGATGAGAGCTGAGATGCTCCAGAACATGCTCATGACCTTCATCGCTCGCTCTCACCAAGTGGAGACCATCAACAACAACAACTGCATCTATTCAAATACCGTCTAGGGTCAATCAAACCAGATCAATCATGGGCGTTGTGGAAGTCATGTGATTGGATACAATAGATCTAAAGGCTCTATGTTATGTTTAGCCTTTATTTATCTGGTTGTTTTAAAAGAAATTCAATGTGAGACCTCACTGTGCTTTTTGGAGATGATGTATTTGATCTACAGATTGTGATTGTTGTCTTGTTGACTTTTCCTGACTTTTCAATATGAAAATACAAAACATTGTAAATAAACCTCCCTATAGTTGAAATGAAACGTATGACATCTCAATGGGAACATGTTTCAAACCATGTTTATAAGCCAAAAACAACATTGTTTCACAAGGTACGGTTCTTAATCTACACGTTAAGAAAAGTCCAAAAAAAGTTAAGGGGTTAGTTCACCCAAAAATGACAATTCTGTCATCAATTACTCATCAGTTGTTCCAACTCCAAACCTATATGTGAGTGACCATTTAATAAAAAGGAATTTTCTGTATTGAATTTTTAACAGGTGTATTATCTTACCAAAATTTTGAATTACACATTGCAATGTGTTGTGTTGTGTTTTAGAGATTCACAGATTTTTTTCTTACAGTGTAAAAGCACAGCAACAAATAGCTCTTGATATATTGAACATGTGATAAGATTTACAAACTTACTTGGGAATGAAAGCTTTAGCATAAAGTTCTGCCAGGAATACTTAATTACTACGTCATTATTACCTTCACATCTATCCAATCATGTCCTTATACTCATGTATAAAAGATCGGTACTTACACATGTTTGAGTTCGCAGATACCGGCGTGACAACTACCTCCACCATCCCCACCACCACCAGGACGGTCCTGTCCATAACCTCCGGGGGGTCGGCTGCGCGCCTGCCTTTGCTTCAGGCAGGAAATGCAGATCCGCTACCCTCGGATTATGAACTACGGACGGGGCCTACGCCAAAGAACTTGCGGGGCTGTCAATATAATAATGCTTACATCAATATATCTCCCGAGTGTTTCTGGTAGAACTACAATCTTAATACACCCAGTGGGATTTATGGACCAATATTTCAAATAATTGTTACACGCAGTGTCAAACCACACACTGGTTGATCAGTATTTAGCTGGTTTTCTCAATATCCCCTGCTGGTAGATGCAGTGACTACATCCAAGTAAAAAAAGCATCTACCTTATTTGACACACATTTAAATCCATAATACTGTGGATAATTAATAATTTTCTAAAGTCCTTCAGGATATCTGAGGTTTTCTTGTCATTGTAAATGTTCAGAGGAAGGTAAATTTAACTTTTTCCTGACCACAAAATGACTCCTGTCAGAGTAACAGTTAAATGGCATAATTTCCATCGAGCATTAAGACCAACACTGATACTGTTAAACTGAATACAAAAGACTGTAAGCAGGAAATCATCTAAAAGTTTTCATAAGTGTTTACATCTTAATTATGTATATATAGCATTTTCGCATAACCATTTATCGCATCATTGAGTTTTCTATTATTGTGAGCCTACGGACAAAGATTAATTTGTTTTCAAAACAATATGAACCAAAAAACTTTTTAAAAAAATCATACAAAGTGATTTTGCTGATCTATTTTGACAGATGCCTAATGTTAATCAAAAATGAATCAATCTAAATATTAATGACTAAAATGTTCAGATTAGCAGATTGAGATTATAAATTAGTGCATTATCTATTTGGTTAGTCTTTTGAGAGGATAGTGGCCATGTTACATTTACATTTATTCATTTAGCAGACGCTTTTATCCAAAGCGACTTACAAATGAGAACAATAGAAGCAGTTAAAAACTAACAGTAGGACAACAATACGTAAGTGCTATAACCCCTCTCAGTTTAACTTAAGTGCAGTTTTTTTTTTTTTTTTTTTAAGAATAGAAGAGAAGAGAAAGTGTTAATACTACTGAATCAAGTGCTGCCGAAAAAGATACGTCTTCAGCAGTTTCTTGAAAGTGGCTACTGACTCAGAAGCTCTGGTTGAGTTAGGCAGATCATTCCACCAACAGGGAACAGTCATGGTAAAGGTCCGAGAAAGAGATTTTGTGCCTCTTTGAGATGGTACCACAAGACGACATTCGCTAGCAGAGCGCAGGTTTCTGGATGGCACATAAGTCTGAAGTAATGAGTTTAGGTAAGAGGGAGCACTGCCAGTGGTTGTTCTGTAGGCAAACGTCAGTGCCTTGAATTTAATGCGTGCGGCAACTGGCAACCAGTGCAATTTTGTGAGGAGAGGAGTGACGTGTGCTCTTTTTGGCTCATTAAAGACTACTCTGGCTGCAGCATTCTGGATCAATTGTAGAGGTTTGACAGAGCAAGCTGGAAGACCAGCCAGGAGAGCATTACAATAGTCCAGTCTGGATAAAACAAGTGCTTGGACAAGGAGTTGTGTAGCATGCTCTGTAAGGAAGGGCCTGATCCTCCTAATGTTGTGCAAGGCAAATCTGCAGGACCGGGCAGTTCTAGCAATGTGGTCTGTGAATTTCAACTGATCATCAATTACAACCCCAAGGTTCCTAGCTGACCTTGATGGAGTTATGGATGACGAGCCTAGCTGAATGGAGAAGTTGTGATGAAGTGTCGGGTTGGCCGGGACCACAAGTAGCTCTGTCTTCGCAAGGTTTAGTTGAAGGTGGTGGTCCTTCATCCAGCCAGAAATGTCTGTCAGGCAGGCTGAGATACGAGCAGCTACCGTCGGATCGTCAGGCTGGAATGAGAGGTAGAGTTGCGTGTCATCAGCGTAGCAATGATAGGAAAAGCCATGTTTCTGAATCACAGATCCTAGTGATGTCATGTAGATGGAGAAGAGGAGTGGTCCAAGCACTGAGCCCTGAGGCACCCCAGTAGCTAGATGTTGGGTCTTAGATGCCACACCTCTCCACGACACCCTAAAGGACCTACCTGAGAGGTAAGACTCGAACCATTGGAGTGCAGTTCCCGAGATGCCCTTCATCTTTAGGATTGACAGGAGGATCTGGTGGTTAACTGTGTCAAAAGCAGCAGACAGATCCAGCAGGATGAGGACTGAGGATTTGGAAGCTGCTCTTGCCAGTCTCAGAGCTTCAATTACTGAGAGCAGGGCAGTCTCAGTTGAGTGTCCGCTTTTGAAACCAGACTGATTGTCGTCTAAGAGGTTGTTCTGTGTAAGAAAGGAGGAGATCTGGTTGAAAACAACTCGTTCAAGTGTTTTCGCGACAAATGGAAGAAGAGATACCGGTCTGTAACTTGTTAGATGTGCTGGATTTAGATTGGGTTTCTTAAGCAGTGGGGTTACTCGAGCCTGCTTAAAAGCTGTGGGAAAGGTACCAGTGTGAAGAGAGGTGTTTATGATGTGCGTGAGTGTGGGTACAATTGAGGAAGAAATGGCTTGAAGTAGATTAGTGGGGATAGCATCAAGCAGACAGGTAGTAGGGTGATTGGAAAGGAGGAGTTTAGAGACTTCCGCTTCTGAAAGTAGAGAGAAGGAGGGTAGAATGTGTGCGTTTGTTGGTAAAATGTGTGTGTCAGTTTGTGGATTGGTAAATTGGCCGCTGATGGTGGTTGTTTTTTCTATGAAGAATGTGGCAAAATCATCAGCTGTTAGGGTTGATGAAGGAGGGGGAGGAGAAGGGTTAAGAAGAGAGGAGAAGGTTTTGAAAAGCATGCGAGAGTCAGAATAATTGAAAACTTTGTTGTGATAGTAAGCCATTTTAGCAGTAGAGATATTAGCAGAGAAGGAAGAGAGGAGGGATTGATAAAGACCCAGGTCTGTCGGATCTTTCGATTTGCGCCACTTCCTCTCTGCACCCCTGAGTTTAGTACGATGTTCGCGAAGAATATCAGATAACCAGGGGGCAGAGGGTGTGGCGCGGGCTGGCCTGGAGGAAAGGGGACAGAAGTTGTCCAAGCAGGATGTTAAAGTGGAGAAAAGAGTATCAGTTGCACTGTTAGTATCTAGTGTTGAGAGCTGATCAGGTGGAGGAAGTGTGGATGAGACCAAAGAGGATAGGTGAGAGGGTGAAAGTGAGCGTAGGTTCCGTCGAAAGGTGACCTGTGGAGGAGTGTGTGTTGTGTTCTGAGGCAGGTTGAGGTTGAGAGTGAGGAGGAAGTGATCTGAGGTGTGCAGTGGAGTGACCAGTGTATTGTCCGTAGAGCAGTAGCGCGTGTAGATAAGGTCCAATTGGTTACCTGATTTGTGAGTAGCCACAGTAGATACTCGTTTGAGGTCGAATGATGCAAGCAGGGTGTGGAAATCGGCAGCCTGAGGTTTTTCTAGGTGGATGTTGAAGTCTCCAAGAATTACAAGAGGAGTACCATCTTCAGGGAAGGATGAGAGTAGCACATCAAGCTCCTCCAAGAAACTGCCAAGTTGACCTGGGGGACGATATACAACTACAAAATGGATTTTTATAGGACTAGTGATGGTAATTGAATGTGATTCAAATGAGCTGTTGTGAAATAGAGGTGGTAAAGGATCAAATTTCCAGTCATTTGAGATGAGCAGACCAGTACCACCACCCCTTCCGGTCAGACGGGGGGTGTGTGAGAAAGTGAAGTTAGTGGATAGGGCAGCAGGTGTGACAGTGTCCTCTGGTCTGATCCAGGTCTCAGTCAGGGCCAATAGACTGAGACCTGAATGACTTGAAAAAGATGTAATGAAATCAGCTTTGTTAACAGCGGACTGGCATTTCCAGAGACCAATAGGAAAAGAGAATAAAGTATTAGAAGACATCGGAAGGGTACGGAGATTGTTAGGATTGCACTGCCTCTGACGAGTGAAGTTTGATTTACGTATGTTAGTAATAGTAGAGATTTGAAAACACATAGTGAAAAGGGGCTCACAAACAGAAAGATCCAAAGAAAAGTTTGTAGAAGAGAAAGGAAACAACAATAAATAAACAAGAAGAATTTAATACTCAAGTGCCTTGTCGGTGTCCTTGCTCGGTGGAGTCGCACAGGTAGAGTCGCTGGTCTTTACACTCTTTGGTCTTCACACGCTGAGGGCTTCACACGAGGGCAGCCGCGACCGCTGCCGTGGTGCACTAACCAGTTATATACACGCCTAATACCCCGTTAATGAATACAGCAGGCCACGCCCAACTATTTGGCCAGCGAAACTCAGTCATGACACACAAACAAACACACGCGCGTTTTTACCAGGGTCAACACAGTAACGAAGAGCCGCGCTAAAATCAAATGAGAAAGTAAACACTCACAGACTGATGTTCTCTTCTGTTGTTCTAATGCTTCTTCTAACAATTGTTAGCAAATGCCTAGAATAAGTACTTTAACTGGCTTTGGCCACGCCCAACTATTTGGCCAGCGAAACTCAGTCACGACACACAGACAAACACACGCGCGTTTTTACCAGGGTAAACACAGTAACGAAGAGCCGCGCTAAAATCAAATGAGAAAGTAAACACTCACAGACTGATGTTCTCTCCTGTTGTTCTAATGCTTCTTCTCTAGTTCTAATGTTAACAAACACTGGTGAATTTGAATTTTCTATCATATACACTGCAACTCAACACCTGAAGTGTAGATGAGTTGTTTATGTGAAGGTATTTATGTGATAATGTCAGTTACGGTAAAAATATGAGCTTGGGGCAAACTATTTTGAATAACTAATAATTTACTTTCATTTTTGCTCTTCTATGCAACTTTCAGGGTCAAAAAGTCATTCTTCTAATTAGCCCCATCTTATAATGAGTATTCTTATCAATAAAATGGATTTTTACTTAATCAGGAGTTTTGACTTGTCTTGATGTTGCGGGCACAACCTTCTTTGATTTTCCTTAAATGTCATGTGCAGAAACCAAAAGTTCACTGGGCCCAAATTCGCGTTATTGTTTTTTTGGAGTCAGCATGAAATATTGGTCCCCTCTAACAATCATTGGGTCTTTGAAAGTTCTGCTAGAAAGACGGATCTAAAACTCTTTTCAGACTGTTAAATCTCTCACTAAACATAAGGCTGAACTTCGACCATTTAAGCTCACAGCCTCACACATACATTAACAAGGACGAAACTGCTTACTGTGGAATAATCAGAGAAATCCAGACCTGCTACTTCTTCCCAAATGTCATCCTGGTTAGAAGGTGTTCCAAAATACCCAGGACAAAATGTCTGTGTGGTTGCTGATACACCTGTCACAGATTTGATAGCGCAGTAGGCAATTTGCTGCTATCTGAGGGACAAAAAAGTACTTTATTTATGTTAGGCGTCCAGGCTAAGACGGCTGTAATCGGACTTCCTAAAAATAGCTGGCAATTAATTTGGCAGCAAAGCTGAATTAGTTTGTGAGAGAGATACAAATTATTGAAAAATAGTAAGGCAAGCATTTTTCACATCACAATGATTTCAATAAAGACCTTTATATTTGGCATATTTAGCAAGAAAGGAAAGTAATTTAAAATAGACATATGAGTGATCAAGACCAACAAAAATAAAACACAAAATGGTTCAGTTTTCCCACTGGTTGCTCAACAGTGATCTGCTTAATGGATAAATTGTTCTTCCATGAATAACATACACTGAGGCATCTTTTAGTGAGGAGAGTTTCTACACCAATTATAAAAAGTTGTATGAACAACAAAACTGTGTTGAAAACTATACAGTAAACTATCATTAACACAAAACAAGACAAAGGCATTAGCTAACACAATATTAACCCTTGCACAGGCAAGAGTGGAAAATGCTAAGCAAAAAATAATTTCATGTCATTTTTTATATCATCTGGACTGGATCTGAAATTAAACATATCCAAAATATTTTTTTATAAATTTGATATATTTTGGATTTTATGAGTTGTGTCTCCTGAGACACGTTGCCTGATTAGGGTATAAAAAAAGGACCACTGTTAACTGTTACTGCCACTGCATGTTTAAAACAACTATATCCCATACTTCACCTGATCTAATGTTGAGAAATGATATATCATTCGAAAGCTTACGAACTCAAGATTCAGCCTGTGGAACCCGTTTTGAAATTGGACGTTGCGTTACCATAGAAACGGTACTCTAAATTCTTTTATCGGGCTCCTCCCCTTTTGGGCATCGTCATGTTTCAATTTGAGATCAAAACCTTTTCTAATCTTGACAAAACACATATTGTCAGAAAGGTCTGAGTCTCAAGGTTCCATATTTTGTGACAGAAGTGATATTTGGACAGAAATTTATTAATTTGTTATGGCAGAATGCATACAATGAAATGTAAGTCACCCGGTGGCTATTGTTTGTATTATGCCTAAACAAAATCTCATGGGAACTTCAATTTTTGTGACATCAACTTCAAATTTGGAACACAACTTGGTTAGATATATGGCTTTGATTTTATAGTAATTTTATAGTAAAAAATATTTAGTAAAATTCATATTTTATAAAAAAGAAAAAATATTAAGTACAGTATATTTGATTTAATGTAAGTTTAAACTTCCATAACTTTTTCATACTTTCATTTTTTTGAAGTGCTTTCACTTCAACAATAATCTGCTGACTGTTTTCTTTAAAACAAGACCAAACTTAGGTCTATATTCCAAAGCATTCTTGAATTACAATCATTTAAGTTTGAATAGTGCATTTTAAATAGAGCTAGTTTAATCCATTTTTTATACCCTAAACAGGCAACGTGTCTCAGGAGTTACATACATTTCAAAACGTGCTAAATAATAACATGAACAACATATTACTTAATTTTCTCCTTCAGCACCTTAAGACAATGTTCACAATTAATGTTAGCAGTATTCTTTTTTTTTCAGAAGAAAAGTAAGTTTAATATATATTTACTTATCTCAAAATCTGAATGTTCTGCACCACTGGCAGCCATGTTGGATTTAGGTCAGGCTGACAAATTTGAAGTAAATTATGTGACCAGCATACTCAAGACAGAGCAGGCTGTCATAAGTGATAAAAGGATTTGATGAAAAAAATCGTTCTTATGCCCCAAAAAAGACAATAAAAACGATGTATCTTGTGAGTCACGTTGCCTGTTTTATGGTGAAAAAGTTACCATTGTTTAAATCACTGTAATATTGAGTTAATATAAAAACACAAACCAACACATTCTTACCTGTGAAAGGTTATTGCATTTCTTCAGGAATTTAAATCTGAGAATTTTTTTAACAACCAGAGGCTGCACAATGCCGTGGCATCTTGGAAACCGTTTTTACCGTTTTCTTATTACCGAAGTGGTGCAGTGTGAAACAGCTTCTTGGACAAGAAAAAATGTTCGGCAGGACTTGATTTTGTCCATTGGGAATTGATTGGATTGTTGGATCATAGTCGTTTGCTATTGCTGTGATCTCATGTGATTGACGTGTTGCCCCACCCTTGCGCCAGTAAACACATCATCAGAGAAGAGGGCTGCTTCCGAAAACTTTAGGCAGCTGAATTGTTGCCTCGCAAGTTGCAACCCTATCAGGCGATGACTTTGCAGGCAGCGTTTGCGCACGAAGGTACCTCAAGAAACTGATTTCAGACAGACTTCTGAGGCAAGGAACCGTTTTAACGATCTGCCGCGAAATAGAGAGAGCTTTGGTGAAAACTAAGCGAATATTTAATTACTACAATAGTAATGTCTCACTAGAAATAACATTAAAAGTGAACGATTAAAAACGTACATTAACACACCAATCGCAACTTTCAGACTCTTTCAGATTCTTTCAGATCTTTCTTTTTTAGCTTAACTGTCCTGAAAAGAAGTCTCCAACTCTTTTTGCAGGTATCATATGGCGTATATCTCAGCATCTGAGGTGTAGATAAGTTGTTTTCATGTGCAGGTGTCACTGTTTACTTGCTAAGGTGTGATGTAAGCTCCTCACAACAATACTGCAGGAGTGTTTCATAATAACCAGGGCTCACACTACAACTGCCAGCCAACCCATCTGTGTGTCTATACAGCAATTAGTGACCAACACCACAAACATATGTCACACTGTCCTGCTTCTCTTTCTCTAGAGGCACAGAGACATTGTGTTAGTCATTGCCTAAAAGTAACAACAGATTGATCAGGAGTCTGTATTAACTCATTGATTCTGTGTTGTGAACCACTAATGTTCTGAGAGCAAGGGACCTAGGAAACACCATTTTTGTGATAACATATGGATTCATCATTAGCACCATGTAGTCTAATTTAAGCTTATTTCACTCACTCTGCCAGACTACCAGGGAAGTTCTGTGTGTGGTGACGATGCTGAACTGTCTTTCTATCTGTCTGTCAGTGCCTGCCTACCTGCCAGGCAGGATGCCATTACAGAGGACCAGAGACCCAACCGTCATTTGTCTGGGAAGAGCCTCATTAATTAACATATGGAGAGCAATTATCTCATGGGTCATTGCTCATTTTTACAAATTAATGTTCTATAAATATGAGAAAACCAACAAGACAACCGAACAAGGGGATAATGCACAGAGGCAAAAGGAAAATCAATTCCATAAGTTCAGCACTGGATAATTCATACACAAAGCACATACACAAAGCCACTGAATTGTGAAGGCCAAGCAATTGTAAAAGCCATGTGACATGTCACATTGCAAGTTTACCTTTGAACAAAATATGTACTCTATAAATATCCAACGTAAAGTAGTTCTGTCACACACACAAACTAAAAAAATGCGTAGGGCTACACTAGCTCACTAAACCAAACCCACAAGGTCTTCCAAACTAAATCAGTGAAATGAAAGCTTCAGTATAAGTCCTGCCGGGAAGACTCAATTGTTACGTCACTTGCCTTCTCATCTATCCAATCGTGTTCTAATACTTGTAGTATAAAAGATCTACTTACACATGTCTGAGTTCGCAGATGCGGACGCTTTCATTCACCTCCATCCTCCCCACCACCACCAAGATGGTTCCTTCCCCTCCATCCTCCTCACCACCACCAGGATGGTCGCTTCCCATACCTCCTTGGGGGTCGGCTGCGCCCCTGCCTTCGTCTTCAGGCAGGAAATGCAGAGTCCGGACCCTCGGATTGCGAGCTACGGACGGGCCTACGCCAAAGAACTTTATATCATAATATTGCTTGCTGGGCTGTTAATAAATGTATATTTGTTATGGTATTTATTCTCCCAAGTCTTTCTGGTAGAAATACTCTGGTATAAAGATCATATTTCAATTTGCACAAAGCTTTTATATTATATATTTTTAAGTCATAAAAGTAAAATGACAATACGGAAAAGACGTGTGCAATTAAGCCTGCAAAGAATGCTGTCTATCCACTGGTGAAAACAGAAAATAAATATGCTGGCTATCCAGAGGTGAAAATATAAAATAAATATGTTGTCTATCCACTGGTGAAAACAGAAAATAAATATGTTGTCTATTCACTGGTGAAAACAGAAAATAAATATGCTGTCTATCCAGAGGTGAAAATATAAAATAAACATGCTGTCTATCCAGAGGTGAAAATATAAAATAAACATGCTGTCTATCCAGAGGTGAAAACGGAAATTAGCGGCGAAACGGAAATGACGTAGGCTGTCCATCCACTGGTGTCCAGCCACTGGTGTCTAGCCAGAAGTGAGTCTGCGGGGCTGCAGCTGGATGCTATTGGCCATGTGCAGAACCCGGTTCATTAAATGTTCTGATCTTTGCTTTTTATGTTTTATTTATTATACTTAAAATAAATGTTATATTCGTGTTTTAATTTTTTCTTTTTTCAAAAATGTATGACTTTTGGAAGTGCAATTTGATTAGGCTACCGTTTTAATAAAGTTGAATTAACGTAAACTTCTGTCATTTTTACTCTTCAAAGTGTAGACTTGCCGGTATTGATTTTAATTAGGCTAATTTACTGATAGCCCCATATTAAATATTATTATTATTATTATTAAGGATAAACAATATTTAAAAAGTATATAATTATCTTACTAATTAAAATTAACTTCAAAACATAAAATGCAAAATGGGGGATATCTAACTTACAGGCCTATCTAGCATAAAAAATTGTCAGAACATCGTCTCTCAGTAGCTGAATGTTGCGCAATAATATTGTATATTACCTATGTGCAGGGAATTAGCTTATTTAGTTGTAAATAAAAAGCTTGACAATGTCACTGCTAAATAGGCTATAGCCTATAAATATTATAGTAACGTTTTTCACTGACACGCCCAACTCGTAAAGATCGGGGCTTCCCATTCGTATTTACAACTTTGTGGTGGCGTTCATGCGCGCGGTCAACTCGTAAACGAACTTTTCAACATCACTTTACGCAGCAATACGCTTTTCACGCAGCCGTTATTTTGAAATCGAAAGCGAGGCTCCGGTGGGAAGAACCCCGGAAGTAAAGATAAACAACAATGCCTTGGACCATAGACATCATGAAGCTGCTGCCGCGATTTACACTATTGGATGTTAATATCCAATATAGGATATGTAGATATAGTTCGTTCCTGCTTATTTTTTTACTTTCTGAAAAAAATATATAAATGAATTTCACTGTATATAGTCTAAAGTATGAAAGAAATGTATGTAGGCTACATTTTTAGAATAACTAATTTCTACATTAAACAATACGCCATCGCATTCCGGTTTTCTTCCCACCGGAGCCTCGCTTTCGATTTCAAAATAACGGCTGCGTGAAATAAGCGTATAGGCTAGTTCATGTTACTTAATTTGTGTTCTGGTGAAGATGAACGAAAGGTTTTGAACGACATGTGAGTAGCCTATGACAGAATTTTCATTTTTAGGTAAACTAACCGTTGGCCTACATCTGTTTGGACGTAACGTATGAAAATACGCGCTCTGAGTTACCTGAATTATAGCCTATGCTAGAAAACATTGTTAAAACTAATAAATGTTTGGAGAAAATATGCCTAAAAGACCTTTACCCTCCCAAAAGTAGTCGAGAGTAAGCGATTAAGCGCACTTCATGATTTTTTATTTTATTTATTTTTTGTAGCCAGATGCTCCACAGTTCCTATTTTGAGTTTGATTAGTGGCAGTGTGCTCTGTTAGAGTCTGTGACATCCGCGCTAGAAAGAAGTCCTGATTGAAATGCGTCTCACATCTGTGTAGCTCAGCATTATGCGCGCTACCTGCGGTGTGCGGAGACATAGGTGCGGTGGGCGTTTGCCATCATCCGCGGGGAGGGGAGGGAGGAACTTCACTTAAATACTGGAGACATCAGAGAGCCATTCTCACAGCATCGATCTCACAGCATCAGCGCCTGATACACGGAGAGAACATGGCAAACGCGTACCTGCAAGGAGTAGAGATCTCAGCTTCTCAGTTCCTGGATATATTCCATCATTATGACAACGATGGTAATTTCTTTCCTTATTTTGTGGATTTTATGAACTGAAACATTTTTGGGGAAGAAAAAAATGGGATTATTCTTGCCACCTGCTTTGCAACTGGTTTCCAAAAGTTTGGTTGTAATTATTTGTCTAATTTATCTTACCTATCTGACATGCATTAACCTGTGGGGTATACCGTTAGTAATTTCAGATGGTTTTGAAATATACTTTTTGGCAGACTGATGAAAGCTCATCTGAATTGAAACTGTGTTGTGTCATTGATTTGGGGTGTAAATGCTCTCAGGTAATGGATATATCGAGGGGAAGGAGTTGCAGAATTTTATTAAAGAACTTCAACAAGCACGAAAACAAGCAGGACTGGTAAGTAAAACTGTTTTTTTTTTTTTATCTACTGCTGCATAGTGATATCAGCTAGAAGGCAGGGATTTATGTGACACAAACCAAGAAGGGTTGATAACACAATATAATCAACAACAACCGTAACAATAATAAATGACACTGAGTAGGAATTAATGACTATGTTATTAGTCATTTATTATTACTATAAATAAAGCTAGCTGCCAATTCAAATCAATTATTGGGGTCCAAGCAAAAAAGTTATTTCTGGAAGAAATGACAAAATATAGACAAAAATAGCCAAATCTTTAAATAAGGGGTCCTATGTAAAAAAAAATAAATAAATCTTGATTGTATTTTGCATAGCTTTATTATCTTCTATTTCAAATATAGCACCCCCTGACATTGGAAAAATATGAAATTGAATGCGTCCTCACATTTTTGGACCCACACCCACACCCACACACACACACACACACACACACACACACACACACACACACACACACACACACACACACACACACACACACACACAAACACACACACACACACACACACACACACATACACACACACACACACACACACATTAATATGCTTAAATAGGATTGCTCTTGATGGTCATTCTGTTTGATGTGCAAGCAGCTATCAGATTGATTAGAGATTGCTAACTTCCTTGACTAAAGCGCATGGAAGTTAGCGTATGGCCGACTAACAGCAGATGGAGATGCATTGGTACTCTACTGCTATTTCTGCAGTTACTTGCTATACAATGCTTAAAAATAAAATGTTGAATTTCAGCCCCCAAAAATGCAAGCCCTGAAAATACAATGCATTCAAAAAAAAAAAAAAAAAAAAAAAAAAAAAAAATTCTTTTCAAATTAGTGCAATTCAATAGGCTTTTTTTGCTTCAAAGACATTTGTCATTAATTTACCTCCATAAAACCTTTGCAGACAACTGTTTTTTAGTTGTATCTCCCCCTGTGGCCATAAGTAGAAAAAAATTCACATGCATTATCCTGGTGTTGGATAGTCCAGTTTTATGAATGTTGGACTAGGAATTTAGAAGATATATGTCAAGAAGTAAATATGGGCCACACCCAAATATTGTACTAGCTTGTGTCTTTAAACTGCTTTGAAAAAAATCTTTTTACAACTTTTTAGAATGTGATGATTCATAGCAAAACGTCATGTAAATTAGACTAACAGTCTAGAAGTTTGAAAAAGCTATTTATTTCCAGAAAATAAAAAATAGTGGAGAGCACATAAAGTTTCAAAATTAGCAAAAACATAGCATTACATAAAATATGCTTATTGCGTAAAATCGTTGGAGTGGTATGTACTGTTTACCTGTGAATTGGTTGAAATTTTGGACCATCCAACCTGGGGGATCCATCTCGGGTCTCTGTAATTTAGGTTCTCTGATGCCCAAATAATAATAATAATAATAATAATAATAATAATAATGTGTAATATTATAATATATAATAAAATGTTAATTAAAATAGATGCATATTGTATATTAAACATAAGTATACAAATGAAAGGGAAAGATGAAAGAATTAATGAAATTTATAATAGATCATAAACACAATAACAAGATAATAAAAGTTATAACTTTATTGCCACTGAAAAATAACTTCAGGCACCACTGCAACCCAGCAAGATGATATCTGTCTATGCATTATATGAGGGTTTGAGGTGTTGGTCATGGTCACAATCCATCTAAATGGATCTCATTTTCATTCATCAAAATAAACCATAATGACCTTTTTATAGAAGATATTGCAATTTTAGTGGCATACACATTGTCTCCAGTCTAGCATTTATAATAGATGATTGTCAATTCCTTTGCTGTATCATATGATGGAGTGGCTTGTTATCAGACCTGTTAAAAGCTCTGATAGAGGACAGAGACTTTGTCCCAGTTTGTCTCAGTCAGCACGTTAGAGTCAGTCTGTCTCCCCATCTGTGTCCATGGACATCTGCTGCAGGCTCCTCCCCTCATTTGCTTCATAGAGGATAAATCCTCATTTGTGTTTGTTTTACAATACTTCTGTAGTTGCAATCTGCTGGTTGTGCTGTTATCTATAAAGAACAGCAATGCACACAGTGTGTAGAAAACAAAGATGAAAGAGCCAAAGCCTCATTGGAGGGAACTGCGTGCAGACTTGATGTAGTGGAATGACCTTGTATGAAACTCATTACTGGTAAACGAATGATGGTTTGTTCTTGTCTGGAAAATGTACACGCTAAAATTGCGAAGTAAACAACATTCATAAGGGCCGAGAATGACTGAATAGATGCTGAATACTCGGTAACTGAATGACTGTAATGAATGTCATAATAATAAATGTGAAGTTTCCAGTTCTTCCATCATGAAGGTCAGAGTATATTGCAATTTAGCAGTTAAACCACACTATATGGACAATTCGCCCCAAAGCAACCTGGGTTAAGAGCTGTACTAAAGATCACAAGGGTCGCTTCTTATGGGATCGGATTATAAACTATAAAGGCCCGTTCACACCAAAAACAATAACTATAAATGTAACTAATGATAACTACATTAGTGTCCACACCAGCAGACAATAACGTTTATTATATGTCGTCTGCCGGTTTAAATGCTCTACCCTTTAAAGTCTGGTGGCTTCTGATTGGCTGTCATTGTTTTTATCGTTTATCAGCTGGAAAAAATCATTCTGAAAGTGATTCCAGTTATATCGTTTATCTGTGCCGTTATCGTTATAGTTGTGGTGTGGAAAAATGAAAAAGAAAAAGTAGTGAGTAGTGAAAATACTCACTAATGGTGACTTATTGTGATTTTGACTTATGAATTTGCACATGGTTTGTCTTAAAGCATATTAAAAGCACCACATAGACATATAAACAACATTAAAAACTTGTTTTTTACCACAGGGTGACTTTAGGCCAAATAATATTGAAACATATTGATAATGTTGATTGACTGATGGCACAACAAGAATGTGCATTGTCTTTATCTACCAAATAAAATGAAATAATGCTTATATAAAACGAAAATGAAACTAATACAAATAATAAAAATTATCACTAAAGAAAATATTAATACATGTTGCTTGCCGCAAAATTCACCAGAAAACACACCTAATTTTAAATGGCCATGAATGGTGAAAAAGGCTGAACCTGATGATGTAGTTACATTATGAACCACCAGTATATTACAGTATGACACTTTCTGCAAACCTGTAACCTTCAGGTTACCAGCACTGAGTTTCAGCAATCCCACCATCTGTATTTTGTAATTGGAGAATTCAAATATACCTACAGGTGAGTATTTGGTCTGACATTGTATAAAACAGTGACTTTCTTGTCCTCCATGTTGTCCCTGAAGTGGTGTCCAGTGGCTTTGCTTTATTGAGATTCCTATGTCGTTGAGTTACGGCTCTACTAGGCGTAAAGAGGAGGTGATGGACTGTGACAGGACTGAGGAAAAGCAGCCACTGGGTCATTTCACACCTCTAATGATATTGTGCTGTGCTTCTGTGCTCCCTAAATGTCTCTCATGTCTGCATATAACAATTTAATTTATTCAGATTTCTAGACAATGCATGTGTTCAGGTGTCATTTAATCTTATACATGTGCCCACGTTACTTCAGGTCTGCTCGCCTAAAACTCTTTGAATAAGGCCTACTAAAAATGCATTTATAGACTCACATGGACCTCAAGTCAACACACAAACCTCAATAATTGCAAACATCAAATGAGTAAAACAAATGACCTCACCCAACAAATTACTAACACTGATGAACAAAAAACAACATTAACAATGTTTTTTTTTAGTAGACTCAAATTAATTCACACACATTATGTAACAATTTAACTCTGTTACACTTACTACATTATAATAAATAAAATATTGTGTAAAATTATTTTTTTTCCATTCTTGTTTAATGCAAATAAAAAGAGCAAATGCAGTCTATGTCAGATGCAGCTGGTTTATGTCAGGCCCCACTTTAAATTTACTCCACTATTACTTCTAATCATTACTAAAATTGCAAACTCACTCTGTTTAACATCATCTAAAAGAGGACAACTCGACTCTTGATTTCATTTTCATTTTTCTTCAATTTCTTTAAATTGTGTTTTAATTTCATCCCTCAATGTCCTCACTGTCATATCAGCTGAAGCAGAAATGTTTGGATGAACATGTCGATCACTTCTCTAGAATGAAACCAGAGAACACAAGGATTTCAGGAAGGGTGTGCAATTAATCAATGGGCCTTTTCAGCCAATCACATGGAATCCTCTGCGTATTAAATATAGAAGAGAGTTTCACAAGTCTACCATCATTAATCATTATGGTAGCCATTATAGATACCATCACCGGTTCAGAAATGTTAGGCCTATGGGTAAGGAGCAAGAAAGGGTCCTGACAAAAGATTATAAGATTAATGCTCGTATAGATAAGAAGTGACAAGCTGCATTATAAACCAATAAATGAGCAGAGATCTACAAACAGTTATTCTTATGTTTATATTCAACAGTATGGGTCACCAGTTTAATGTCATTAAAAAGTTGCCATATTTTCTGACAAATAACAATAAAAAAATGCCAGACAGATATTTCACTATAATAAAAGCAAACAAACTTCAAAACTTTAAAAGAAATGTAACAATTTGAATTAAACTATCCATAAATATATACTTTAGAATAAAAGAATAAAACACTAAACATGATTAAGGTATTTATCTAACAAAATTATTAACAACAACAGGTTTAATTTTACTATACAAATTGACATTTACTACAACATAATCAGTTATTAATATTTTGTTGATTCTCTCATTTTTGCTTGTGTTCATAATTTCCTCTTTGACAGCCTGGTCAGAAATGGTCACACAATTTGGCATGTGTCATTGAATTAAGCACAACTACGCAATATTCTTACAAAATCTAACACATTTTAAATAATATTTAAATAAAGGTTGAAGATGTCAATTTTCTTTGGCTGGACATCAGTTTTGGCCACTATTGTATACACAAATGTATTTAAGTAACATATCTATTTTTTTAAAAGACCTACATCGCATATCTAATGCAGAACATTTTATTTTAGTATACACTTAATTTAAAAGTCTGCAGTACACCAGTGCAATGCCCTTTCAGAAATGCTTGCTTGAGGATATGCTTTCATTTGTCTCAGCCACCTATTTTTCTCACTGAATCATATAACTCTAGGTAAACAGGCAAATGTTTAGAAAACTTGGTGGGTTGCATTTTATTGGCATATCATAAGGATGGAACAAACTGGAGTCTGCGGGGCCTGACTTTCATCAAAACCATTACCTCATCATGTGAATGAACTTAAGTGTTTCACATTATTTTACTGATTTTTGCACAGTCACCGCTTTCCATCCTATGCCAAGATGGGCAGGCTTTTTTAAAGAAACGAGAACTCCGCTCGTCTGTATCAAAATCATTATGAAAACACAATCAGCATTGTGCAATGAGGGCTGAAGATAGCAGCACATCCCATCTGTCTGTGTGTATTTGTTCTTACACATCAATGGCTTTTAACAGCCGGAAGCTTGATTGTAACCACTGAAGTCTGCAGCAAACTGTAGTTTTTGTTAGAATGCATGAAAGTTACAGAAATTATTCTTTAGGATGCCTGTTTGTTGAATTGTCATTTTCTTTCCAGGAACTAACAGACAAAATGAAGGCCTTTATAGAGAAATATGAGCAAAATGCTGATGGGAAAATAGGTATCATTGAGGTAAGGAAACTAAAAACGTATGCTATGTTATTACAATAATATACTTTTTTAAATTTAAATTATTTAATGAGATTTTTTGACTGTTTAAATGTCTGGTGCCAGCAATATTATTTGGCAGACACAGACTGTGATGTTTAGGCTCCAAAAAAATTAGAAAGGTTTGTCATGTTGACATTGCAGTAAACTACATGAGCTTAATGTTGCTCTGTGTTGATTTACCGGAGAACAAAAATGTTTGTTCGTTTATATTATGCTTTCATCCAAGTACTGGGAGCCACATTTGACCATCAAAACATCAATTGTAAAAACAGAATTGTTTGTTCACATTGTCAAATCTGTAACCTATTCAAAACGGTGAACGCGTGTGGATTTACAGCAATCAGTTTAGCTGTCAGCGGCTCTCTGGAGAGGTTATCTCTGATCAGATATCCTCAGATCCAGCAGCCTTTGACACTTCATAAACTGACATTCCTTTTCCTTCATAGATGACACTGTCAACTAGTCTTTCCCTTGGAATTTATGCACATTACATTAATCAGAAACTTTTTCGTTACGTCTTTCACAGCTGGTTCAAATACTTCCCACAGAGGAAAACTTCTTGCTATTTTTCAGACAACAGCTGAAGTCTTGTGCAGAATTTATGGAGGTGATTCTAAAATGTACACAATTTAAACAACCTGTGCTGACTATAGAATAGATAATACCATTGCATGTCTTGAAGTACAATTAGTGCTTTTTAAAAATATACAGAGGAATATATTTAGGTAAACTACACTGCCATTCAAAAGTTTGGGGTCAGTAAAGCTTTTTTAAAGGAATTAATATTTTTATTCAGCAAGGATGCATTCAATTGATCAAAAGTGGCAGTAAATACATTTATAATGCTACAAAATATTTATATAAAATGGTCTTGATTTTTTTATTTAAAGTTTCCACAATAATATTAAGCAGTATTAAGCAACTGTTGTCAATATTGGTAATAATAAGAAATATTTCTTAAGCACCATAGCACCATCACAGAAATGAATTAGGTTTTAAATTAAATTGTAATATTTCTATAACGTGTATAGTCTGTTTTGGTTTAGTTTTCTGTTGTTTCCTGTGCTCTTAGTTCATAGTAATCACAGAGTCCGTCTATGGAGAGTCTTGGCACTTCCTATTAGCCCCGTTGTATATCATCTTGGTTGCAGTTCCATTAGAATTCCACTGGAGGTGATCGCGGGCGAGTGCAGAATGAATGGGAGTCTATGGAGCTAGATGGCTAAATGTATCCCTTTCTCCTGCTTGTCCAAAAGTCGAAGGAACGAGTACTTATGTCCTTTCGATTTCTTACAGGTTAGGTCGTTGTTGGCCGGAACACGCTAGCATTCTGCTATTATGTGACGTCATTACATTTTTGAACGGATTTTTAGAACAGATAAGTGAACTTAAAAATGCAATTTTCAGCTGAGTGTATTATCTTAGCCCCCCCTTTTGAATGCAACTTTCAAATTACTTGACAAAAAATTACATCCTGAGAAAAGTAGATTTCTGGGGGTGAAACCCCATAGACTCCCATTCATTCTGCACTCGCCTGTGAACGCCCCCACATGGACAGAGACGTGTTACTGCAGCCAGTCCAGAAACCGGAAGTAACCAGACAGTGCCAATTCTCCCCTTATTAGACATTCTCTGGTAATCATTAGTTTCCTTGGTTGCTAATTCATTTGCACACCTGTTCTGTTTTCCGTTGATTACTCTGTCTATATTTAAAGGGGCATTCGGCAAATCATTTCTTCGCTGATTTTCACTTTTGTTGTCGCATGTTTTCTCAACGAGCTCCCCCTACAGCTGTGAGGCGTATATTTCACAACAATGTCGTAAAAAAACTCACTTGCGGCCCCCTCCTCCCCCTTTCTACCGCTGCTCGTGTGCATTCGTTATTATCGGAGCCGGTCAACTTTATCGTGTGGAGCTATGTCTACCGAGGTGGGTAATACATCATACACATTGAGGGCAGCGTGTGTGTTTATGTCGAATTGCCGTAAAGCAGTTTGTGTTTCTCGCTCGTTCTCGCTTCTTACGAGACTTCCTATTTCCAACTTACCAAGGTTGGTTTTCCGCCTAGGAACGTTGGGGGGAGCGGGGAAAGTCACCATTCTCACCAGAACAGGTTATTAAACCATCCAAATGATTTCTAAACGGTTTTGAAATAGTTGAAATAGTTGCCGAATCCCCCTTTAAGCCCTCGGTTAATTCGGTTCATTGTTCCGTGTCATCAATGTTTTATTTGGTTGTCGGTTATTTCATAGTTATCTCCTACGGTACGTGTTCTCTTGTAGTTTCTGCTCATTAAAGAACGTTTTTGTTTTTCCTTGTATTCGTGCGACTCTCTGCAACCAAGCGTGACGTTTTCACAATATTACTTTTTTAAACTATATTATAAGCTTTGGTTAGCATATAAGAGGCTTTTTTCAAATATAATACAAAATCTTACTGACCCCAAACTTTTGAACGGTAGTGTAAATGTTATATGTCTTTTAGAGAAGTGGCAATTTAAATGTAAACACTGAAGCTGCAGATTTCTGTAACACATCCATGTTATTAATTTCTCTTCCAGGCCTGGAGAAATTATGATGCTGATCACAGTGGATACATAGAAGCTGATGAACTTAAGGTGAGAAGCAAACTTTTAACCACTCAAATTATATGTGCTCAGTGAGCAATCATCTCTTCTCTGTTGATGAATTTAACCGTGTTCAGCTGAGATTGACTTTTTATGCTCATTGTGTGTGAAGAGCCCAGTGCTATTTAATACTAGTAATCTTGAAACTATTATTTTCCCTCTAAAATATATGTTGCTCTGACCTAACCAGGACACCCTTACAGCTTTAACCCTCTATTTGACCAAAAAGCATGCACTTTTCAAAAAAGTGACTGTTATCCAGTAGTAACATTTCTGGTTCTGTCTGAGCAAAAACACATTGTAGAAAAACACAATTAAACAAATCCAAATAAGCAGGAGTGTACTGCGGTCACACTAGCTATTGCAGCTATTCATTATAATCTGTTCATATGCTTAGAAAAAAAATTATATCAACCAGTTGCTTAAAAGTTTGTTATATGAGCTAGTAAACGGGCCTTCGGATCTCAAACATGGAAATGAGGGTTAATATCTTTTAGGTTTGGCAGATAGTTAAGCATTATGACACTTGGCACACAAACTTGCTGACCAGCATACTTAAAGTACAATTCCACCCTAGTATCTCTTCACAATCTTGTCTCATGTCAGTTAGGACAACCTTTTAAAGTGACCTTGAGGTGAACTGACCTTAAAATGCAAATAATCTCAGAAGGCAACTTGTATTTTCTTAAAATGTAAGAGATTCATAAGGTCAATCATAGTAATAAGGGATTACCCACATTGGAGTTTCCCTCTTAAGAAGTCAATCTAGGTCTTTCTCCAGCATGTGGACTGGAGGGTACAACAACAAAAGAACAAAAGATTTCATTTCCAGATCAACATTAATAACCATATGCAACCCTCAAAGGGGCTTGTTTAAAGCAAGGACTGAGGATTTTGGCATTTAAATTAAAATGTCAGTGATTTGATGAGTGCAATCTGTTAACACTGGACCGCTTTTGGACCCACTAATGGACCTCCGGCAGGAAGAGGAAATGCTGAGAGCTCTGTGAGATATGAATGTTGCATTTTGGAGACAGCATCACTATACAAAACATAAAATGGACAATTCTGGCCCTTGACGCTGGTTGGTCAAAATTGTTTATATTCCATAGTAGTGCAACAGTGCACTTTTTTAAGAAGACTTAGTTACAAAGAATTGTTTCCATTGATTTTTCCCTATAAGTTTTTTTTTTTTTTTTAAAGGGATAGTTCACCCAAAAATATAAATTCTGTCAGTAATTACTCACCCTCATGTTGTTCCAACCCCGTAAGACCTTCGTTCATCTTCGGAACACGAATTAAGATATTTTTGATTAAATCTGAGAGCTGGATCACTCCTCCATAGGCTTCTAAGGGGTTGAAACTTGCCAGCCCCGAAAAGTTATTAAAGACATTGTTAAAATAGTCTAAGTAATAACGACTTTATTTCAACTATTCATTTCCTTCTCTTTGGGTCTCTAGTCAGTTCACGTAGTGTGATTGCGTAGTGCTACGTCACACGTAGGCTCACTATTGGCCGACACTGGTCATGTGTGTGATGCGTGTGCCGTACAACAACAGAAGCTTACGCTATTACACTAGTTAACTGACTCGAGGCCCACAGAGAAGGAAATGAATAGTTGAAAAAGTCATTGTTATTTTTTTTTTTTTGCGCACAAAAAGTATTCTCGTCGTTTGATAAACTTAAGATTGAGCCAAAAAAATGCAGGCTGATGGTTTCCGCAAAAGCATATATACCTTTGATTAACAAAATCAATTCCCCCATAAAGAAAATGAATGGGATTTTTACTTTCGTAAAAATCCAAAGTCTCTTATGCTCAAGGCTGCATTTGTTTAATTAAAAATTGACAGTAAAGCTTGTGAATTAGTTCAAAATAACATGTATTTGAAAAAAAAATATTTTGTAACATAAATGTTAACATAAAACTTTTGATCAATTTAATGCTTCCTTGCTGAATAAAATTTCATAAAGAAAAAATATTTCCTGATGCCAAACTTATATAAATAATCCAATATAATGTTTTTCAGAACTTTTTGAAAGATCTGCTGCAGAGGGCTAAAAAACCATATGATGAGAAGAAATTAGAGGAGTACACACTGACTACAGTAAGTGAACTACAGAGCTCAACAAATAGGCCTTACATGTATTTTGAGGGAATAAATATTGTTTTTGTTTTTTTTACAGCTGAAAATTTTTGATTCAAATAAAGATGGGAAACTATGTCTGTCAGAAATGGCACGGTTAGTGAGCTTGCAAATTTCTTATGAATAATTATAATTTGCTATTAACTTTGCTATAAAAAAATTAATTATGGCGTCTCTCTCTCTTTAACAGGCTGTTACCAGACCAGGAAAACTTTCTACTAAAATTTCAGGTAAATATGCATTAGTAATTAACCCATAAATGCTCTAGATTTTACCCATACCCACCTAAAACTGTACAAATCTTTTCTTCAGGGGGTAAAAATGGCCAGAAAAGAGTTCAACAAGATTTTTGAGTTATATGATCAGGTAAGTCTCTTGCATTGATCAGTCATTAATTTAAATGATGCAATCATCAAAATACTCTGTGCCTGGCCGCCTTAAAATAACTCAAGCCTAAACTTAATACTGGTTGATTTTTTGCATTACCAAGCATGCATATATCAGCCAGAGTGTCTTCTGTTGTACAAGGCGTGAGGAAAGCAGCCATTAGTATGCAAAGACAGTGCTCTTTCTGGATAGCACTTCCAACACCATTGAAGCTTTTGGCCCTGGCTCAATTGTAATGTATTACTGTGTCCCCGAATAGGGCAAATTCCTCACTGCTGATGACAGCACCCTTGATCTTTATTGATTGGCAGGTTCAGGTTGCGAACTCCCATAGAGACTGGCTCAAATGCACACATACCCATTTTGGGCTATTAGAAAATACTGTGCAATGATGTGGCATTAGAGGAGGCAGCATATGCTCAAAGCCCTGAGGCATTTCATTACAGACACACCGACTGCTGGTCTGCATTTAGCAGACATGTGACTTGGTCACATACTGTTTGCGCAGGGACAATGTAACAGGCTAGCTTGTTCTTTCATCAGCTCATTAAGAGATGATTAAAGGCCACATTATGAAAATAATGGAGATACATGGACTTATTTGACTGACTTATTCTTCATACAATTATATATTATTATCAAAATATATTATTAAAGGTGTATGTGTGTACACAGAAACACACACACTCGCACACTTTTAATGAAAATCCATAAGTGTGTGCACTATATTCCAATCTTTTGATAAATTATGTATTTATTTATATAGTTTTGTGTTTAAAAATATAAACGATTTTGGAAAGACATGACGGTGAATAAAAAAAGTAAAAAAAGGAGGAACTTTTCCTCTAAACCAAAGCTATTACATATTAGTACCTTTTTCAGGAGGACGTTTAAATGTTACAAGCCCTCTAAAGGAAGTTACTGGCCCACTTTCTCTGGCTATTATTTCTTCAGAGCACCAAATGTGCACCCCAAGACTCAGCATGTCATTGCATTGACTCTGTGTGAAAAACCGATCCTTAATGCCCTGATTTCCAATCTCTCCCTAGAGAACATTTCATGAGGCATCCCTAATGTCTGAATAGAGAATACAGGAAATGATGGTTAAGTGGCATGACGCTGAGTTTCCTCAGTGTCTGTCACACATCTGTGCTTGTTAATGTTCACTATGCTTGCTGCCTCTCGCAGGACAGAAACGGTTACATGGACGAAAATGAGCTTGACGCCCTCCTCAAAGACCTTTGTGAGAAAAACAACAAGGTACGCATCTAAAAACCAGGCTAATCTGAGGTTTCATGCTTTCATTTTCTGAGATCTGTTGATGTATTCTGGCTCTCAGTTGAAACCCATGATGGGCACAAACAAATTTCTTCAAGCTGACTCATAATAAATGATAATACTAGTCAGAAATCTAATCTTCTGCTGCTGCACGTGGGTTGCATACAAATTCTTCACTTTAGAGCAGGACAGAGAAAGGGAGAAAACTTATCTACAATACCGTTCAGAAGTTTGGGGTCATTAAGACATTTTAATGTTTTTGAAAGTCTTTTCATTTGGCATTTATTTGATTACAAATACAGTAAAAACAGAAATATTATTGAAATATTATTACAGTTATAAAAAAAGTTTTCTAGATGATTATATTTTAAAATGTAATTTATTCCTCTGATGGCAAAGCTGAATTTTTATTAGCCATTACGCCAGGCTTCAACATAGAAATGTTGTAATGTTTTCAATCTGCTTTTTAATTTTTAAGTAAATTCATTTACAATATTTTTCAAATGTATCCCCACCAATTTTAATTATATCAAATATAATTAAATATTTGTGTTTTTTAAAAAAATCTGCATGTCTGAACAAAGCCTCTCAGACTCATGAAAACTGAATATGTCTGATGCCACATTGACAGACAATTAAATCACTGTACATACTCTTCTGATCTCTTGACAGGTTCTAGAAGTCAACAAAATCCCGACGTATAAGAGCGCCATCATGGCTCTGTCTGACGGAGGCAAGCTCTACAGAACAGAGTTAGCGCTGGTGTTGTGCGCTGAGGAGATGTGAACGCCTATATCTGTACTCGCACCATCTCAAAACCCCATCCCCGGCTCACCTGTGATGCGTAATGTAGCTAGAACCTTCTTACGTTCTTTCATTTTGAACATGGATTTCACATAGACAGGCAACCAGTGGCACATACTTTTCAATTTGTTGTTTCTATACTGTTTCTAAATGTACAGATTTTTTTAACAATAACACACACACAATACAACCTGCACTGCATAGATGAACGCTACATTTCCCTCAACAAGAGGAAACCTAAAAAGCTACCAAATTCCCATCATGATTTTAAAATCCAAAATATTCACCAATATCTATTCTGCAAATATAATAAGTATTGATTTATCGAAAACTATCATAGACAAAAGCAATAATGTCCTCAAGGAATGCTGATGAAACATGGCCTGTTGGTGGGATCTATGTAAAACTCAAAAAGGCTACAAAATATACTTTTGCGATGCATGTTTATACTGTAGCTGATGGCAGGCCCTGCTAGTGGGGTATTTTTGACTGCAAGCACATGCCGAACGTAATGCATCGCCCCAGACCTGTCTTTAATGTTAGATTTTGCACTGTAAAGAATGACATGCTCCTCTATGCTGAACACCACAGACACTGTGTAAGAAGATATTAAATTTATTGAATGACTACTTGTATACAGTTGTGTGTCATACATCCCTCAGTCCCTAGAAATCAGCTTAATATCGAAGTAATAAAAGGCCTCACCTGTATGCCTTTCTTCTGTGGAAAAGTTTTTCCCCATACAGTGAAACTCAGTGGGGTCCAATGTTGTTTGAACCCCATTCAATTTTATCGTATGGACAAAAACAGTTAAAACATTCTTCTATATATTTTCTTTTGTGTTCCGGAGTAGAAAGTAAGTTAGGTTTGGATCAATATAAGTAAAACGATCTCAAGAAGCTCATTGTGTGGTTTGGTCCAACATATTCATTACATGCAAATGTTGGTTTGTTCAGTAAATAAAATCATACTAAAATTGAATGCCTGGTTTGAAACAGTACATGAAAATAAAGCTGGTGTTGGGGAGTTCTGGCAAAAGCACAAAACAATTCTCAGTAGAGTTCCCCTCTCCATTTAAAGTTTAAACAGATCATGATCTTATCTTATAATTGAACAGTTGACCTTCCCAAAGCGGACACTGCAAGACATAAAACTTCTGTCATTTTGAACAAACAGAAACACTCAGAATCTAAACCTTTGTTTCGTTGGAACTTTGATAGCTTGACTGAACGAAATCATCTAGTATTGCCGCATATTGAAAACACATTTGATTTACATATTTTCTCATATCTATCTCAAGATTTTATGCTTGGAATTTTCGATTAAACACCTTTGGACTGGAACACCAAGGATGAATCGCATTCGAGAGAAATGCCTTTCTCTCTCCAGCGCTGTAGCCGGAAAATTGTTTTGATACCAGAATTTCAATGCCAGTTTATGAGCTATTTTATTACTCTGCCAGTAGTGATTTAGGCTGTCCTGAAAGTGCCACATTGAGGCTAACTGATATTTAGCACTGATGACTTAGAGGACATAAACCCCCGGTTTCACAGACAAGGTTTAAGCTAGTCTTAGACTAAAATGCATGTTTGAGCTGTTTTTACTGAAAGCAACTTTTATTTACATATCTTAAAATATGTCAGTTACATTGTTTTGTCTCAAGATGCAAATCAGTAATGTTTTTTTTCTAAGGGACATTTATAAAAGCTACATGGCTTAATCTAAGCCCTGTCTGTGAAAGCGGGGCATTGAGGACTAAAACTTAAATATAAATTAATTTAATCCAAATATGTTAAATTACACAATAAACATTTATATATTAAAATGTATAATACCATTTAAAAAAATACATATATTATAGGGGTGTAACGGTTCACAAAATTCACGGTTCGGTTCAATACGATACACTGGTGTCACGGTTCGGTTCGGTACGGTACGTTTCCGATACAGCAAAAAGAAAGAAATGCCAGAGAAATTTCCTTGATTTAATTTTTTTTATTATATTTTTCTTAAAACTAACATCATAAAGTATGATATTTTTTAACTTTGAGCAATGATGGAGCTATACTTGACTTTTCTTAGGAGCATATAAAACAAAACAGCTCCTTGGACAAAATTAAATGTAATATTGTAGTAGGTTTATTTTAGTTCAGATTAACATTTGAGGGCAGCAATTGTATTCATAATGTCAAAATAAAACCGACGTGATGTTACTTGAAAGCATTATAGCCTACTATTCCTGCCAAACTTCCATGGTTACAGTTTGTAGTGTTACTAAAGTAAATCCATGGTGAATATTGCTGATCTGTGGACACTGATAGTTCATTCATGGCACAATGTTTCTTCCTGGTTTCCACGTCAGCGCTGTTTGATCCGTTAATAACGGAGAAATGCGAATGTTTCTCACTAGATCTCGCAGCGATGTTATTATTTAAGTGGCGAAGTCAAATGCTTTCTTTACTGGATGTCTCAGCGCTGTGTAGTAACAGTGCTGCTTGAATAATATCGGCTCGCGCTGCATTGGCCCAGACTGATATACGGTCCGTCAACCACACAATAAACGAGTAGCTCAGTTTCGTTCCGCTTACATTACATTTGCCATTTGATGTTGGGCAATGTTGTGGTCACGCCAGCGTCTCTCACATTATGAGCGCGCTTGCCACGCGCGACGCGCCTACATCTAAAATAACGAAGTTTTGGTCGGCAGGAAAAATGGTCCAACGAACCGTTCGGTTCAAAAATGCGTACCGAAAACCGAACCGAAAGCCTCGTACCGAACAGTTCAATACGAATACGTGTATCGTTACACCCCTAATATATTATATAATTTATGAAATAAACTACACTACCTTTCAAAAGTTCGGGGTCAATAAGTTTATTTAAAGAAATTATTCATTTTAATTTAGCAAGGATGTATCAAAGAGACAGTAAATGCATTTACATTAGTTTTTTTATATATATTTATATAAGTTTGTAAAGGTATAGCATTCAATGAACAGTGATTTATATGTGATTATCTGTATTACTCAAGCATTATAATTTACTATAAACAAGGGCAGGTCAACAAGAAAAGATGCAGTTTTCCATAAGGGTACCACACCAGGCACTCTCAGGTGCTGTCAAGAGCCCATCAAAAAAGACCACAAGCAGTAACATAATATAATCTGGAATCTTAATATGGAGACTCCTAAGTTGTCGTTTCAATGAAACCTGATTTTAAAAAATCATTTAAAACAGATTAAAAAAAACCTCTAGAAATACAAAGCAATTAAAGCTCTCAAATACATTTCCCTCAGTTATTTAGTTAGTTATCTATAATAATACACTAATTAAAACACTAATTGGTATTTAACCAAGAATAAAGCAAGAAACAATGCAGAATTGATTCTATTTTTGACTAAAATAATTTGAATGCATGAAACAAGGTAATGTACACCAAACTTTAATTTGTACTTAGTCATTAGATTATGAGGCAGTTGTAAGTTTTTGTTGTAAGATTTCAAATATTTTGATCAAATTTAGGTTGACTTTAAGCATTCTTTTAAACATGATAATTGTAGGAATCTTTGTGGGCTTTATCCATCCATCCACACTTTTATTCTAGATTTTTAAGGCAGAAATGGCAGACAGGCCAAACTTAAATGTCAAAACGTGCACACATTTTTAATTCAATACGGTTCTAATACTCCAAACAACAATTCCTTACAGCCCTCAAGGTGATAAATGTGTCACAGAATGGATATTTGTATGTGCCAAGACAACTTAACAATATTTCAATTGATCCTCTGTTACACAATGGGAGATTGAGATTAGGACTGTCATTAGTGCTGAATTACTGTGGTTTTAGAGGTTTACGATCCCTTTGTGCTTCTGATCATTGATTCCATCATGGCCCATTGCTCCTTTGTGACCTGGCAAATAAAATCAAGGTAAACAAATAATAAATAAAGTAATGAAAACTCTCCATTGTAAATATCTGATTGATTGAGTTTAAAAAACAAAAAATCACCTCCTTCAGAGCATTGAACTCGCCAGCCATGCAGACATATTCACCACCATCCATTCGAATGATCTAAGGACAGAGGAGCTGTTGAAACTGGAAATTTGTCTTTCACTGTGAAAAACATTAGCTTCTCTGTCAGGGCTCTTCAACTTTATAAGTAGAGCCATTACAGTAATGCGCCGGACTATATCATTTCATATTGATCTCTGGAGCACTATCCCCCCCCCCCCCCCATTCTTCACAAAGTTCCCTCTGCTACCCATCACAGAGGGAAAGAGAGGTGTAGTTGTGCCCTTGTCTCCATTTGGCTGTAAATGGAGATGCCCTGTGGGGAAGACTCTAGGTGAGCTCTTGCTCAGAGAGGTGAAGCATTTTTCACGCAAGGTCATTGAACTCACCGCTCCTGATACCCAGCTGGCGTAGTCGCTGCAGAGGTAGGTGGCAAGGTTGGCGATCTCTCCAGGAGTGCCCAGACGACCCACGGGTATCTTCTCGAATATCGACTTCTCAAACTGGCCAGTGGGATCCAGTCTGCTAAATGCACCCTTCAGAAAGATCCTGGGAGAGTTATTATAATGTTTGGAAAACTAAAGCTTTAAACATAAAAAATAATCCAAACTGGACTGAGTCAGTGAGTTGAACTAGAGAACAGAATCAGTCTGATTTGTGAACAAATCATTCAGACTGGTTTTCACTGAAAAGATCTGACCAGAAAGCATGATTCATTCACAAATTCACTCTACACACCAAGGGATAGAGAACATTTTCAGAGAAGAACTTAAAACATGCACACTACCTTGGTTTTGATTGGTCCTGGTTGAATAACGTTAAATCTCATGCCGTATCTGCCCCACTCAGCAGCCAGAGACCTGTAGGTAGATACAATCAGCCTTTACACATGCTCTGATTTAAGGGATGAAAATTGACCGATACCCGATAATTAATAATAAAGGCAATAACCAAAATATCCAATAAATCTAAATAGAAATTTGTATTTAATTTTTGAGAGCCTGATTACAAAAACAAAAGTCTCACCATTTAAAGCCACGTCCCAAGCACACAATTATAATGTTCCTCATTATAATTGTATGTAACCTATATGACAGATTTGTGCTGCACATGTTGCACTGAACTGTATTTTCCTTTTCTGAAGTGATTTCAATCATATTTTAAGCAATTTAAAACCATCATGGCAAACAGTGCACATCTCAAGTGTCTCAGGTGAAGGAAATCCATTATTTATTGCCTTTAATATATTTAATATATATTATTGCCTATAATATGTTATTATCTCCCTGAGGTGGACCTTTTTCCATTAGGTTTATCACACAGCACTAGTGTAAGCACTAGCAAACATGGTGGCTCAAAGTCAGGCAAAGGAAAATGCAATCAAATGGCTTTTAAGGCTCTGGTGATCTCATGTAAAGAATGTACACTCACCTAAAGGATTATTAGGAACACCATACTAATACTGTGTTTGACCCCCTTTCGCCTTCAGAACTGCCTTAATTCTACGTGGCATTGATTCAACAAGGTGCTGAAAGCATTCTTTAGAAATGTTGGCCCATATTGATAGGATAGCATCTTGCAGTTGATGGAGATTTGTGGGATGCACATCCAGGGCACGAAGCTCCCGTTCCACCACATCCCAAAGATGCTCTGTTGGGTTGAGATCTGGTGACTGTGGGGGCCATTTTAGTACAGTGAACTCATTGTCATGTTCAAGAAACCAATTTGAAATGATTCGAGCTTTGTGACATGGTGCATTATCCTGCTGGAAGTAGCCATCAGAGGATGGGTACATGGTGGCCATAAAGGGATGGACATGGTCAGAAACAATGCTCAGGTAGGCCATGGCATTTAAACGTTGCCCAATTGGCACTAAGGGGCCTAAAGTGTGCCAAGAAAACATCCCCCACACCATTACACCACCACCACCAGCCTGCACAGTGGTAACAAGGCATGATGGATCCATGTTCTCATTCTGTTTACGCCAAATTCTGACTCTACCATCTGAATGTCTCAACAGAAATCGAGACTCATCAGACCAGGCAACATTTTTCCAGTCTTCAACTGTCCAATTTTGGTGAGCTCTTGCAAATTGTAGCTTCTTTTTCCTATTTGTAGTGGAGATGAGTGGTACCCGGTGGGGTCTTCTGTGCGTGTTGTGGCTTCACAAATGCTTTGCTGCATACCTCGGTTGTAACGAGTGGTTATTTCAGTCAAAGTTGCTCTTCTATCAGCTTGAATCAGTCGGCCCATTTTCCTTTGACCTCTAGCATCAACAAGGCATTTTCGGCCACAGGACTGCCGCATACTGGATGTTTTTCCCTTTTCACACCATTCTTTGTAAACCCTAGAAATGGTTGTGCGTGAAAATCCCAGTAACTGAGCAGATTGTGAAATACTCAGACCGGCCCGTCTGGCACCAACAACCATGCCACGCTCAAAATTGCTTAAATCACCTTTCTTTCCCATTCTGACATTCAGTTTGGAGTTCAGGAGATTGTCGTGACCAGCACCACACCCCTAAATGCATTGAAGCAACTGCCATGTGATTGGTTGATTAGATAATTGCATTAATGAGAAATTGAACAGGTTTTCCTAATAATCCTTTAGGTGAGTGTATGCAACACAAATCAATCAAAATTTGTCAAATCAGACAATCAGTAATTCATTAAAGTACTGTATATGGCCACTTTGCAATTAAGCAACAGATATTTTTGTAGGGTCTAAATCCTGTATACAATTAATGCAGTGTCTGAAACCACTACAAATTTAATATTTGTAAGATTAAGAAATTCTTAAGAAAAAGAAAGAATAATAAGACCTAAAATTAATAATATTAATAAAATATGTAAGATATATTTAAGAAATATATTAACAAAAAAAAATATTTAAGATTCTGCAGTATTTAGAACTCAGTAATCATACCAAATGCAAAGAAACTTTTTTTTCCACTCAAATCGTTGTTCTGATCATTTTTAATGATTTTTTTTTAATTAAATGAAGGGCAATTGATTCAGACAAACAACTTCTTATGGAATCAAGATTATCTCTGTTTATCACTCATGATATAAACCAATTTTAAAAAGCATGATATATAAATAAGTGTCATGGTGCTTATACTATGCAGTATCATCCTGAAATAAGATATGCTTGGTTTAATTGAGCTCCTCATTCCAGTCTTCAAAAAAAGTAAAAAATGGTTTTATTTGAAGTAAATCCTGTCATTGAAAGCAGAGATGATATTATTAATAAGCTACGGATCTAAATAATCAGGTATATAGTGTGCTGTCCATCTCTGTCTGGTGTATTTCCAGCATATTTAACACTCCTTATGGGGATGGGATCAAGATCCCCATCTTACAATTAAAATGTAAATGAAACATACCCACTGCACCTTCATTATGATAACATATGCAACCCTTCAGGAAGATTATTAGAAAGGCATTTGACAGGAGGACCTGATTCTCAAAGGCCTGTCAGGAGGTGAATTAGCTAAAAACGTGTCTGTAGTGTAAGAGTACATACGTGCACAGCTTCTCCACTCCAGCTTTAGCCGCAGCACTTGGCACAACAAATCCTGAGCCACTCTCAGCATAGACTGTGGTGATGGCCAGAAAAGCAGCACCTTTATAAAATTCAACAAGATTATCAGTTTCTGGTGCTTTAAATGAGATCAATCTATAGGCTGCAGATCACCTGTGACATCATGAGATGATAATAAAACAGTATAAACAGTTTATAAATAGCTCTATGTGCATCAAGAATCTAATCTTTGTTTTAAATCAACATGAAAATACAAAAAACGCACAGCGTCTTGAAGGTCAGACTTGTTACCAGCAACATAATATCTTTGCACTTGGAGTTAATGGAGTAATTGAACAGTCTGTAATCACCATGTTCGAGGAAGCAGAAAGAGGTCAAAATAATCAGGTGAGAGGCTGGATGTCTGAATCTGAGCAGCTCATTCAACAAATACACAACAAACACACAAATATGACTGAGGCAATGAATTGGAATTATCTTGCTAGTTGTCATCTTACACACACACACACACACACACACACACACACACACACTTGGGTCTTATCATTGCAAAATATAGTAAATGTACTACATAAGGACTAATGATGTCTTAATTTACACATGAGTAATTATGCTGCAGCTTACTGGTCACAGCCAGAAGTTGTTATCTTCACGGAAAACAAAGAGAGCAGAAAACGGCACGAATGCACATAAATTAGCCCATTACAAAAACAAGCTTGATTAGCAAAACAAATCCCACATTGACAACTTTTTTTACACCACTTTCCAAAAAGCATTGTTCATGGGATCTGCAAGAAGCCACAGGCAACCTCATTACTGCAGAAATATGAAGACAACGGGCAGAAGACAAACGTGGATCCTCTGGACAACTTAGTCACAAACCTAGATGTGATTTCAATTCCTCACACTATAAAATAATTGGCCACAATGTAACTTACAGAACAATAAAAAGTTTGTTTGTGTTCAGTAAGATTTTTTAATACTTTTGAAAGAAGTGTCTTATGCTCACCAAGGCTGCATTTTTAATAAAAATGACAGTAAAAAATACATTACAGCGTTCAATACAATAGTTATATTGTGAAATATTACAAATTATTATTACAAAATAAAAATAAATGCAGTTTATTCCTGTGAAGGCAAAGCTGAATTTTCAGCAGCCATTACACAAGTGTCATGTGATCCTTATTCAAAACATTTATTTGAAATTTAATATTTTTTAATGTTATAAATGTCTTTAATTTTAATTTTGATTAACCAAATGCATCCTTGCTGAATAAAAGTATTATTTTCTATAAATAATAATAATAATTTTACACTACCTACCTAAGAAATGTTCTGGGTTCTCTATTATCTCTATTGACATAATCTGAGACATGCTGTCAGTTATCACAGATGATGATAATAAATAGTACAGATTATCAGTGATTTGAACACTCTGTAGGATTTATTTGCATTTACTGCCCTCTAGTGGCTCCAAATCAACCACATCCAGCTAACCAATAACCATTCATTTATGCATTTGGCAGAAGCTTTTATCCAAAGTGTACACAGGTGCACATTTTAATCAGTTCACTCACTCACTGGGAATCAAGCACCATGCTCTACTGTTTGTAACACCATTGCATGCATACTGCAGTGGGTCCCAACCCTGGTCATGGGATATGTCCGCAATCACACCCTATACCCTTAAATAGGACACTATTTGAGGGGACAGACATTTGTAGTGGTGCCTGAAACCATAGTGGACATTATCGAGTGCAATCATTCAATCACATAATGTATCACAATAACGAGCGTACACCATAGACTGTAAAAAAGTGTACACTCAATGGCTGAGAACACCCATAATGCACTGTGAGTGTCGTTCAGAATAAATTCCCACGCCTCGCCAGAAGATGGCGCCCGCAGCTGAATCTTCTATATTAATTTTCCAAACCATTGGTCTAATGTGTACAGCGTAATATCATACAGGTATAAATTCATTTTTAATAATTTAATTGTTTAATAAAGGTTTAAACATGCTAGTTTACATGACAGAGTTCAGATAAATATTTTAATGAGCTGCCAATTTGCCAAGGTTACACAACAACTACTAAAAATGGACACGTTTTTCCTTTTGCATTTTTCATGTAGGCCTACACGATCACATTGTCAAAAACTTCCCTGTTCACACGGATCAGTGAAACGCTGTATTATGCCTGCCAGACCAATAGTTGGTGCATAACATCACCGTTTTTCCCCAAACTCGAGTTTTTGTAGTTTGCACAGAAACGATAACAATATAATTTTCAAAAACTTGCCGTTTGAATCTTGTTTTCAAAGGTTTGCATTTGCAGGCCCCCGTAAGTGAACGGCCAAAACGCATAAAAAGTTTTCCGTTTTAGTTGAAAACGGTGTCGTGTAAACGGCCCCTTAAATGTCTCCCTAATTAAAAAACTCTGATCGAAATAAGTAAATATTCAGTCAGTAAATATTTAGATGTGAACGTTAGATGTGTGTCAGATAAAAGCGACCTAAAAAATGTGCGGTGTTTGCTGTACTCCAGGGTTGGGAACCACTGGCATACTAAATATAAGCAGTTCCCTTTCGAACGGTCACTTCGTATTGCGTAGCTATACGCAGTGGGGGAAACTCCTTTTCCTCGATTTACTGAAGCCTTTATGTAAAGCGCATTTGCAGCTGCACAGCTAGAACATGAGCGTCTGGCTCGCTCATAGGCTGCGCTGCGGCAACTGCACATCCAATGGCGCGGGCGCCTCTGACGTGCGACCAATGAGATTACTCTGCGTCATACACGTCAGAGCCCGCCAAGGGGGCGTGACCTCAGTCTATAATAGTCCCCGAATTCGCCATTATAGCAGATTTTACTCCTTCAGCGACAAACTTCATGTCTCTGACCATTTATTGAGTCTTCGCCGTCGAACAAGCCTTCAGCCTGAGCGAGCTACAGTTCAGCAGACGACACTATTCATCGTGTTTCTCCTGACGCCGTCTCTCCTGTGGCTATCCGGCGATATCCTTTTCACCACAATTGTATTATAGTGTGTATTATTTGTTACGAGCGTTGTTTCAAATGCCTCGTGTCAATACCTGCGCCACGTGCGGATGCAAGCTGCACGAGGCGGACCAACACGCTAAATGCATTCCATGCCTGGGACTCCACCATGCTGAGAATGCACTGTCTGCCGGCGGATGTGCGGCCTGCGAGAGCATGCCTATCTCCGTGCTGCGATCTCGGCTAGCCCTCTCCCGTGACGGTGATGCCGCCCTTCCCGCGCTTCCTTCTCCGGCCCTACTTCAACCGAGGAAGAAGAAGCGCCGCAGCCAACGGCATCCGGAGAGCATGGATGTTAGTGAACGCACGCCGGCCACGTCCCCGCGTGCCTCACTCTCTCCAGCCCGTTCATCTCCGGTCCTGTTCGAGGGAGATCTGCGCCCCCCCCACGTGGCGGGCCTTGTCTCCTTCGGTGGGCCTAGCGAGCACGACGACAGCCTGTCTATCGCCGCGTCTGAGGAAGAATGGCCGGGCTCTTTCGACCCCGTCATGGCTTCCCAGCCGACGCCCAACGCCTCAGCTACCAGGACTAACTCCGACGCGGAAATGCTTCGGATCCTGACGCAGGCCGTAGCGGACCTCGAGCTCGAGTGGGCCGCGCCCGCTGAACCCCCTCGAAGTCGGCTGGACGGCTGGTTTCTGCCAGGGCACCAACAGGCCCCTCGCCACAAACCAGCGCCATTTTTTCCTGAGGTACACGAGGAGCTTACCAAGGCCTGGCGCTCTCCTTATTCTACACGAGGCCCCGCAGTTTACGCGACGCTCTCCTCCGTGGACGGAGCAGCGGGAAAAGGCTATGAGTCGTTGCCGCCCCTCGAAGAGGCGTTGGCCGCTCATCTTTGCCCGAACACAGCTGCTAGCTGGCGAACTAGAGCTGTTCATCCCAACAAGCCGTGCCGTAGCACTTCAGCCCTTGCTGGACGCGCGTATTCCGCCTCCGGTCAGGCTGCATCGGCCCTGCACACGATGGCCGTGCTGCAGGTTTACCAGGCCAAACTCCTCCGGTCTATGGACGAGGCTGGCCCGGACCCTGAGGCTTTTCGGGACCTGCGGAGCGCCACGGACCTGGCCTTGAGGGCTACCAAGGCCACAGCGCAGGCTATCGGGAGGAACATGGCGAGTTTGGTCGTGCTCGAGCGCCACCTCTGGCTTACCCTCACTGACATTAAGGACGCGGAGAGAACGAAGTTCCTCGACGCCCCAGTATCCAGCACCGGCCTCTTTGGCCCGGCGGTGACGGGGTTCTCGGAGAGATACACCGAGGCACAGAAAGCGTCCCAGGCCATGCGTCACTTCCTGCCAAAACGTTCTAGCTCGGCGTCGAGTGCTCACAAGCTAGCCCCGTCGACGCCTCGGCAAGCAAAGCCCGCGAAACAGGCCTCTCAGCCCCGCCCTGCGGCTGAAGCCCAGCGCCAGCCGAGAGCAACCAAGCGCTTCCCGCTTCCTCGACGCCAAGGCCCCAGACCAAGCGCCGCGCCTCACACAGCGCCGCCTAAGTCGTCCTAGCATGCAAGAGAAAGAGAGAGGGCACGGGTCCCGCACTAGCCGGACCACCCTCAAAGAAGTCAACAAAACTTCCCACAGCCCCCTGTTCAGTTCAGGCGGCTGGGGATTTTATTACTGCAAACAGGCCCGCAACAGTAAGCGCGTTCTTGCAAACAAACGCCGTTTTCACGGCGACCCAAATAAAGCACAAAAAGAGTATGTTTCACAAACACAACACGTGGGTTCACGGTCCCCCTTCACCAGGCGGCCCCTCCCCCGTTGTAATACTGCCTTCCCTACACGCAAATGCTTGTACAGTCAGTCCAATACTCAATGTGTGCACAAATCACAATATAAGGGTATCAGGTCCCCCTTCACTAGGTGGCCCCTCCCCTGTTGTATCACTGACTTCCCCACACGCGAATGCCTGTACAGTCAGTCCAATATTCAATGTATGCACAAATCACAATATAAGGGTATCAGGTCCCCTTACATTAGGCGACCAGCCCCAATCTGTGTGTCAAGCCCTAGCCACACGGGTTCTAGCCTGGCAAGCTATCCCCGGTGTGTCGAGTTGGGTCATAAACACTATACAGCGAGGTTACTCGCTCCAATTCGCTCGCAGACCCCCAAAATTTCAGGCGGTTCTCGAGACTTCGGTGAGAAGCAGCGTGAGTCACGTGCTTCGCACCGAAGTACAGAATCTATTAGCAAAAGGGGCGATAGAACTAGTCCCCCCCGCGCTAAAACAGATGGGTTTTTACAGCCGCTATTTTCTGGTTCCGAAAAAAGACGGCGGTCTCAGACCCATTCTAGATTCGAGACATTTGAACAAAGCTCTCATGAGACGGCCGTTCAAAATGTTAACTATCAAACATATCCTCGCGCAAGTGCGCCCGGGGGATTGGTTTGTCACAATGGATCTGAAAGATGCTTACTTTCACATTCAAATAAACCCTCGTCACAGGCCATTCTTGAGATTCGCCTTCGAGGGCCAAGCTTATCAATACACCGTTCTGCCGTTCGGTCTATCGTTGGCGCCCCGTACATTCACGAAGTGTGTGGATGCAGCGCTTTCTCCTCTGAGACATCAGGGAGTGCGTGTGTTAAATTATCTCGACGACTGGCTGGTGCTGGCACAGTCGAGAATCGAGCTATTAACACACAGGGATTTGATTCTCGGCCATCTAAAATGCCTGGGTTTCACAATCAATGTTTCAAAAAGCAAACTAACCCCCAGCCAGAGCGTGATTTTTCTGGGCACAGTGCTGAACTCGAGAGCTATGACAGCGCGTCTCACACCAGAGCGCGCGCTCTCAGTGCGAGCGCTTGCAGGCACTTTCAGAGCGCGCGAGCACGCGCCGCTGAAAAAATTTCAGAAACTGCTCGGTCTCATGGCAGCAGCATCGCCAGTACTCCGCTTGGGATTACTGCGCATGCGCCCGCTGCAGCATTGGCTGAAGCGCCGTGTGCCAACTCACGCATGGCAGTCGGGCAAACTGCGCATCGTGGTAAATCACGGTTGTTTAAGAACCCTGATTCCCTGGCGGGCTCAGAGCTGGTACAACGAGGGGGTGACAATGGGAACAATTTCCAGGAGGAAAGTGGTTCTTACAGATGCGTCCAACCTGGGTTGGGGAGCGCTGCACGAGGGCATGCCTGCATCCGGCCTCTGGTCGAGCACGGAGCAGAGCTTACATATCAACTGTCTGGAGATGAAAGCAGTTGCATTGGCCCTGATGGCGTTTCTGTCGAACCTCAGAGGTCACCATGTTTTAGTCCGCACAGACAATATGTCAGTGGTGGCCTACATAAATCGCCAGGGGGGCATCAGGTCTGGAAACCTGCATGCGATGGCGAGAGACCTCCTCTTATGGGCACAAACCAACCTGAGCTCTCTGAGAGCAGCGCATATACCGGGCGTCCAGAATGTGGGCGCGGATATGCTTTCACGGGGCAACACTCCCCTCGGCGAGTGGTCCCTGAACCCACAGACGGTCAGTCTGATATGGCAGGTGTTTGGCGAGGCCGAAATCGACCTGTTCGCCTCGAGAATCAACACCCACTGCAAGTGGTTCTTCTCGAAGGACAGGGACGCGCTGGCCCATGTCTGGCCCAACCGTCCCCTCTATGCCTTTCCCCCCGTCTCGATGATCCCACAGGTCATCAAACGGGTCAGAGAGAGCGGGTGCCCAGTCCTTCTGGTGGCCCCTCTCTGGAAAACCAGACCGTGGTTCCCGGAACTGGTTCAGTTATCGGACACAATCCCATGGCCTGTCCCACTGAGGAAAGACCTCCTCACACAGGCGAACGGGACACTGTGGCATCCGAGACCCGATTTATGGGCCCTCCATGTGTGGCCCCTCAACGGGTACCCAAAGACCTTCCTGAGAAGGTTTTAAGCACTATATCTGAAGCCAGGGCCCCGTCGACTCGGCGCCTCTATGCTTCAAAATGGTCAGGTTTTTCCAGCTGGTGCTCGAAAAATCAGGCTGACCCAGGGTCATGTGAGATATCTGTGGTTCTCTCATTCCTACAGGAGCTGCTGGATGCGGGTCGCTCCCCGTCCACGCTCAAAGTGTATGTGGCAGCCATAGCAGCACATCATGTTCTGGTGGCAGGCCAGTCACTGGGAAGAAACGACTTGGTCGTGAGATTCCTTAAAGGTGCTAGGAGGATGAACCCCTCCAGACCTCCATCTGTGCCGTCCTGGGACCTCTCCATGGTCCTGAGGGCTCTGAAAGGTCCGCCTTTCGAACCGCTCCAATCGGTTGATCTAAAACCCCTCTCGCTGAAGACTGCTCTCCTTATGGCTTTGGCATCTATCAAGCGAGTGGGAGATCTGCAGGCGCTCTCTGTGAGCCCTGCATGTTTGGAGTGGGGTCCGGATGACTCCAGAGTCGTCCTCAAGCCCAGACATGGTTACGTCCCTAAAGTGCTCTCAACACCGTTCAGAGCACAGGTGGTAACGTTATCAGCCCTCCCTCCTTCTGCAGAGGATGGAGAGGTTAATCTTCTCTGCCCTGTCAGAGCGCTGAGAATCTATCTGGAGCGTTCTGCGTCTTTTAGGCAATCAGAACAGCTTTTTGTCTGCTTTGGTGGTAGATCCAAGGGGGATCCAGTCACTAAGCAAAGACTGTCTAGATGGATAGTGGATGCTATTTCTATGGCTTATACCGCAGTAGGTCAAGTTTGCCCTATAGGCGTCAAGGCCCATTCGACCAGAGGTATGGCCTCGTCATGGGCTTGGTCATCTGGCATTCCCATAAGTGATATTTGTGATGCGGCCGGCTGGTCCTCGCCTTCCACATTTATGACTTTTTATAATATGGAAGTGCCTTCCCTGCAGGCGAAGGTGCTTTCGGTATGATTAAGGCCCGTCTGTGGCCGGTCTTGTCATATATTACTGTGCACAATCACATTCACATATATATATATATATAAACCTGCTGTTGCTGGTTATAATTACATATATAAAACCCGCTTTTGGCCGGTTATATGATATAAAACCCGCTTTTGCCGGTTATATTCCATACATATATAAAACCCGCTTTGGCCGGTTATAATTTCATGTATAAACCCACTTGTCTGGGTATACGTTCATATACTAATAACCCCGACAGTGTCTGGGTTCGTTGGTGTAGTATGTTGGGTTATTCTAACTGATGCGTACTATTTAGACCGGACGGTGTCTGGTCTATTTATGCATAATGGTGCGGTTATGGCTTGTTCTGTATGCTCAGGGGCCTGAGTTGCAGTGGCAGCCAGTTACTCAGTGCGGCGTTTTGCATGGCGTCCCCACTGCGTATAGCTACGCAATACGAAGTGACCGTTCGAAAGGGAACTACTCGGTTACTCACGTAACCTCAGTTCCCTGAGTTAGGGAACGAGTATTGCGTAGCCGGCCGCACTATGGTAACATGGCAAGTTGTCGCTTCAGTCGTTAAACCTGCTATAATGGCGAATTCGGGGACTATTATAGACTGAGGTCACGCCCCCTTGGCGGGCTCTGACGTGTATGACGCAGAGTAATCTCATTGGTCGCACGTCAGAGGCGCCCGCGCCATTGGATGTGCAGTTGCCGCAGCGCAGCCTATGAGCGAGCCAGACGCTCATGTTCTAGCTGTGCAGCTGCAAATGCGCTTTACATAAAGGCTTCAGTAAATCGAGGAAAAGGAGTTTCCCCCACTGCGTATAGCTACGCAATACTCGTTCCCTAACTCAGGGAACTGAGGTTACGTGAGTAACCGAGTAGATCTTTTTATCATGATTAAAAGTTGAATTACCCTACAACTACTTTGCTACATCTCTATAAAAATAATAATCACCTTTCTCAGCTTTGATGAGGCGTTTCCCGATGTCTAGCGTGACATAGGCAGTGCCATTCAACACTATGTCAGTGATGGTTCTCCAGGCATTGGGAGACAGCTTCTCTGAAGGAGAGATGAAGTTTCCAGCTGCATTGTTTATCACCACCTGGCAAACAGAATCCCAACGCATCAGAAGGAGTTTTGTGTGGAATCTATTGTATCACTGCTGTTAAGGTGGAAATCTAAACCTACATCAGGCAGGCCGACATCATTGACAAGCTGGTCAACAGCAGCCTCAACTGAAGCAGGGTCTCTAACATTACACTGGACAGCATGGACCTGAAACATCAACACATTTATCAAACTCTAGGAGGATGAAAACAAGTTCCTCATCAAAAACATGGCAATGTTTGCTTAGATGTGAGAGGTACCTTGTTTTCTGTCTGTTGTGAGATTTCCTTTGCTGTTTTCTTCAAAACATCAAGATTTCTGGAAGTGACAACAGGATATATATATTTTTATATATTTTTATAGTACTTTCATATTTTTTTATAATTTTATTCGTAGAATTTGTATTACTATTTGTATTACTATTACTTGTTGTATCTGTATTTGTATATGTGCACTGGAAGCCTCAGTACCAAAACAAATTCCTTGTGTGTGCAAGCACACTTGGCAATAAAGCTCTTTCTGATTCTGATTCTGATTCTGATACTTAACACGACTATTTTTAACATGAATAATCACTCAAATTCAACATGATTTAAGCTTTTGGATTTGCTTGCAGGGTGTGTCAACAATTATTTAGGAACTAGACGACAAAATTACAGTAAAAACAGTGATCGTGAGAAATATATTACAATTTAAAATAACTGGTTTCTGTTGTAATATATTTTAAGATGTCATTTATTCATGTAATGGCAAAGCTGAATGTTCAGCAGGCATTACTCCAGTCTACATTGTCACGTGATCCTTCAGAAATCATTCTAATGTGCTGCTCAAGAAACATTTCTTACTATTATCAATGTTGGAAACAGTTGTGCTGCTTAATACTTTTTTGATGATCTTATGAGAGGGATAACTAACCTGCTGGCTATCACGCATTCTGCTCCCAGTGAAGACAGAGCAGTGGTCATGGCTTTTCCAAGTCCTGTTCCTCCTCCAGTGATAAAGGCCACTTTGTTTTTGAAAGTTCCTGGGAGAAGCATAACACCTTGAGAAGGTGGGAAGAATTTAGCTTGAGGACCGCTCTGGTATAAAGTGTTTGTCCCATTTCCAAACAACTGTTAAAGGATGCAAAGAGGGTCATTTTATTTATTCAGACAGGAATAACAGCTAGTATAAATAAATAAAAACTGGGTGAAAGGTCATAAGGACAATGAAAGTATAAAGTACTTACTGCTTAAGCTATGCATTTAAGGAAATATACATTATAATTAATGCAACATGTCTCAAATGTAGCCTCAATCATGTATGAAAGGCATGATTTTTACATTCAGTGTACATTGTAACAATTGAAAGAGTTCATTTTACAGCGCATGCTATTTAAAATTTAAATGCAATTTAAAAACTTATATTTTATCAAAGTAAAAGTACAGATAAAAAATGACTTTGTCTTGGCTGCAGCTTATGAGATTTTGAAACTAAATTACAATTTAATGCATGCACAACTAAATAAAATTCTTACTCGTGCTGGTGTGAAACACTTGCTTGGAGTTAAAACTCTATTTAACAAGGCCAGTCCTCTGAGCAGCGCCATAACGTCAAAAGAAAAGAAAAAAAATATGTATATTTATATATATATATTTTAGAGGGAGACTACCTTGCAACAAAGTCAAAAGCATACAAATAAACTAGTGAAGTCAGACTTAGTAATGCCTCTGACGCATTGAAATGACTCTACAACTAAAGTCCGAAAATCCTGAATGATATCTTCCGGTTTCCGGTTTGCCGGCTGATCTGAGATCAGTCGAGACAGGCTTTTCATCCAATAGCGTGTCGCTAATGAGCTGACGATCAGATCTCAGATCAGCCATTGGAGACGCACACCTCTAGTTCACTCCTGAGACATAACCAACTAAGCTGCTCTTTTTTGTAAATATCTGTATAAAATATCGTTTGTATTGTTTGACATTTCTGCTAGTATTGTTCGTTTTAACTTAGGCAACATGTAGAATGTCATTTTGTGTGAGGTGGAAGAAAATAACTCTAGTTAACCAGTCGGTTAGTTGATAGCGCGCCGGGGCTCAAACAATCAGGTAAACAACGGTTTAAAACATCAGTGCTGTAAACAAACACTATATTCGCACACGTATTTGACATATTACGTTATAACTGGTAGTTTATATGGATAGAAAATGACAATAATGTAAATTTGAATGATTTTTTTTAGCTATAATTGTTAACAGATATGATGCAGCATTTCATATCCCATGACACTATGATGTGAAAAGATTGTATACTGGATTTGAAGATTATACTGAATTTATGACAAAACGTTTCATGTATTTATTTACTCTAGTTGCAGATAATTATTAGTAACCATTTTAAGAGAAAGTAGATTTTTGTAATAAACTGCAGAACTATCTATCTATCTATAATAGGTAAGTTATAGATTTGTCTTTTGGGCCAACCATCTCTGATCCAGTGAGATGGGGAACCAGCTAGCTGGAATTGCTCCATCACAGATACTTTCAGTGGACAGTTATTTCTCTGACATCCATGATTATGAATATGACAAAAGTCTGGGCAGTACGCGTTTTTTCAAAGTGGCCCGGGCGAAACATAGAGAAGGATTGGTTGTGGTTAAGGTCTTTGCAATCCAGGACCCCTCTCTGCCCCTGACCAGCTACAAGCAAGAACTGGAGGAGCTGAAAATCAGACTGCACTCCTGTCAGAACTGTCTGCCTTTTCAAAAAGCCACACTTACTGAGAAAGCAGCCATACTATTTCGGCAGTATGTTCGGGATAACTTGTATGACCGTATCAGTACACGGCCGTTTCTCAACAACGTGGAGAAGAAGTGGATTGCCTTCCAGCTCCTCAATGCCGTGGACCAGGCCCATAAATCTGGTGTGCGTCATGGTGACATTAAAACAGAGAATGTTATGGTGACAAGCTGGAACTGGGTGCTTCTCACAGACTTTGCTAGTTTTAAACCCACATACTTGCCTGAAGACAACCCTGCAGATTTCAACTACTTCTTCGACACGTCCAGGAGGAGAACGTGCTACATTGCTCCGGAGAGATTCGTGGATGGCAGTATGTTTGCCACCGAAAGTGACCAGACAACACCGCTTGTGGATCTCTCCAGCAATAGCCAACGAACCAGGGGAGAACTCAAGCAACCCATGGACATCTTCTCAGCTGGTATCCATTATATATTTTTTTCTGTTTGCGGGTTAAAGCGGGTGCAGTATAATATATGAAATATTTTTCAAAGACCTTTCTTGTTTCATTTTCTTTTGTTAGGTTGTGTGATTGCAGAATTGTTCACAGAGGGCGTCCCGCTCTTTGACCTCTCACAACTGCTGGCTTACCGTAAAGGACATTTCCAGACTGAACAAGTGCTGATGAAAATCGAGGATCACAGTATTAGAGAACTGGTAGCATTTCTATTCATTTGAGATTTTAGATATATTTTGCATTATTTCACATTTCACTTTAGGTTCTACAAACTTATACTACAATTTTGGAGCTGCTATTTTTAATGCTCACCATTATTTATGCTCACCAAGGCTGCATTTATATGATAAAAAATACAGTAAAAGAGTAATATTGTGAAATATTATTGCAGCTTAAAATGACTGTTTTCTATTTTAATATATTCTAAAATGCAATTATTTCTGTGATAGTTAAGCTGAATTTTCAGCATTATTACTCCAGTCTTCACTCTTCAGTGTCACAAGATCCTTCAGAAATCAATCTAATATTCTGATTTGGTGCTTAAGAACATTTCTTATTATTGTCAATGCTGAAAGCAGTTGTGCTGCTTAATATTTTTGTGGAAACTATGGATTCTTTGATGAATAGGACAGCATTTATTTGAAATAGTCTTTACTGTCACTTTTGATCAATTTAATGCATCCTTTTTTAATAAAGTGTTATTTCTATCAAACAAAATCTTACTAACTCTACAATAATTAATAAATAATATGATACTAGTCAGTGCTCTTAATTAGATATTACGTAGTACTCTAAATAATTTCATCCACTTTATGCAGGTAGCACAAATGGTGCAGCGAGAACCGGAAAAGCGCCTGGCGGCTGAAGAATACCTGAAGCAGCAGCGAGGCAAAGCTTTCCCAGAAATCTTCTACACCTTCCTTCAGCCCTACATGGCCCAGTTTGCCAAGGAGGCCTTCCAATCTGCTGACGAAAGGGTGTTGGTGATACGCAAGAACCTGGAGAACATCCTCAATAACCTGTGCAGTGGCGGGCAGGCTGGGAAGGCTGAAAAGCAGGAGAAGGCATCTCAGGAGCTTAGTTCATCCAAGGAGCAAGGGCTGGTGGTGCTGGTGTCAGTGATTACATCCTGTCTGCAGACGCTGCGCTTTTGCGACTCCAAACTGGCAGCTCTGGAACTGATCCTTCATCTGGCAGGCCGGCTAAATGTGGAGATTCTGCTGGACAGGATCACACCATACTTGCTGCATTTCTGCAATGACTCGATGCCGCGCGTCAGGGCCGAGGCCGTTCGCACTCTGACTAAAGTGCTGGCGCTGGTCAAGGAGGTTCCTCGCAATGATGTTAATATCTACCCAGAATACATTTTACCTGGGATTGCCCACTTGGCCCAAGATGAAGCAACAATTGTCAGACTTGCTTATGCAGGTATTCTAGTGCTAGAAATCTTTGGAGAAAATTGTCTAAATTGTCTGCCTTTTAAATGTGTAACTGTAAATAGTTTTCACGATCCATTAAGTTTCTGGTTTTAAATGAAAAAAAAAAAACACCAAACATTTAAATTGGAAATACTTAAGGTTACGGAAGTACTATGGATTATGTAAGGGGTTTCATATTGACTTCAATATTATATTACATTATATTAATGTTCAAAAGTTTGGGGTCAGTAAGAGTTATTTTTTAAGAAATGTATACTTTTATTCTGCAAGGATGCAGTAAAGACTTTTATAAGGTTACAAAAAAAAATAATATTTCAAATAAATGCTTTTCTTTTTAACTTTTTATTCATCAAAGAATTCTGAAACAAATTCAGAAGGGTTCTGAAGGATCATGTGACACTTAAGGCTGGAGTAATGGCTGCTGCAAATTTAGTTTTGCCATCTCAGGAATAAATTACATTTCAGAATATATTAAAATAGAAAAAGAGTTATTTTAATTTATATTTCTCAATATTAATGTTTTACTGTGATTTTGATCAAATAAATGCAGCCTTGGTGAGCATAAGAGACTTCTTTCAAAAACATTTAAAAGATTTTACAGACTCTAAACTATTGAACTGTAGTGTATGTTATATTATTATATTATATTTATAGAGAACATAGCACATTTGGCTGAGACAGCACTGCGTTTTCTGGAGCTGGTGCAGGAGAATAATTTGAGCTCTGAACAAGACCTCAATGGAGAGGACACAGAAGAAACTCTTCACCCCAATGAAAACTATGATTCAGGTAAATGTTTGTCCTTCAATTAAAGCTCACTTTTATGGTAGTTTTGAAAAAAGGTTAATTGATGTTGTCTATATAGATCTCACTTTATGGACTCAGTTTGCCAGTTTGCATGAAAAGATTTGTATGCTATCATTAAAACACTGTGGATATGATCCATCTATTGTCCAAAGAGCTGCAGGCCTTGCATGAGATGGTTCAGCAGAAGGTGGTGACTTTACTGAGCGACCCTGAGAACATCGTCAAACAGACGTTGATGGAGAACGGCATCACGCGCCTCTGCGTGTTCTTCGGCAGACAGAAAGCCAACGATGTCCTCCTCTCTCACATGATCACCTTCCTCAACGACAAGAATGACTGGCACCTCCGTGGAGCTTTCTTTGACAGCATAGTAGGAAAGTTACCACCACAGTCGCTTCATATGAAGGCAGTCTCTCGCAACATGGTAACCAAATCTCCTCCTCTCTGCAGGTGTAGCAGCCTATGTGGGCTGGCAGAGTTCCTCCATCCTGAAACCTCTTCTGCAGCAAGGCCTGAGTGACGCTGAGGAGTTTGTCATTTATAAAGCTCTCAATGCTCTCACTTGCATGTGTCAGCTGGGGCTACTGCAGAAACCTCACATCTACGAGTTCGTCAGTGATATTGGTCAGAAAAACTTTCTTCATTCATAGTCCATTGTAATGTGCTTCTTAATTATTGTATATCATTTATTATTTAAAATGTTACTATCCCACAGCTCCTTTTTTGTGTCATCCAAATCTGTGGATCCGCTATGGAGCCGTGGGTTTCATCACTGTTGTCGCTCAGCACTTAAACATTGCTGACGTCTACTGCAAACTTATGCCCCATCTCAACCCCTTTATCACTCAGCCGATTATACAGGTGAGGTTACATTAGTGTGGGCTTCGGATCTAGTGTATCATATTAGTTGTGACTTATTTGCTACACTTCTTGTTTACACTGAACACAAAAGGTGATTTTTAAATGAATCTGCTGACTATTCTTTTAATATACAGTGGTAAAATTAATTGAGGACTGGACTATCATAAAAATAGTTCATATGACAGACAAACAGACCAAAATGTAAGTTATTATGGCCTGAAAATTCTTAAACCATTCACCTTTTGTGTTTCACGGAAGAAATAAGTCAAATACAGATTTGGATGAGGGTGAGTATATGACTGAATTTTCATTTTGGTTAAACAATTTTTCTGCCTTTGGACAGATTGATAAGGAGATTGTGTTGCTCAGTGTGCTGAAAGAGCCTGTAAGTCGCTCCATCTTTGACTACGCACTGCGTTCCAAAGACATCGGAAGCCTCTTCAGACACCTGTTACTCCGCCAAAAAAAGCGCAATGGCTCTATCCCAGAATGCCCCATTCCTGAGGATCCTGCAATTGCACAGCTCCTTAAGAAACTTCTCTCACAGGTTAGGAAAATAAATTTAAGTTCTATTCGATTTTTTAAATTATTTATTTATTTATTTACATAAATGTATAAGGTTGCTACTGTAGTTAGGATTTCTTTGTGATTTGTTTTTTTAATTAATGAATAATTACTTTATAGTTTTAGAACTACATTTCTATGAAATTACCATATCCCTGACCCTAACACTATCCCTGAGTAATGACGTTTTAGGAACAATAAGTCATGTTTCCCCATGTTACACTTGTATAAATCAAGTTGAGCAGTTATTATGTGATTTCTTTCAGGGAATGACGGAAGCTGAGGAGGACAAGCTCTTGGCTCTGAAAGACTTCATGCTCAAGTCCAACAAGGCCAAAGCCAACATCATAGACCAGAGCCACCTGAGTGATGGAGCCCTCAGTGGAGTCATTGATCTCGGGACACTGGGCATCACTGGCCGACAGGTGGACCTGATCAAGCCGAAGCAAGAATCTGAAGACAAGAGAGGTGGGTGACGCACTTTCTGCGGTCCTTATTACTCCTACTGCAATTGAAGATATATACGCTTCTCATGTCGTTAGTTCACCATTTAAAATTAATGCATTATATTGTTTCGTTTGTTTACAGAGTTCATCCCTTCTGCCTCTGGTATAATGTTTAGGTCTCAAACAGCTAATCTCTGTTTGAAGTTATAATCACTCACTTTGACTAACACTTCTACTAGGCTTTGTGTGGCTAGATCAGAGAATTCTTGATAACTTGCAGATATGATGTGGATAGATACACTTTGTTGTGCACTCTAGCACATTTGGGCTAATGATGCTTTTTGTTGCAGTCAGTTTGTTACAAACCCATGGGAGTGTACTATCAAAAGTGTATGGCTGCTGGTGACCGAATTAATTTAATCATAAATAGAGTCACAGATTTCCCAGTATACACTACCATTTAAAACTTTAGATTTTTCTAAAGAAATCAATAATTTTATTCAGCAAGGATGCATTCAATTAATCAAAAGTAACAGTAAAGACATTTATAATATCATAAATACTGTTCTTTTGAACTTTATATTTATCAAAGAATCCTGACAAAAACAGGTTTCATGGTTTCCACAAAAATATTAATCAACACAACTGTTTTCAACATTGATAAATGATAATAAGACATGTTTACTGAGCACCAAATCAGCATATTAGAATGATATCTGAAGGATCATTTGGTACTGAAGCCTGGAGTAATGGCTACTGATCATTAAAATTTGCCATGACATGACTAAATTACATTTTAAAATGTATTTTAAAAAAGAAAATTGTTAATTTAAATTTTAATCATATTTCACAATATTACAGTTTTTACTGTATTTTTGATCAACTATAAATGCAGCTTTGGTGAGCATAAGAGACTTTTAAAAAACATTTTTAAACAATCTTACTGTCTGACTCTAAACTTTTGAATGATAGTGTATGTAAATATTTATTCTCATAGATTCCCTATTAGCTGTGGAATATTACTGCAGAAACTTTTTTGATGCCGATGACCCCCAAATATGATGATCGCTTTGCGAGGGATCCCCTGCCTATAATATTAAATTAGTTATATATTTTTCATGGATAAATACCTATTTATACTTAGTTTAAAAAAAATTCAAACTAGGGCCGTCTTTAGAAAGTTGAAAAATATTAGCTATATGTATACTGTTTTACTGCATTGCAAGCATTATTATTATTCCTCACAATTTTTTATCTAGTGCAAAGAAATAAAATTGACTGAAGCTGGGCTTGTAAAACTGCAGCTATAAGAGAAGTTGTAGGTGGTTTGAAATTGCTGATTAATTTGCTGAGAGTTAATGATCACAACATACTGTGTAGTCCCCTTCAGTTCAAGTGTATTTGAGAAGTAAAATTTGATTGTTTGCTTCTGTTCTATGATAATATTCACTTTTTGAACTAATATTAAATTACTTTATTTTTAAGTGCTGCGTCTTTGCGCTGACTAAATCCATTTCCTGATTTCTTTTTCATGTGTCAGTATGCATGTTAATGGTAACTGAGCAGCACACAGTGTTTTAGAAACCAGAAATGCATCATTTATCAGAACCACATTTAAAAAAGGTCCATTTTGTTTCTCTTGTGACAGCGCGCAAGCATACGAAACAGGACTCCAACTTGAACGAAGAGTGGAAGAGCATGTTTGGTTCTCTGGACCCTCCCAGCTCGACGGCGACTCCCTCGACGGTACCTAATGTTCTTGTTCCGAGCGGTGGTGGGGAACCCAGTGGAACTCTTCCCGGAGAGCGCCTGCGATCTGAGAGTTCCTCACAGACTCTTAACCTCCCTCATGTCCCATCCTCAGCCCAGGTCGACCTCTGAGCCGACAGTGTGCTATCGTCCCTCCCCTCTTCTCTTTCTCTGCCCTCTCCTTTCTGCCTCTTCTATCATCAACACCTATCTTAGTGTGTATTTGTCTGTGTTGAAACTCTGTAGTCTGTAAAGCCTTTCAATCATATCAATCACCTGATATTTTCCATCATGTTTACTCAAACATGCAGGAATGTCCTGGATTTTCTCTAGATGAAATACACTAGCATGTTGTTCCGCAATAGTGGTGATAAAGAACTAAAATCTTTATCTTAAACCTCTCCCCATTGCTATTCAACCGCAGGTGCCTGAGGCCGGATCTGTGCAGCCCAGGAAAACCACAGTGCTCCCTAGTATTCAAGTGGTACAGTCCGTAACCGGAGCATCTACGTACCAGCGGCGCATCACTACGTGCAAGGCTGAACTGCAACAGCTGGTGCAGCAGAAAAGAGAGCAATGCAGCGCAGAGCGCATGGCCAAACAGATGATGGAGAGCGCTGAGTGGGAGAGCAGGCCTCCACTGCCAGGTACAGCAGTCTCGTCTCCACCCTAATATATCATGTGGCTGTCCAGCCTTTGCTTGCTAGATCTCGTACTGAAATCAGTAGCTGCAGCTGACCTTTTTGTAGACCTCTTCTTAACTTTGCATTTTAAATATATACAAAAAATAAGTAATTTCATTTTAGAAAAAAAAGATATTTTAAATTGTAAAATATCTTAATGTCCCCACAAGGATTTCAGGTATTGCCATTTTGTCCCCATAATGTGGGGTTTACCAGGCCACATACACACACACACACACACACACACACACATATATATATATATATATATATATATATATATATATATATATATATATATATATATATACAGGTCCTTCTCAAAAAAATAGCATATTGTGATAAAGTTCATTATTTTCCATAAAATAATGTAATGATAAAAATTTAACTTTCATATATTTTAGATTCATTGCACACCAACTGAAATATTTCAGGTCTTTTATTTTTTTAATACTGATGATTTTGGCATACAGCTCATGAAAACATCAAAAAAATTTGCATATTTCATCCGACCAATAAAAGAAGTGTTTTTAATACAAAAAAAGTCAACCTTCAAATAATTATGTTCAGTTATGCACTCAGTACTTGGTCAGGAATCCTTTTGCAGAAATGACTGCTTCAGTGCGGCGTGGCATGGAGGCAATCAGCCTGTGGCACTGCTGAGTTGTTATGGAGGCCCAGGATGCTTCGATAGCGGCCTTAAGCTCATCCAGAGTGTTGGGTCTTGCGTCTCTCAACTTTCTCTTCACAATATCCCACAGATTCTCTATGGGGTTCAGGTCAGGAGAGTTGGCAGGCCAATTGAGCACAGTAATACCATGGTCAGTAAACCATTTACCAGTGGTTTTGGCACTGTGAGCAGGTGCCAGGTCGTGCTGAAAAATGAAATCAGATGGAAGCATGAAGTGCTCCAAAATCTCCTGATAGCTAGCTGCATTGACCCTGCCCTTGATAAAACACAGTGGACCAACACCAGCAGCTGACATGGCACCCCAGACCATCACTGACTGTAGGTACTTGACACTGGACTTCAGGCATTTTGGCATTTCCTTCTCCCCAGTCTTCCTCCAGACTCTGGCACCTTGATTTCCGAATGACATACAAAATTTGCTTTCATCCGAAAAAAGTACTTTGGACCACTGAGCAACAGTCCAGTGCTGCTTCTTTGTCGCCCAGGTCAGGCGCTTCTGCCGCTGTTTCTGGTTCAAAAGTGGCTTGACCTGGTGAATGCGGCACCTGTAGCCCATTTCCTGCACACGCCTGTGCACGGTGGCTCTGGATGTTTCTACTCCAGACTCAGTCCACTGCTTCCGCAGGTCCCCCAAGGTCTGGAATCGGTCCTTCTCCACAATCTTCCTCAGGGTCCGGTCACCTCTTCTCGTTGTGCAGCGTTTTTTGCCACACTTTTTCCTTCCCACAGACTTCCTACTGAGGTGCCTTGATACAGCACTCAGGGAACAGCCTATTTGTTCAGAAATTTCTTTCTGTGTCTTACCCTCTTGCTTGAGGGTGTCAATGATGGCCTTCTGGACATCAGTCAGGTCGGCACTCTTACCCATGATTGCGGTTTTGAGTAATGAAACAGGCTGGGAGTTTTTAAAAGCCTCAGGAAAGCCTCTTTTGCAGGTGTTTAGAGTTAATTAGTTGATTCAGATGATTAGGTTAATAGCTCGTTTAGAGAACCTTTTCATGATATGCTAATATTTTGAGATAGGAATTTTGGGTTTTCGTGAGCTGTATGCCAAAATCATCAGTATTAAAACAATAAAAGACCTGAAATATTTCAGTTGGTGTGCAATGAATCTAAAATATATGAAAGTTTAATTTTTATCATTACATTATGGAAAATAATGAACTTTATCACAATATGCAAATTTTTTGAGAAGGACCTGTATATATATATATATACACACACACATATATATATAACTTTTTTCTTTTTTATTGTCAACCCCATACTTTTGAACGGTAATGTATGTGATGCTTTCTCCCTAATTGAGGTCATTCATTCAAAATCATTTTGTTCTAATAAAATATGCTTATGATGAAGTATGAACAATATCATAAAAATATTTTGAAAGATACTGCTTTTCGAAAAGAGTGGCTTTTCTGTAGCTGAACTACTTTAAATTATGAGTTGCTTGAAGTTTTTCCACTTTGCTAACTGTAGCTGTTGCATTGCAGGGTGGCATCCAAAAGGTCTTCTTGTGGCCCATCTTCACGAGCACAAATCTGCTGTGAACCGAATTCGAGTGTCCGACGAGCACTCCATCTTTGCTACATGCTCCAATGATGGAACTGTAAAGATCTGGGACAGCCAGAAAATGGAGGGCAAGACGACCACCACAAGGTATATAATATCTTAATGTCAGTATTTTGACTCTTTTGGATCTATGCATTTTCAAGGTGGCTGAACCGGGAAGATTGAAAATGTGATTGTTTCAGGTCTGTGCTGACGTATTCCCGGATTGGAGGACATGTAAAAACACTGACCTTTTGTCAGGGGTCGCATTACCTTGCTGTCGCATCAGATAATGGTTCCATCCAGCTTCTAGCAGTTGAGGCAAACAAGCCACCCAAATCACCCAAAGTCCAGCCCTGTCAGACCAGGTGTGTGCAGGTCATATAAATACTTACTCCACTCTATTTACTCCCATTCCACTTTCTGACTTTGTGTGCTGCCACATATAAGTAAATCAGGACCATCACACTCAGGTCAGTGTCACTCATGCAGTCAGATCAGTGAGCCGCTGAGTTTCTTTCAGGTTCCTGGATCCAAAGGATGAGGGCTGTGTGGTGGACATACATCACTTTAACTCGGGGGCGCAGACGGTTCTGGCCTACGCCACTGTGAACGGCTTTTTGGTGGGATGGGACCTTCGCAGTAACAGCAACGCTTGGACTCTCCGCCATGACCTGCGCCTGGGTCTCATCACTTCCTTTGCTGTGGACATGCACCAGTGTTGGCTGTGTGTGGGTAAGGTAGCTGCATAGCTTACAGTAGATGATGTTTAGTGGTGCTTGTACAGAAACATCATTAAGTCAAGTCACTTTTTTTTATTTATATAGCACTTTATACAATAGATTGTACATTAGAAATGAGTGCTGAGCAAAACCACAATTACAGAAGAAGGCTTTCAGGAAATTCCTAGACTATGAAAGCATTGGATAAACTAGGTTTGGATTTATTTAATTTCCTACTTACATAGGCACAAGTAATGGCACAATGGCATGCTGGGATATGCGGTTTCAGCTACCGATTTCCAGCCACTCCCACCCAGCCCGAGCTCGAATCAGACGCCTGCTGATGCATCCACTCTACCAGTCCTCAGTCATTGCAGGTGAAAAGTTTACTTGCATTTACTTGATAATTGAAAATACAGTAAAAACAGTAATATTCTGAAATATTACAATTTAAAATACCAGTTCTTTTTGAATATATTTTAAAGCTTAATTTATTCCTGTGATGGCAAAGCTGAATTTTCAGCAGCCATTACTTCAGTCTCACATGATCCTTCAGAAATCATCCTAATATACTGATTTGTTGCTCAAGAAACATTTCTTCTTCTTATTATTATTATTATCAATGTTGAAAACAGTTGTGCTGCTTAATGTTTTCTTGATTTTTTTATTCAAGATTCTTTGATGAATAGAAGGTTCAAAAGAAAAGCTTAGTTGTTTTTTTTTACTAAAAAACACAAACTAACTAGGCGTAGATTTTTTTTTACTACGTATCTTATCCCAAACTTTTGAATGGAAGCATGTGTGTGTATGCAGTATGTACTGTATCTATATAGATTATAAATATATAATATAGTATGTTCATAAAGATTTTCCTCATTCTCTTCAGCTGTCCAAGGTAACAATGAGGTGTCCATGTGGGATATGGAGACTGGAGACAGGAAGTTTACCCTGTGGGCCAGCTCTGCACCTCCGCTTTCAGAGATGCAGGTTGTTGCATGCTATCACTTCTCCATCACAAAACAAAAATGATGAGTAAATTTATCCAAGTTACCAGCTGTCATCATTCTGGACTCTGTTGTCCTCCACAGCCCTCTCCTCACAGTGTACATGGGATATACTGCAGCCCTGCCGATGGCAACCCTCTCCTACTTACAGCTGGATCGGACATGAGAATCAGGTGAGCCTAATTAGTTAAGCTAATCACTGTTGATTTGTTAAAAGATATTGGAAAAAGGGATTCAGAAGACTTTCCTTTGGAACGGCCCTACAAATTGCATCCGCTTCCTGAAGTGCCCTTCAAGGGTGCAAAATGCTGTTTTTTATATATTTTTGGCCATCTATGATTGAAAAAAGTAAAGTAAATCAAGTAAATATTTGCATATTTTTTTCCAATTTCAACTCCAGACATTACTTCCTCCATATAATCATTAAATATTTCCAAAGCTCAGTTGAATTTGTTTTCGAGGGTATCTTCATACATAAACAGCCGCCTTTCGGAAACAGTTAAATGTTTGACATCCGAAGGTTCTGAGGGCATATGGACAAATATTAAATTTGTATATAAAAAAATTAAAAAACGAAAATACATGAATTTGAGTGTGTTCTAAATGATATCTACAGGTTTTGGGATTTGGCCTACCCTGAGAGGTCATACATCGTCGCAGGCGGTGCTAATGACTCTCTTCATTGCCCTTCTGTGTTCTACAATCGCAAGATCATAGAAGGAACAGAAGTAGTACAGGTCTGAAGCTCATTTCCATCAGATTTTTGGTTTCTGTATGCTTATATTTATCTGATCTTCACTTCTGCCTCCCTTCAACCTTACCAGGAGATCCACAGTAAGCAGAAGAGCGGATCCACCGAGGACACGCCTCGCCGTGGCCCAGAATCCCTACCCGTGGGCCACCACGACATCATTACTGATATTGCGACGTTCCAGACCACCCAGGGCTTTATAGTCACCTCCTCTAGAGATGGCATTGTCAAAGTCTGGAAGTGAGAGACACACTGTTCCAAGATGGGACGACATTGCACTTGATTGGACGTCCATACAAACAATGTAAATTTAAATATAATGCCAATTAATATAATTCAGTCATTTAGGATCAAATCCACTTTAATATTAACTATATAAAACAGTGTAAGCCTGCAGTTTGTGTGTAAACAGTTTTCTTTGTGTTTTGTTCTTTTGTGCAACTGCTTCATGCTTATATCAAGGTCTTACAATATGGCCACACTGTAGAAAACAGGACATGGTATAGCTAAAAAGTATTTGCTGTCTGTTTCACAAAATAGTTACACTTATAGTGTTATTTCTGCACAGCTATAAAAACACCTAGTTTTCTTTCGAGGCCTTAATGCAAGACATGGAATGAAACTTCCATTGTAATCACTGTGTAATATTACTGAATAAATGTGACGAGAAATGTGTATTTGCTTGGTGTTTTTGCTGAAAAACATTGTAGCACGGCATATTTAGCCTTGTTTAAAGTGAACATGAAAAATCTAAATTGACTCATGGATTCCCACTGAATAAAATCAAGTCCAATCCTACTTTATTTTGGAAAACCTGGTTTCACTCAAACATACGACAAGTTGCAGATGTAAAATGGATTGCGAGCAGTTTTTCACAATTTTTAAAGATAAAAAATGCACAGACTTCACAAATTTGTTTTATTTAGTATCAAAAAATGTTATTCCACATTATTGGTGCTGTCAGAACTTCTTCACTAACAACCTTCAAGTAAATTGTTATATAGTGTGACTTAGCTGGGTAAAAAATCTAAATGCGAGGGTGAACATTTGTTCAAATGTAAAAAGTGTAATTTGTAAAGTCATCCAGGTTAAATGTCCCTTAGACAAAGGGCTTCACACTCCTCCTGCGTGTCAAACCTGTTTTTGTTTCCTCCACATCCTCCAAACCAGAAGTGTATACATTCATTCTGCTTGATGTCATAGTACCAGCTTAAAACATAGTTACTGCAGGGCCCCACATCCTGTTTCATGAGGCACACATCTGTGAGTGGAAACATCAGGAAAGAGTTATGCATAATCTTTTTACTGGCTTTACAGAGAGAAAAAAAGTAATATTGGTCCAGCAAAAGACAGCCAAGTAATTACAGTGGTGGCTCATTTCTCACCATCAAATAATGTGGTTTCCTCTTTTGCCTGCAGAATTAGTTCAGGATCTGGAGATGGAATAAATAATACAAATGTTTCAGTATTTGTTTTATATTGACAAAGTATCTTGTGTGATCGTTCATTTCTGCAGTTTATAATTTCAGTGTCACTAGTGACACAAAATGGAATTGCAATCTGTTTACACTTGATATACAAAAGCAACTAAAGGTGTTTGATTTGGGTTGGACTACCCTTCTGAAATCTACTACCCTAAGATGGTTTGCTGGACTTACCCAGCAAACACATTTACGCTGTGGCAACGTCTGTGGCACGTTGCATTTCTGCTATGGCAACGTCGATGTCTACATGCTCGCATCATTGTAACAACGTAGAATTGTAAGACGCGTTGCGCGACATTCAGCAACTGAGAGGCGACGTTCTGACAAATACATTTTCAAGTAAATAATGCAAGTTACCCTTGTTTTGTTTTCCCATTTGCTCACTGACACCTCATGAGACCCATTGTTGAGAGAAATCAGGAGTAAAGTGCAGGCGTTGTGCCTTGCGCAGAGTGAACATGATGGTTATTATAGTTCTAAACTAAATGTGAGCAGGTATTTACTGAAAGGTTTGTTTGAGCTGTGCTCTCTATTGTACAAGCGTGAATTAGCATTTCCCTTTTGGTGTGAAAGTGCCTTTACATTTGCCTGAAATAGAACTTTTGTTTAAGTTTTTTTGTTATTGAAAAACCAAAACAAGCAAGCAAGCAAGCCCAGCTCAGGTGAGAAATAATTAACGCAAAAGTAATGTAACATTACTTTCAATAGGAGTAAATGTAATTAGTTACTTTTTTAGGAAGTAACTCTACAGTATATTGTAACGCATTCATCCTTTTAAAGTTAGCTTTCCCCAACACTGTCAGTGCAGTTACTTACTTTGTTTGCCGCAGGTCTGAAGGCATTCCTTTTCTGAACTAAAACGGTTACGGTTACCGTCACAGCCCCCGTACCAGAAGGGTAAACATGCATCAACTGCTTCTTTGTAATACCACTGCTGCATATATTCACCACAGATGGTTCCACTGTCACTGTTCAGGTGACAGAGACCTGAAAGCAAAATGCTTTTTTACAAATAAGCCATGACAATGATGCTGGAAAATCATTTAAATAAGTAACTTTTAAATAAAACTGCCTCAGTTTGCAGTAAAGTTGGTTTAAGCACTAGAGGCACAGTGATGTGAGCAGAGATTTGTACAGTAAGAACATACTGTCTGTGCGGTCAACTGGAGACTCGACTAATGAGTCTCCACGGCTTGATGTCTGCTGGTCCTCAGTCTCCTCCTGTGCAGTGTCTTCTTCCTCCATTTCCTCTTCCACCACCACATTTGGGTATACAGCGGGTGGCACGGGAATCCTAGGAAATAGCTTTTGTTTTGACACTGGGCACATAATGGATATTCACAAACAATTGAGCCATTTTTGCACAAAATATTTTAACACAAAAATCTTTATCTTATTAAACAGGCACCTGCCCTTTTTCTATGTAATTACAATCTTTCTACAATCATTATAAATAAATAATAAGTAAATGTATTTACTTCACATTCATTTTTTTAACTAATATATATATATACACAGGTCCTTCTCAAAAAATTAGCATATTGTGATAAAGTTAATTATTTTCCATAATGTTATGATAAAAATTTAACTTTCATATATTTTAGATTCATTGCACACCAACTGAAATATTTCAGGTCTTTTATTGTTTTAATACAGATGATTTTGGCATTCAGCTCACGAAAACCCAAAATTCCTATCTCACAAAATTAGCATATTTCATCCGACCAATAAAAGAAGTGTTTTTAATACAAAAAAAGTCAACCTTCAAATAATTATGTTCAGTTATGCACTCAGTACTTGGTCAGGAATCCTTTTGCAGAAATGACTGCTTCAGTGCGGCGTGGCATGGAGGCAATCAGCCTGTGGCACTGCTGAGTTGTTATGGAGGCCCAGGATGCTTCGATAGCGGCCTTAAGCTCATCTAGAGTGTTGGGTCTTGCGTCTCTCAACTTTCTCTTCACAATATCCCACAGATTCTCTATGGGGTTCAGGTCAGGAGAGTTGGCAGGCCAATTGAGCACAGTAATACTATGGTCAGTAAACCATTTACCAGTGGTTTTGGCACTGTCAGCAGGTGCCAGTTCGTGCTGAAAAATGAAATCTTCATCTCCATAAAGCTTTTCGGCAGATGGAAGCATGAAGTGCTCCAAAATCTCCTGATAGCTAGCTGCATTGACCCTGGCCTTGATAAAACACAGTGGACCAACACCAGCAGCTGACATGGCACCCCAGACCATCACTGACTGTAGGTACTTGACACTGGACTTCAGGCATTTTGGCATTTCCTTCTCCCCAGTCTTCCTCCAGACTCTGGCACCTTGATTTCCGAATGACATGCAAAATTTGCTTTCATCCGAAAAAAGTACTTTGGACCACTGAGCAAGAGTCCAGTGCTGCTTCTCTGTAGCCCAGGTCAGGCGCTTCTGCCGCTGTTTCTGGTTCAAAAGTGGCTTGACCTGGTGAATGCGGCACCTGTAGCCCATTTCCTGCACACGCCTGTGCACGGTGGCTCTGGATGTTTCTACTCCAGACTCAGTCCACTGCTTCCGCAGGTCCCCCAAGGTCTGGAATCGGTCCTTCTCCACAATCTTCCTCAGGGTCCGGTCACCTCTTCTCGTTGTGCAGCGTTTTTTGCCACACTTTTTCCTTCCCACAGACTTCCCACTGAGGTGCCTTGATAAAGCACTCTGGGAACAGCCTATTTGTTCAGAAATTTCTTTCAGTGTCTTACCCTCTTGCTTGAGGGTGTCAATGATGGCCTTCTGGACAGCAGTCAGGTCGGCAGTCTTACCCATGATTGCGGTTGAGTAATGAAACAGGCTGGGAGTTTTTAAAAGCCTCAGGAATCTTTTGCAGGTGTTTCGAGTTAATTAGTTGATTCAGATGATTAGGTTAATAGCTCGTTTAGAGAACCTTTTCATGATATGCTAATTTTTTTAGATAGGAATTTGGGGTTTTCATGAGCTGTATGCCAAAATCATCAGTATTAAAACAATAAAAGTATATATATATATATAAAGATCAATGTTAATAAAATAAATGTGAAATAAATAAATTTATTTATATATATATATATATATATATATATATATATATTATAGAATTTACATAAATACATATATAGATAAATGTATTGCAGGTTTAATTATTAAGCCGCATCTTATTAAAATCTTATTAAATAACGACCTGCCTCCTTTCTATGTAAATTACATAATATATAAATAAATTGTAAATAAATAAATAAAGTATTTATTTTTTTATTAACCTGCAGCTTATTAGATAAGCACCAGCCTATTTTATATGTAAATAAATAAATACAGAGGTTAATGCTCAATGTTACTGCCATGATTTCAAACAAACAGATGTTTCACATTAGATGAAGGGGTTTGTCATTTGATACCTATGTACAGGTCTCTCTGCAGCCTCGTAGTCCAGACGCTGACCTGGACCTTGTTGAAAACTACTACACTGACTCTGGAGTGATGGATGAGGGTAGGAGTTCACATTCTCTGCATTCACAAAGAAACTATATTAACACACACAAGTGTATGCAAAGTCATCCTTAAAGGGACAGTTCACCCAAAAGCAGAAATTTTGTCATTGTGTACTCCCTCCTGTTGCTCAAAAATGTATGATGTCATGTTTTGGAACAAAAAGTATTATATGTATATCATATCATTTGTTTCTCACATAAATCTATTTAACGGCTTCAGAAGAGGTGGAATATAGTGCACAGTATCAATGACTTTTAATGATGTGTTTTTTTTTTTTGTGCTTTCTTCTGAGCAACATGAGGGTGAGCAGTTTTGATTGGGTGAACTATTGGAACGCTTAGGCCCTCAAATCTGTATTGAATGATGTGGAACACTTACTGCTCAGAATGTGGAAGAACGTCCTCATGAAGCGCTGTGTGTACTCCTGCTCTCCATGTTTCAAGTGGCCCAGGTGAATAATGTGCTGTTCTAAGGGATAGCTGGTAAGCTCTTCCACCTGAGTACTGCTGATGTGGTCACCCACCGTCAGGGAGAAGAGAACAACGCCCTCGCACTTCACCACCCTGGAGATTAAGTCCAGCTTTGCTCTGTCCTGAGATGCCATCTCTTCCCCTGTGATGACCAGTACCATCTTGTTCTTGCGACCCTTTGGAACTGTGAGGATGCCCTGCATTATGGCCTGTTCCATCGCAAGGGCAAGTCTGGAAGAGCCTCCGGTTTGCTTTAGATCCTGGTAGATGCTTCTCTTCATTAGATCACGATCAGGGAACTGCTGGAAGCCAAATATGACTTTCACAGCAGACTGGGCTTCACTGTACGTAGAGCTCTGCTGGTAGACGGCCACTCTTGCATGACGGTCAGCCCTGTTGGGTTGACTGCTCACAACAATCTGATCTAGCACACCGCCGAGCACCTCCTTCACACCCTCGTATTCGTCGGCCAGGATGCTACGAGAGCCGTCCACAATCACCGCCAAGTCCATGTCCAACTCCTGAGGAGCAGATGCCAGGTTGGTGCCCTCACATTCTCTAGCTGGTCTGCAGGGATCTTAGAAAAGAAAAGAGTGTAGATATGACCACAAAGAAACTGTGGCCATAGATCTCCATAGGATGTTCTGCAGAATTGAAACACCCATCATTCACGAAGTTCTACACATACCGCATTTCTTGAACGTTCATTCATTAAATATTTTTGATTCATTTCATGCTTTCACCTACCTTTAAAGTGCAGTACTCATAACTTTATTCACACATTAATTTGATGAGAAATGTTGAAATCTTTGCAAATCTGAACACAGTTCATACATTGTACACTCAGGAGATAAATCTGAGACTTAAGCTTCAATTTGCACTCCTTTTAATTTAACCCAACTCCTCTCTTCGGGTCATTTTGACCTGAAATTAGTTTACTGTAAAATTTGTAAAAATCAGGAGTGGTCTGAGTGGTCAAACAGCTTGATTAAAACTTTCACACTTGATTTTTTTTTTTTTTTTTTTTTTTTGAAAAAACTGGTTTCTGGTTGTAATAAAAATAGTAACAAATCTTTCCCTCGCGGGTCAATTTGACCCCCATAATGAATAAATGGGAAAGAGGGAAAATATGAGGAATTATTTTTTATTCATCAACAAAAATACATCACAATCCAGAACACACACGCACAAATGAAGACTATAGAACATCCACAATGCATAACACACTCTCACACACACACAAACTCGGTTTAGCTATCTTTGTGGTGACTCTCCATAGGCAAAATGGTTTTAATACTGTATAAAATGTATATTCTATCACCTAACCCTACCAATGACAGAAAACTTTGTGCATTTTTACATGTTCAAAAAAACAAATTAGTATGTTTATTAATCCATTTCCCGCTGGCTGGTCCCCACAATGTAGGTGATGTAAAGACTCAGGGGCGGATCTAATCCGTGGGGATTTGCATATCATAATTAATAATTGGTAATTAATAATTATTCATACATGTTTGGATTAGATCAGTCTTACATTTTAATAAATCTCCTGCTAAGGGATGATATGTCATTTTACCTGCATGCATGCATGTGTATCCTCAACACATTCTCACACCCCAACTCGTCACATATTGACGATTTGCCAGGACCCCTTGGCGTCACTTACTAACGCACTGGGTGTACCTTTGGCGTCATTTTTCAACGTGCAGGGTAGTCCGATAGACTTCCATAGATCTCTGAACCGGAGCCTGTAGCGTTGAAATTTGACGTCTTGGGTAAGCTCACCGCAATGGTCTGCTGCGAATGGGTCGAGAGTCGGGACTGCAATAAATAAAAATATAAAGGAATAGGCTACAATAAATTATCTATGCCAGGGCTAGTATACTGGTGTCCCCCAGATCATCTTTATCTGGCCCTCCAACTGTTTTTTTATGTTTAAAAACCCTCACAATCTGATATCAAAGTGCCCTCTCCGCAAAGGTTTAGCGCGTTCATAGGCAACCGCATTCATCGGTGAGTTTAACAACGCTCATTATGGTGTACAACCCCATTCAGCGGTGAGTTTAACAACGCTCAACTGCAGGTAAATGGGCATTCAGAGGTGAGTTTAAACAAAACAACGCAAAACTGCATGTAGAACGGCATTCAACGGTGAGTTTAACAACGCTCCACGGCGTGTACATGTAAGCAGTTTACGCGTTTTCTTGTCAAAGGTAACGTACTGGCATACATGATGTACTGCTTTAACTAGAGCATGCTGGATAACGTATTTTTATCGGAGTTTTGTTTGTTAATAAATATATATAATGTTTATATAATATATATAATGTATAATGTTTTTTATTTAAATGTTTAAATTTTTTGAATCCTCTAAATTAATAACGCTGACGTCACTGTATGGGGCGATCCCAAGGTCCATTGCGATTTTCCACTCGGTAAGTAGAAGAGTTAATTAATAGAGATGGATACTATTCTTAAATGTACACATCAAAAACTCTTGAATCAGGACAAGAAGTTGTGTTTAGAACCTTTAGATGTGTAAGGTGGCAATTTCGTATGACAGTAAATGATAGAAGAGAATATAAAAATATAGCTTGCTGCACCAAATGTGCAGGCTAGCAAAGTTAGCTAATTGAATTCAAGTTTTTGTCAAATTTTGTCGCATATAACGTTAATCATGTAAGGTAATAGGGGAGATTTTAAGGTTTTCAGTGTTACATTAGCACACAACTATTATCCTACATTATAAATGTTTAGATGAAGAACGGTGTTGCCAGATTGGTTTGTTTTACAGCCTAATTGTTTAAAATCCACGCAAAATTGTATAATAAACACCCAAGTAAATCTATAATTAATAATACAAATTAATTCATAACTACTACATTTTGGCTCATCACAATTTTTCAATATGAAATAAAACAATTAATATTATAAAATATAATATAATAAAAGTCTAATTAATGTAATAAGTAATGATATCATAACTTATTGATTGATTCATATATGAATCATATATAATGTTAGACAACATTTCTTGTCAATTTTTTTTCTAAAATGTCATTAACAATATTAACTTCTCGTTTATTGAACTGTATAAAATGAATATCACATAAAGTATAGCCCATTCTGGCAACACAGATGAAGAGAATACTGGTGTAAAATGTTCAATTCTGTTTTTTCTTTAGGACCCTCAAATTTGGCAGCTTCAAAAAATATTTTTATTCTTACCCCCCACCACATACACACACACACATACACACACACACGCAAACAAAGGCACTTTTAAGAGCCACGTCCGTCTTGTTAATCTCTACTCATCAGCTCATCTCTCTCTCTCTCTCTCTCTCTCTCTCTCTCTCTCTCTCTCTCTCTCTCTGTTTACATTTATATTTGTTTTATCTGTCCATCTCTTCGTTGTGAGTCTTTCTGTCTGTTTGTGTTTCTGCCCATCACAATGTCCAATAGTGATTCAGAAATCCAAGAACATCTCATGATCTTGGATAACTTGGTTGATGACCAAGAACTGAAGGATGAGCTCCAAAGTCTTGATGACCTTCTTGGTGAGCTGCAAGAAGAGGAGGCAGCAGCACCAGTGAAGACACCTGAGCCGAGGGTGGAATGGAGAAAAAGAGACATTACTGGAAATATTGTTTATGCGAGGCCAAGATCAAGCAGGAATCATTCAAATAAGGGTCAGTATTGTTTTTCATTTAAGATATATTGTAGATCTACATTGTTTAACCACTTATGAGAGTATATGTTACAATACATGTATAGCTTGATATGGCAGGGAAACAATCAAACCAGAACCAATCATTTGATTTTTTTACATAAAAAGTAGATTTATGAAATATATCACTAGTCTTGGATTAAGTGAAAGACACATTAAGGCTAATATTACATATTTGTGTAAAGCATAAAAAATTGTTTAATTGTGGGCTGTATTGACATTGTCAGGAAATCTTGTCAAAATGTTTATAATGTCAAATGAGCTAACCTGGTTACCATTATACTAAATCTCTTTCAAGTTATTGGTTTTGGCAAGGCTGTGTTTGAAACAGTTTGTTCTTCAGAGTGTTGTCAATGGCCAACCAACTTGTTTCTTTTTAATCTGCTTCTATATAAGCATTCCTATTTGCTGTCATCATCTATATGACACCTTATATGCAGATAACCAATAGTAATTGGACTTCCCCCATTAGGGTTTAGGAAATAAGTGTACTAATATTTCTCTCTACCTCTGTTAAACAGTGAGCTTGCACCATTTTAGGCTGGCAACCAGGCCTTGGAACAAGTTATAAATGTTGATTTGTTGTTTTTATCCTCTACAGCTGATCACATTCGGAAGACTGATCCTCCCTTCATTGCTCCTGACACTAACTGTGAGGTGGCCTTTACTCCAGAGACTGTTGGTGTGTACTTCATTGTGTCACCATTAGCCCTTATATATATATATATATATATATGACAGTGGGTTAAAATACTTTTAAACTTTTGTAGAATACTGATCCTTTCACAGCCAAATGGTGTACACTTTAATATTGTAAAATAATATATATATATATATATATATATATATATATATATATATATATATATATACATATACATAAAAGGAAATTATTGTTTTTGAATATTCCATACCATTTACAGAGTGTTTTCTACAAGATCTCCAACACTCACTAAGCGAATTCTCAGGTGATGAAGCATCACCTCTTGAAACCCTAAGAGATCCTCTTCTGGCTTCCTCAAACTGGAGCAAACGACAAAGTCTCTTTTCAGAGAGGTGGAGGGCAGAGAGACCCCGCCTGGTGAACACGGCTGCGGCACAAGAACATGTGGCAACACACATCTGCCAACAGTGTGGGAGTAATCCAGCGGCTGTCCGGTGTTGTGACTGTAGACCACGTCCCTTCTTCTGTGCTGAATGTGACGTCAGCATGCACACCAGACATGTTCTTCACAACAGAGATGCCATGACTGCTGGATTCTTCCAACCATTGCCTCCAACAACTTTCGTGGTGGATAAGGCTCTTTCCCATTGTGGTAAGTTCTGGTTTGTGTGTACAACATATATATCATTTTCAGAATAGTTAAGCTCATAAGCTTTATTATTTAAATGATCAATTATCAGTCAATACAAATTGATCATAATTCAAGTGTACTATATGATCTTTTTCAGTCCGGCTTGTACCTGTGGAGATGCCTGACAAAATCTGTGGTTGTTCACCAGAGTCATTGAGGGTTAGTCCAGGAAAGACTGTTGCTGTGGTCACAATGAATGGTAAGAATGTGAAGAACTTTATTTTGTCCTGTTTGAGAAGCATTTAAAAATATATATATATATCCATACGCGACTCCCTACAAGTTTGACATAGATATAAAACTTTTAAAGTAATGTATAAATTGTACAAAGAACACAAATCCTGGTTTACATTACAGTGGATGTGTTTTTGATATTTCCAGGACGACATGATCTAAGCATGCCCGAGTTAATTTGTGAGGCATGCCAAGCCACTTGGACTTCTGGAATCGCTGACCTAAACAGAAGTGACTACTGGCCTGCAACCCTTCAATTTGCCACAGTTTATGCCACAGATGTCTTTTTTTCATTTGAAGAAATGAAGATGGCGGCACCAGGACTGTCCTGCCAAGCATTTTTAAGAATGCTGAATCAGCGAACTGTCCGCTTTGGTCGTGTGAGTATTTAATTTATCTATCCTGCAGTGTTGTTGATATTTTTGAGTTGTGGTTTGATAAGTTGTTTGATGCTAATGTATTTGTTGTACATTATTAGCTGTTGGTTTCCTTATTTTTAATAGACTGGCAAGATCTCAGCAGACAGTTTTCTGAAAAGTTTTTTTGAGTGGGAGGCTGTGCGATTTGAGTTGGACAACATATGCAAGGAAGAACCCTTCAACTGTCCTGCATGCACCCCAGAAATGCTTGCAGTTTCAGTTGATGGAAACCGCAAGCATTACCGTTTCAAGAATGCTGCTAGGTACTCCAAACTGTGTATCACAGTGTTTGTATTAATAGAAAAACATAACTCTTTAATATGTGAACCAAGAAATCTCAGATTATAAGTTATCATAAATTGTTGTCCATCACCAAGTGTTGTTTTTGTTTTTTTAGGTCTGAGGAACAGGCCATCTTTGAAGGCGTCTTCATAGCCAAGGACGAAGACGTGAAAAGATTTGTGGACCACATTCACAACACAACCAAACATGTAAAATTTTGTAAAACCTCCTTCCGAGTTTGTTTAGGAGAGTCTTATTTTCATCCACCATTTTCCATATTGTAGGTCAGTGGAAGAGGTGTTTGTGGAGGGGAGTGGTCAGCAGCCAGAGAGACCTCACAAAGATCTGCCAGCAAGGTAGACGAGGAGGGATTGGAGCTTGCGGTGTGTCGGCACGGAGTCCTGCTCTGTGCCTTAAATATGTATAGGGGGGAAATTTTTGCCTATCCCCTGTACCTGCAAGAAAAGCTGGCCAGTAGGCAAATCACTTTTTTTTGTATGGATGTGACCTGCAAATATTGGCCCTACCTCCAAAGAGTTGCAAAAAGTTGTCCAGAGCTCCAGCACCTTCTCAACATGAAGCCATTCCTTTCTGTTTTTCATGCCAAAGCCCATGATTTTAAATGTGAGGTAAGGAAATGTTGCTATGTGATAGAATTGCATTATCTAAACTGAACATCTGCAAACATCTGGGGTTTTTTTTGTTTATTGTTTTTTTAATTCTTAACCAGGTGAAATGGAGTGGGGCATATCAGGATGGGGCTGGTCTAACACTGGGGGAGGAGGTGGAACAGTGCAATGCCTTCCTCTCTAGGATTGCAGTGACCACAAAACATATGTCAAAAGCAGGTAAGGTGACATACTGCACTAGGTACATCCTTACATAATAAGTTGTAGGAATATGGTAACATCATATTTTCTGTGTTTCCAGGACGCACAGACATGCTGACTCTCATGGCCATGCGCTGGAATCAGCAAAAGTTTAACAATTTGGCTATCTCACTGACCCGCCGATATCAAAAGGTAATGACATCAGTAGAATTAATTTTAGATGTTCAGTATTGCATGTTAGCATTGTATGAAGCTGTGCATTGAACATTTGGTTCTTGTTTCTTACTACTGTTTGTTATTGTAGACCACAAAAGCTCTGCAAAGCCAGTTACTAAACCTAGAGACCATGAAAGCCCAATTGACAGTGACAGTGAGCCAATTGGAAGACTGGGTGAATGATGTAAAGGATTGGGCTCACGGTGAGAAAATGATTACTTGTAATACATTTAGTCACAAATAATTGTAAATGTTACTGGTGTTGTAAAGTGCAAACCACACCTATTTCTTGTCAGCTGCAACAACAGCAACAACAACTACAAATGATGCTGATGCCCTGGCCAGCAGAATTGAGGTGCTGGTAGCCAGTATCAAGAGACGTTCCCAGCGTCTTTATAAAGATTCCGATGGCAACAAAGGTCGTGCCAGAATCCGCCGCAAGATCAGAGAGGAGAAGGGAATCCTGACATCTGTTGTGGAGAAATACAACAGAATGGTTCCAATCACAGAAACTCTCTGCCTGGAAACCATTCTGTCTGGTGAGACAGCTTGGCCATGGCAGCTCCCACACAGTGGTATGTACACTAGTCTGTTGACTGCTTCTGACAAATCTGATACATAATGACATATAACCCACAATGCTTCAAATGTCATTCTGCAACCCCATACTATTTTAGAGGTTCTTTGAAGGTTGATGTTTAATACTAATGATTTATTTATTTATCATAAATGCACTCCAGACTCAGTCGATCTAAGGACAAAGAGAAGAGCTTTTGACATCATCATGTCAGTAAGGAGGCTTGAGGAGGAGCAGAAGATTCTTGTTGCAGAGATGGACCACCATTGGAAATCTCTCTCAACTCGTTCCGATACCCTCAGAGAGCTGTCCTGCTTGTTTTCAAGTGAGACAATGAAAACTATATATTTGTAATAAATTACATAAACATAGGGTTGCACCGACAAAAGATTGCTATTAGGGGGCAGCCCTAATAAATATACACACAACAATGATGACTGTTTATAAAGTTTCTAAGGCTGGTCTTATATTTTTGTGTTCCTCTTTTAAGATTCGCAATGTGGCCTAAGTGAAGAGGGTTTGAAAGGTCTGCACAGTATCATCCTCAGAAAGCAGCATCAAATCAGAGAAATGAAGGTGCAAGCAAGAGACTGTTACCTCCAAGTTTTGTCTGGAGCAGAGAACATGAGCTTCTTGTACAATGCATCATCTGATGAGTACGACAGTGACTATGACATTTCTGATGATGGACTGTAATCTACAAGACTGTAACACCTTTCATACTTCTGGACAATTACCTTAACTATGAATATAAAGCATGTAATAAAATCTGCTTTTTATCACCATATAAATAAAACCAAAGTGTAACCTCTTCTTTCACATACATAGAAATGTGTACATGCATGCCTCTACAACCAGTCAGTGGTGGAAAGTAATTGCATTAATTAAAGTACAGTAACTTTCATTAGTTGAACTGTAGGGTGCTGTATAACAATTGAAACCTGTTTAGAGACATGGAAGAAGCAGATTATGAGGAAGAAAACCATAATGATGAGGAGGAATAATCATGATCACTACAGATCATTTGTTAGACACTACATAAAAAAATTAAGAACAGAATCCAAAACACGCAGTTACCAGAAAGAAATGTATCGCAACTAAGTAAAACATTTTTGCAATTACGTATAGTAATGGCAAGGTGAATAAATTGTATACTGTAAGCACTGCAAGTATAGAATTGTACTGAATATGGGGTAACGCTTCCTTTTACAGTTCAGTACTTATGTGTACTTACAGTGTACTTACCTAGAAAGTGCTGGCTAATATAAGGTAAGTACATAGGCTAGGGGTAGGTTCAGGTTTAGTACCTAGTTATTACCCAGTGATTGTACTTACTATAATTAGTATATAGTATGTACATGGGTAACAGGACTGTAAAATGCATATTGTTACCGAATATTGTACAGTATTGAATGTCTTCAGCACTTGCATTCTGTGAAAATACAGTGAAACAACTGCAAAAGACAAAAAGGTTACTTACAAAAAGGTTTGATTATTGCTGCAATAAATAAAACAAATGTATATATTTGCATAATTCAATCAGCTGTTTCTCAGTAACAATAGAATAAAATACAGGGGATATATTTGTGTTTCAATTCACAATATAAACAGCTGTTTACCTTGACTTTAGCCTGGGTTAGGTTTAGAACATGGTGTTATCTGTTCTGACATACAGTGTTAAAGCATTGGTAAATTTGCCAGTAAAAATCCATTGTTTTGGTCTTGTTTGAGCTTGTGTGTAAAAGAAGTTCAAGCATTTTAAATTTGTGTTCTTTCATGCTTTCTGAAGAATCTCAAAAGCATGTCCAAATCTTAAATCAAAAGCATGTTACTGTTCACTCAGAAGAGGTGTTCAACTGCAAAATCAAGGTCAGTGAGAGAGTGATTCTGCTTCAGCATCATGTCTTCATGTTGGTCTGGCCGGAGGACCTTGTCCACATCACAGACAATGTCATCTCAGGCAAAAGGAAAATCGAAAACAAAAGAGTAATTTATTCTACAACTTAGATTAGGCTATTGAGAATATGGGGGGTTTAGTGTTTTAGCAATTCTGAAGAGTCTATTTTAAAACAGTCGTAAAATATTACTGAATTTTTGTATTCCGAGTTCAGAGTCTTGCAATATGATCAAAACCAAACACAAGCATGATGTAAATATAGAAAAGGTGGGAAAGAAAAAGAATGTGCAGATATAAATGTGACTCAATACAGTTTGTTGTCCATGATGAAGAAAGTACATATAGGTTTTACTGCCCTTCCTCCCTCAGGGGTCCCGTAGCACCCCTGGAAGAGCAAAAAAAATGCACATTCTGCAAAGTCTGCAAATGCAAAGTCTGATAAGCGTATTGAAGTGAAAATTGGTAGGACAATTATTTTTGTTATGTTTAATACATAATGTTGAACAGAGATGTCTGGCATACATGGAAATGTGTTATAAAAGCATTTTTAAAAGTGCTCACAGTAAAATAACAAATTTCAGTCTGATTCTCAAATATGTCAAAGAAATTTGTATAATGAACATATTTAGATGTCCCTTTGTTCATTAAAGGTTGTATTTATTTAATTCCATTACAAAACGTTTTTAAACTACAATACCCATAAGCCTCTATCATTGTGTCGATGGTACGGGCGCTGTGAATTGTAGTTCATTTAAGTGTGTAGTTACACTACAGGGTTAGGGTTAGGATCTCGCTAAACGTGAAATATCTTTCAATATAACAATACCTCATTGTTAACTGATAGTATTACTGACATCATAACGACAGCAAAACATAGTTTGCGATATGGAGCGCTTTTTAATCTGACCTAAACGTTAGTCCAACCACAGCTTGTCCTGCTGGCGCCATGGAAACGTCAAAGCTACGTCACACTTGTCCATTTGGTATTTACAGGCTCTTCCGGCTTCTGATGTACGCAAATCCAGGATATTTATTTATTTAGTTGTTATTTTTCATTGAAAGAAATACAACGCTTAATTTCCATGATCATCTATGTATAATATATTATTGTATAATGTAATAATAATATATATGTGGGATCTTACAAAAATACAAACTCTTGATAGTTATTCTAGCATTGCAGTATTTGTTTCGAACAGATGTCAATAAATCTCTTAATCAAATTCAAAAGGGACTAACAAAAACCCCTTCAATGGAAACTATAATCTAATCAGTAAATTGATGCCATCATGTTCACCTTGAATGCCCACTACCGTGTAGTTCACCTTAGTTTTCCATGTGATGTGCCAAAATATATGAAGACTTTTCTTTACCCCCCCCCTTCCCTTTGAAGAACACATTGGCCCAAAAATAAAAACAATATATATATATATATATATATATATATATATATGTCTCATTTTATATTATTTTGCTGTGAATAAATGCAAGGCAAATATAAATAGGTAATTACAATTATAACAATTATGGTTATAAATGTTAAAGGAATTAATATCTAATATTGTAATTGAACATTTCAAACAGGACTACAACATTTAAGTGACATTTTAATATATTAAGGAGTATTCTGTTTTTTTTTTTATTCATGGCATGGCATACCAAACAAATAGTTCAAGTAGACTTACCTATACTAAAACAAAAAAAATTAAAAAATAATGCCTTTGGGAATGCCATTATGTCAGACAGCACTAATTTTCTCCCTTATGATCTGTGCAGTTCATGAAAAAGGTTGTTTTTTTAAACACCATTAAGAAAATAAACACAAAAAGAGACAGTATTGTGCAAAAAACTTTAATGAACAAAAGCAAGAAAAAAAAAAAAACGAAAAGAAGAAAAAAAACTGCTTGAGTCCAGGTGACTAGGCTATCATGCTGAAAGCTGGTTGGGCTGTGGGGAATTAGGCACAACATGTGGGAATTCACTGGCAGGCTCCCATGTATCATCCCAAGTTTTGCCACTGTAAAATATCATAAGTTCAAAAAAAATAATTAGAACACAGAGAAAAAAAATCTAAATCACTTTTGGGTTCAATTTAGATTGTTCATCAAAATGTATTTATGTTTGTTAAAGTATTATTAACCCTGGTTAAGCCCAGTGGTGGAATGTAACTGAATACATTTACTCAATTTACCTAATAACAAATTTTAGGTACTTGGACTTAATTGTTACACAATGTTCCATACAGTTTCTGTATATTGAACGCCATGTATCTCAAAATGTACTGATTTCAATATGTTTCCGATAAACTGAGGGATTAAGTTGTCATTAGTGGGATGAGGAAAATCACATTTCCAGCACATGTACATCAGGATTATCCATTTTAGAAATACTAAATTATGACACATAAGTGTTTCAGATGCTGAAAGATTAATTTATGTGTGCATGATGCTACTTTTGTAATGCATTCCCGAGTGGATGTCCTGCTGGCTCAATAGATAAGCTAGTTCAGAGCTAGAGCTAACCACTAGAGTACTTACTAGAAACAGAAAACATGATAATAATAATAATAATAATTTGTTACATGTATATAGCACTTACATGATCACATCAGGACCATTTTATTGTCCATACACTGGCTGTCTGTCAGCTAATTTTAGAACTATATTAATTGCTCAGAAAGTACTGAATGGTTCAGCTCCTCATTACCAACAATCCATTGTGTTAATCACACAATTCCAGGATCTAAAAAATAGGATATTTAGTCTTTAACATTTGTCTTTAAAATTATGGAATAGTCTTCCGAGCATTCCAAATTCAGACACAGTCTCTCAGTCCAGACTAAAGACAATTCAGATATTTGTCTTTAGTCTGGACCGAGAGAGTGTGTCTGAACTTGGAATGCTCGGAAGACTATTCCATAATTTTTCATCATCGGAATGCATGTCCTAAAGGTTACTACCTGCCTAGGACCTACCTGCTGGATCTAGCACTTCTAAATGCCTCCACCTCATCGCTATTTGTTTCTGAGTACTGATAATCGACCTAACTCCAGTTTTTCTAAAGGCTACCTCAGAGGATGATTTATTGACGGGAACAACTACAGGACCAGGGAGTTTTCTCTTGTCACAGAAAACACTGACATGAACTTCCATGCAGCTTGCAAGACACCAGTTGAACTTTGCCTACATCATATTAAACATGGAATAGACTAATTTGCATTGCAACATGGAATTGAATAATTAATGAAACATGACTTACCACACAGTGCATGGCAACCAGTGGACTTTCAGTTCAGTTTTCCCCTACACACAAACACGAATAATAATTATTTTAACTGTTTAAGCAATCACTGAATAGGGCATAACATATTGTTTTATTATCTTTGAATGGTCCGAATCAGTCATTTAGAAAAGTAAGCAGCCTAACAGAACACATTTTACCTCATTTATCCGTTCCCCAGTTATTCGATCAAACTGGAAAACCTTCTGCCTACAACATTTTCGGCAACCTGAAATGATGAAAAGACAAGGAAAGTTTATTAAGCCATGATGCCATGATTTGTAGCTGAATCAGTCCAAATTTATAATTTCACATGGGAGGTGATATGCAGTCCTTTCCATTCATATCAAAGTAAATTTGTCCCTGTTTTTGTCAATCAAGCAAAATGTACAGGATTGGTTTTCCCAAAGTCCTCTTAAAGGTTCTTGTACACCAACTCTGAAATTCACGACCGAAATTTTCGCACATTACAAAATAAATACGACAAATAAATGTTTAGTCAATCACGTTTACACACTGCCTACGAAACTTTCATCTGTTATAAAAAAATGAGTTTTTGGATCAGTAGCAAGAATTTTGAATGGTGTTTTGACAATTCAGAGCCAATGAATGACGAATACGTAAAAACGCATACTAAAATTACGGAATTAGTGTGCAAGGGACCTTAAGTCAGGCCACAGCTAAATAACTAAATACTGCAAACTGGCTATCAATAACTCGGTTAGCCGAATTAATCCAATTTACATGAAGTCAACTCTGACTGGAGCAAAATTATTTACAGTGTGGAGTAAGATGTACCATGCAAAAAGTTACCTTTTCTTCTGTTCTTCACACGTGGCCCCGTGGCCCTTCCTGACTCAAAGACGTGGAGATGGAAGAGGCAGACAGAGATGGAGGAGAGACAGAGGGAGAATAGTGTGAAGAGGTAGAGGTGTTTGTCCGTTTAATTTGACGCAAAGACTTAGAGCATGGCAGTGAAAGTGGGGAAGAAAGTGAAGGAAGAATCGTTGTACAAGTAGAAGAGGAAGTAGGAGAGAGAGAGGTTGGAGACAGTGGGTAAGACAGAGGAACAAGGTTAAGAACAAATACAGTCTCAGACTCCTTGGTTTGAATCTCCGCCATTTGACTCTCCTCTGCCGCTTGACCCTCCGCCGCCGCTTGACCCTCCGCCGCCACTTGACCCTCCGCCGCCGCTTGACCCTCCGCCGCCGCTTGACCCTCCGCCGCCGCTTGACCCTCCGCTGCCGCTTGACCCTCCGCTGCCGCTTGACCCTCCGCCGCCGCTTGACCCTCCGCCGCCGCTTGACCCTCCGCCGCCGCTTGACCCTCCGCTGCCGCTTGACTCTCTGCTGCCGCTTGACCCTTCGCCGCCGCTTGACCCTCCGCTGCTTGACCCTCCGCCACCGCTTGACCCTCCGCTGCTTGACCCTCCGCTGCCGCTTGACCCTCCGCTGCCGCTTGACCCTCCGCTGCCGCTTGACCCTCCGCCGCCGCTTGACCCTCCGCTGCTTGACCCTCCGCTGCTGCTTGACCCTCCGCCGCCGCTTGACCCTCCGCTGCTTGACCCTCCGCTGCCGCTTGACCCTCCGCTGCCGCTTGACCCTCCGCTGCCGCTTGACCCTCCGCTGCCGCTTGACCCTCCGGTTGCTGTGCTGAGGAGGTTGCTATGATACAAGTTTACTTTAATTTAAAACCTGTACATATTAACAAAGAAATATACATGTATCTTAAATATTCATAGTTTCTAAACCAAAACATTACTTACATTTTGTCAAGATAAATTCATAGGCCCTCCGCATCTTATCCAAAAGAGTTTTAGTGACAGGAGTGGGGTGCAGATGGGTAATTATATCTGCAACCCATTTATTCGAAGCCCTTTTGTCTGGCTTGCCAATAAATAAAACTGGCTTGTACCCCACAGCTTCAAGTTTACTCACCTGAAATGAACAAAAGCAGTTATCACACATTAGTTAAACCCACTGAATTATTAGAAACTTCAGTACTATATAAAGCAATTTTATTTTAAGGACATTTAATGGAGTTGGAGTACAATGCAAGAAACATTACTCTTGAACTGTATACAATCAATGGCCAGTTTCAGATAAGGCCAGAGGTACTCTGCAGTTTCTGCCATTGCAATCATGACTTACTTAATACTTCACAGAGAACACAACTTATAGTTACTCTTTAGCACAATTTATAGATAAAGATGGATTATTCCATGTATGAAATAAGACTATGTTAGTAAAGGCCAGGTCACATTGGTATATGTCTGATATTCAGTATGTGAAAAACACAGGCTTTCAGCTTCACTTCAGGTTACACTAACTTATGAAATATTAACACTTTTACTTACTGCAATACGGGCAGAATCAATTATACGCCCAGCATTTCTGCTTTTAAGGACAGATTCCCCCCACTGGCTATCCAGTGACACCACTTTTTCTATAATTTTCTTTTTGGTGAACAGGCTTGCAAAACAAACATTGCAAGTTTTCCTGCTTGCCTGATTGGGAGTCTGGCAAGAAGGGCATGGCCTGAATTTGGGCCTTGTCATTACTAGACAACAAATATACACAAAAACAAACAACACAGAGAGAGGGAGAGAGAGAGAGAGAGAGATAGATAGAGAGAGAGAGAGAGAGACTGACAAAGACTGCACAGACAGGTATAAACAAGATAGACGTGGCTCTTAAAAGTGCCTTTATTGTGTGTGTTTCTGTGTGTGTATGTGTCGTGTTTGATTAGAATAAAGAGCAGGCAAAATTGAAGGACCTGATGAGAGAGAAAAAAGCAAATCAGAATTGAACACCTTATATTTTACACCATATGTCACACCTTCATGTTGCCAGATTGGATTGTTTTCCAGCCGTTTGGTTGGTTTTGGTTGCACTATGTGTGATAAAAAGGGCACAAAAATTAATTTGTATTATTTATTATAGATTTACTTGGGTGTTTATTATACAATTTTGCGTGGATTTTAAACAATTAGGCTGTAAAACAAACCAATCTGGCAACACCGTTCTTCATCTAAACATTTATAATGTAGGATAATAGTTGTGTGCTAATGTAACACTGAAAACCTTAAAATCTCCCCTATTACCTTACATGATTAACGTTATATGCGACAAAATTTGACAAAAACTTGAATTCAATTAGCTAACTTTGCTAGCCTGCACATTTGGTGCAGCAAGCTATATTTTTATATTGTCTTCTATCATTTACTGTCATACGAAATTGCCACCTTACACATCTAAAGGTTCTAAACACAACTTCTTGTCCTGATTCAAGAGTTTTTGATGTGTACATTTAAGAATAGTATCCATCTCTATTAATTAACTCTTCTACTTACCGAGTGGAAAATTGCAATGGACCTTGGGATCGCCCCATACAGTGACGTCAGCGTTATTAATTTAGAGGATTCAAAAAATTTTAACATTTAAATAAAAAACATTATACATTATATATATTATATAAACATTATATATATTTATTAACAAACAAAACTCCGATAAAAATACGTTATCCAGCATGCTCTAGTTAAAGCAGTACATCATGTATGCCAGTACGTTACCTTTGACAAGAAAACGCGTAAACTGCTTACATGTACACGCCGTGGAGCGTTGTTAAACTCACCGTTGAATGCCGTTCTACATGCAGTTTTGCGTTGTTTTGTTTAAACTCACCTCTGAATGCCTATTTACCTGCAGTTGAGCGTTGTTAAACTCACCGCTGAATGGGGTTGTACACCATAATGAGCGTTGTTAAACTCACCGATGAATGCGGTTGCCTATGAACGCGCTAAACCTTTGCGGAGAGGGCACTTTGATATCAGATTGTGAGGGTTTTTAAACATAAAAAAACAGTTGGAGGGCCAGATAAAGATGATCTGGGGGACACCAGTATACTAGCCCTGGCATAGATAATTTATTGTAGCCTATTCCTTTATATTTTTATTTATTGCAGTCCCGACTCTCGACCCATTCGCAGCAGACCATTGCGGTGAGCTTACCCAAGACGTCAAATTTCAACGCTACAGGCTCCGGTTCAGAGATCTATGGAAGTCTATCGGACTACCCTGCACGACCCTGCACGTTGAAAAATGACGCCAAAGGTACACCCAGTGCGTTAGTAAGTGACGCCAAGGGGTCCTGGCAAATCGTCAATATGTGACGAGTTGGGGTGTGAGAATGTGTTGATTCTTCTCTAAATGTCTCAACCATGATCCAGTCTCTCTTTAGTGCTCTAATTTCATTGATTCATATGTATTATCTTCATTGTGCCCAAACCACAGGGTCCAAGAGGTATCAGAGGAAGCCCTGGAACCCCAGGACAACGAGGCCTGAGAGGAGATCCGGTTAGTAGGCTTTAACTGCACATAAAAATCTTAATAGATTACTCATTCAGGTGACAAAACACTGTTCATACTGTCTGCGAAGAATTCATTAAAATTATTATTTTTAATTTTTATTGATTTCAAATGCAAATCATTCAGTTCAGGTCAGATTGTTCAAATTTGGTTCAAGAATACATAATTCAGAATTGTTTGCACCTAACATTCTTTTTTGTTACCAAATTTGACAAAGATTGTCTCTAGTGTCTTAAAGCAAAATAGTGAATCGTGGGGGATTGATGGGAAATAACAGCCAGGTGTAAGATCAGCCACTGATGAATTTTATACAGCAGATGTTCCAATAGAGTTTGGCTGAATAATGACCCCTGTTAATCCATTTTATTATAATCAGGGCAGTTCAGGATTGGACAACAACGCCCAGGGTCCTAAAGGTGACATCGGCGGTCCAGGCATGCCGGTATGGGACATTATTTACTTTCAGTACAAACTGACACTTAACAGTAACATCTTAAGATTTTCAAGTTTACATGTCTAGGAATATTAATAGCTGCAACCTGATAAACAGACATCACTGAACAAAGACCTGACTAATTGATAGTGAAGTTGATAGTTAAAGTTGTATTTTACTGCATCCCTGTTGACTATTTTTGTTATCAATTATATCTATTCCATTGTTCTGGTTAATTTTCTCTTTCTATGGACTCTTTTAACAGGGTGAACCAGGTCCAGATGGTCTTCCAGGCCAAATTGGTGATAATGGCAGACCAGTAAGTTGATATGTTATTATAGTCCAGAAGGCAGAAGCATTACCTTAAGATTCATGTTTTCTATGTTGATATTTTTTTATTTATTTTCAGGGTCCTGGTGGCAGAAGAGGCTCAGCGGGTGTACCGGTACAATACTGTAGAAATAATAATTAAACCACTTCAGAAGTTATACCAATTGACTTGGTTTGCTTTTGCGTTTAGGGGGCCACAGGGCCTCCAGGAGATCCAGGACAACAAGGACTCCCTGGGGCTTCAGGTCCACTGGTAATGTACAAATTACCTATTTTTAAATCTATCAGTAACTACCATTTATTTCCTCAGCTATCAACTTTTTGAGCTTGTGCCACCTATAATTTGAGTCTTTCTGTCTCTGTTTAGGGTGTCTTCGGTCCACCTGGTCCAGTTGGGCAGAAAGGTTTTCTTGGTCTACCTGGACCTCAGGTACATGTTGAAATAGAATGAATGACCACTTTGTTTGGTTATTATTGGCATTAATATCTAATAAACCACATCTGGCCATCAATGGTATTTTGTTGGTTTCTTTTACACAGGGATCTCCTGGCTCTCCAGGAAGGCCAGGAGCTAAAGGAAGCATTGGTTCCAGGGGACAGAAGGTGAGTGACCTCTTTTAAAACCTCTTCATTTATAAATCTCTGCTTTTTTAAAGGGATAGTTCAGTCAAAAACGAAGATTCTCTCATCATTTACTGCCATCCCTGTTGTGACTTTCTTCTTC